>VZRV01009904.1:6881-48797 GCA_013398115.1 Falcunculus frontatus
TACAAAAAAAAAAAAAAAAAAAAAAGATTATTTAGTCCTCTTTTTTTAATATCACAGTTCTGGTTTCTGGATTGATAGTTTAACTTGAATAGCCTTAATCTGTTTGCTGTCATGGGTACAATCCCAGGTGTGGCTGTAGTTCATGGAGATATATCTAAGCTAGTTTTAAACCAGCTAGCTCAGGTACTGATTACTTTTGGAATAGCTTGAATTCAGCAGGAAGTGCTCCTTTAACCTCTCCAGTTCCTTACAGGAACCTGCTGCAGCTGCCCTGTGAGCTGCACCTGAATTTGCTAAGTTAAAATGCCACTTGAAAATGCCAGAATTGTGGCAATCACACCCACATCCAGTCAGCTAGGATTAGATATACCCAAAAAGAGGTCAGTGTGTCAGGTAGGAGCTGGTCAGCATGTGGAATTTCTTTGTGAGGCAGAAATCTTAGCACAGTGTATGAGTGCGATGAGAAAATACTTTGATGAATATTTGTTCAGTATTTTTGTTGCAATAGCTCCAGGATGGGCCACACAAAACTTTAAATCATGTCTCCAAAATTTTCAAACTTGAGATCACAAACAAAGCACTGTTTCTGATGGGTGCATGCACCTCTGGTGAAGGCAATCCTGCCAGGCATCTGTGAGATACATAAATCCATGCCAGGTGCCGCACAAGTGAGAGCTGCTGTTGTCAGCAAATTGAGCACAGAAAGATGCACTATTAAGCTGTAAGTTGGTCTTGTCACGTTAAGTTCTTTTTCGAGAGAAGAAGAAAAGACTTGTCTGTCAGTTAGACCGCAGATAGAAATCCCTGTGCCTCTGCCCATTTCTCTCCTGACAAGGGAATAAATTGCTCCTCTAATTCAAAGCCTTCAGACCACCGAGAAGAAGGGACAATGTGTTGGCTTCAATCTAGTCGAGAAGTAGCAATAATTGCTAAGGCAACACATTTCTGGCTCTCTGTGCCTCTCACAGGGAACATGAAGGATGACCAGCGAAACGTTTGCCACCTGGAAAAAATCCAGTGAGAGGATTTCCAAGCAGCGATGAGTTGCTTCAGCAGCATGTGCTGCTGGATCCCAGCCACCATGACTCAGACTGGTGGCTGGGTCAGAGAAGCAAACTTTAGTGCCCAAAACACCAGGCTGGCGAGTCAGAAAATGCAGGAGAAAAAATACTGACATATTGGTTAGTGAATAAATTTTAAGGCTCTCGTTGAAAAGAGTTCCTCTTTGTTTTCTGTTTCAGACCCAGCGAATTCAGCTCCGTCTATCCTAGATGGGTTTGACCACCGCAAAGCCATGGCAGGACAGCGAGTGGAGCTGCCTTGCAAAGCATCAGGGCACCCGGCACCAAAGTACCGCTGGCTGAAGGACAATGTCCCCTGGGAGCCCGACAGCCGCTTCCGGCAGACGGTCACGGGGCTGCTCATCGAGAACACGCGGCCCTCGGACTCGGGCAGCTACGTCTGCGAGGTGTGGAACAACTACGGCACCGCCGAGATGATCGGGCGCCTCTACGTCAAACGTAGGTCGTGGGTTGATGTTACCAACAAGAGGGGAGAGCTTCGACAAATCCCTGCCTTTGACAGGTTTCTGGCAGTAGACAGCAGCTTTTATTGAGGCGGCCAGCACCCCAAAACCCACTCTTGCTCGCAAGTCGTTAATAATGACCGATCAGGTCTATTACAACATGAATTATTTATTGAATAGACACGAGGAGAACAGACGCAAGGCTTTAAACAGACTACTTACTACACAGGATAACACAGAAAGAACTGCTAGTAGATAAAAATACAGTGCACGATAATAAAGGTTGCTATGTTACAGCTAGTGAAGAAATAGTATAGATTAGGAGCCAATGTCACTTACCAATGAATGACAGCGGTGTGCAGAAGCCTGCTAAGTTCTCTCAATCCCAGGGAAGTATCTCGATACCAACGTCTCAGCATCGAGGAGAACTCTCCACACACTCAGTGTATAAGAGATTTCTGATTTTATGAAAATCGTGGTGGTCTCTTATAGTTGCAAAAGTGCTCGTCTGTCAGTCACTTATTTCTGCTTATCCTTTCCCATGCATTCAAGACAGCATGTTTATTGCTGGCTGAGGGTGTTTTCAGCTGAGATATTTCATCACAAGACAAACCATTCCAGCCTAGTTTAGCCACAGGGGAAGTAGATAAGTCTTTTGTTGTGTCAGGGGGTGAAAGCTCCTGTCACAGTTGACTGTTGGTGTTGTTGCCTGATGTTGAAAAACCCTTGCACCAGTGTTGAAATAGTAAAATAAACAGCAAACCTTTGTCGGAAGCTTCCAGGTGTCCCAACAGTCATGGGCACACCCAGTACCGGATCTCTACAAAAATTTTGTAAGTTTAACATATTAGCATTCNGCAGTCATGGGCACACCCGGTACCGGATCTCTACAATTTTGTAAGTTTAACATATTAGCATTCTTAACAAATATTGTCCAATTAGAAGAGCAGTTTGTTAGGTAGTTTTTGGAATTGGTCCAGGGCTTCTTTGCCCCACTTCTTGTTATGTCTTCTCAGATTCTCGTCGGAAAACAAAATATTCTTCTCGTAGGTCCACTACTTGAAAATAAGACTAAACAGTATTTCAGGAATGTGTTAGAAGGTTAGCTTATTGTTTTAAAATCTGAGAGAAAGGGCAGGAAAAACACTAGGAGCTATATAACTATGGAATAATATTCTACAGAGCTATGAATATATGAAAATACATAAAACCAAAAATCTTTAGATATCAATATCAAGTTGTTGCCTTACCTTGCTGTACCTTCTGTTTCCTTAATTTGTCTTAGCAATGATTAAAGTCCTCAAAGTTGTGGAACGACACAAAGTAGGCTCTGTGGAGATGAGTTAGTTGGCCAATTGAGCGATCAGAAGTGCAAATGGATGCAATTTCCAGTGTAGCTCTATAATTTATCACATGGAGGATATGTAATTTAGAAGCATGAATTGGATGCTGGAAAAGAAATTGCAAATGTTCTCATAAATAAAGCTGCCAAACTCTCATTGCCATGACTCATGGTGCTCAGTAATATTGAATACTCATACCTCCCCTCAGTCGAGTATTCATGTGTGAATATTCTGAATGTTTCACAAATTCTACAAAGATAATTATTACTTCAGGAGCACCACACTGGAAAAGTGTTATTCTACAACTGTTGGAAAAAACCCCAAAATTACTTCCTGGAATAGAAATAATGCTCTGTGAACTAACATTTCCACCTAGACAGTATGACTAGCAAATTGAAAAGGGAGAAGTTTGTGAGCAGTTCAGGCCATAAAAACATCCTCACAAATAATTGCCCATAATGTTTTTGGGCAAAATAAAACTGAGGTGAAAAATCTGCCATTCATGAGGAGCTTTTGTTCTAAACGTATTCATCAACATACATAAAAAACCTCATAAAAATGACTTTAATTCCATCTGCCTTGTGTGATGCAAAGTCAAAACTTGCAGAGACATGATGTAATTGTATTGCTGGTGATACCCAAAGCATCCCCAGTGCCTGGTTCTGTGTTTTTCCTAATGACTCTGCACTCAGACAGCTGGTAGAAATTTTCTGGATCAGGTTGGCAGGAAGCAAAAGCTGGGCAAAGAAATTTTACCCTCCTCTGCAATGGAGGATGTGGCTCACTTGCATTGTCATGGCTCTGGGATGTTGGTGATGCACTTGAGTGTGACTATTTTGTCTACAACTACTACATTGTTCAGTGAGTCGTTGCCACGTTTGAGGCTTTGTGGTCTTTTTATAGGAAACGAAGAGATATTCAGTGACTTTTAACATTATTATGAATGTGAAGATTAACTATTGCCCAGTACCATTGTAGAGAAAAGTTGTGTTATGTACATGTCTGTAATCCAGAATGTTTGAGGTCACTGTGTGTTTTTTTCCAGGCCTCCATCACTAATTAGCCACTATAGATTTATTCCAACTATTATGTTATAAAACATTTAATAAAGTGAACAAGTTGCTTTTCTGTTTTAAGTGTGTATGTGCACATGTGTGTGTATGTTTGTATGCAAGCTGCCAAAAGAGAAAATAGGCTGGTCTGTATCTAGTGTCAGAGATAGCATCAGTGGTGATAGTAGTCCCTTATCTTTATAAGGAATTCAAACCAATATATACAAAGCACGAGGTGAACTCTGTGTTCTGCGGTGCTGATAACTCCTAGGTGGCAGGATAAGGATTGTTTTCCTTGCATTTACATTTATGACTTTTCTTCAGTGCTGCTCATCCTCTTTTCCTTGCAACGTAAAACTTGCATTCTCCTGTCCTACTGTTTCTTAAGGCTGACTTGAAAATATTGTAGTCCTCCCACATCAAAGCAGAAAATCTGGTGAGCCCACACACTAGAACACTTCCATGTGGACGGATCAGATGGATATCCATGGGTGTACCTGCGTTAACATCTTCCACCTTCAAAAGCTAATCTTGTCATTGGCATTTGCTGCACTTGTTCACGTCAGGGAGTGGTTTGGGAAATTGTAAATTTGGTTCCTTTTGCAGGAGGTTAAGCCAGAAAATGAGTTTCAGGAATGCACTTAATGCACCAAAGATCCACACGGAACTAGTGTGAAATAACATCCTCCCCTCCCAAAACATGTGTAGTGCCATGTTAAAGCCCTCAGCACTAATGATGTTACTTGTAGGTCTGATCCTACTGTTCACCTGGGCATGGGATTATGTGATGAATAGGTTGTCCCTATATACCTATTTTTTTCTGTCATGGATGTCGGTGGCAAAAATGTTTTTTTAAAGTAATGCAGTCATCTGTTACTTGGTTTTGTTTCGTCTTTTAAGAAGGGTGTGGCTGTGATTCTTGTTTTTCTCCTTAGCTGAGAGTTGATTTGTTGCTTGCACATAAATGCGCATTTATACTTAATATGCTCTATTTCCCTTTCTCTCTCCCTTATTTCGACTCAAACCTCCAGAACCACTAAAAGCCACCATCAGCCCACGCAAAGTCAAAAGCAGTGTTGGTAGCCAAGTGTCCTTGTCCTGCAGTGTGACGGGAACTGAGGACCAGGAGCTGTCCTGGTACCGCAACGGGGAAATCATCAACCCTGGCAACAACGTCCGCATCACCGGCATCAACCGGGAGAACCTGATCATGGACGGCATGGCCAAGAGTGACGGCGGGGCCTACCAGTGCTTTGTACGCAAGGACAAGATGTCAGCTCAAGACTATGTCCAGGTGGTGCTGGAAGGTCAGTCTCCACCTGTCTGGCAATTTTGGTTTCCAAAATAAATGCCCAAGTCGTCCTTGGTGCCATCGTTTTAGAGTGGTGATGCCTTAAAAATCTAGAAGTGAAAAAACACACTTTTGAGACAATATTAGTATAGGAGGTAATATCAAAGCTGGTCTTTAATTGAAGGCCTCCAGGGGCAGATATGAAAAAATGCCCACCCCATGTAGGACAAATACAGTTTTATACTTTTAGCAAATTAGTGTAATTGACAAGAATTCCCAATTAGAACCACAGGTAATGAGGTAATTCTCCCCCTTGGGTCCACCTCTTCTGGAGCCCCTCTTTCTTGCTACCAGCTGTACTATCTGGACTTTGTTTATGAGAAAGTGTCTTGGGAGGGTAGCTCATCCTTGGTCCCCAGGAAAAAGCAAGATGGGACTGGGGCCTTTGGAATGTACTTTGTCTTTCTCTCTATCAGGGTAGGGAAAGTACTGGAGTTATCTAGGAACTGTGTAACTATACAATAATAGTCTACAGAGTTATGAATATATATCAAGAATATATAAAATCAAAAATCTTTTTGGCATTAGTGGAGCTTAAAAAAGAGAGGGTACTCATGAAATGTCCATGGGGTGTATTGTGCCTCACTCATAACAGAATGGAAAAATTGATTTGAAAACAAAAATCCTTCCCAAGCAGGCCTCTATTAAAAATTCAAACATTGCTTTTCTGGTTGGGTGTATTGGCTGAAGGCTTGGAGATCATCTTAAATAACTGATACAATGTTCTACATGCTAATCAAGTGAGGAAAGTCATCAATTTGCACAGAGGCAGCTCACTAATGAGACTGTGGTGCAGGCATGGCATGGACACTATTTTTAGAGTGTCCATAGAAGAAGATGAGATTACCTGCCTGGACCGAGTTACCTCGGCAACCATCTCCCGTGACTAGGAAAGCCTAAAGAGCATATTGATAATCTATCATGGTGTCGGGAGAGTGCAGGGTATCAGAGAGCAACAGCAGGGAAGATTTCAAAGACACTCAGGTCTCGCTGGGAAAATAATGTCTGCTTTCATCTCAAAAAAAAAGCCTGTCACTTGAATTAAAAAAAGAGGGAGAAAAAGAGGAGGAGGGGTGGCAGAGGTGCACAGTGTGAATGCTCACAGATTTGTTGGTCCTGTGTCAGCTCCCTTTCAGGATAAAAAGCTTTTTTTTTTTGTTGCTGCTGTTCTGTTTTCTGAGGGGTGACAGTATCCAGTACACCACAAAAGAAAGGAAGAGAGTCAGGAATGAAAATAAATAAATAAATTAGAAACTCTGTCACATAACCAATGGGACAGAAACGAAAGAGAGAGGGGGCAGAGGAAAAAAAAATGAAATCAAATAAAATCAAATGCTCTTTCAGGGATGCTGAGGCCTTTCAGCATTCTGAGAGTGCCAGTGCTTATCTTTTTATCGTGTGGCAAGCAAGGGAATTTTGCAGCCCTGTTTTTAAAGTAACATTTTCAAAGGAAAACAAACATGCATTGCATGACCACAGAAAGAATGTCCTAACTAAAACCAGGGTGTCAGCATTCATAAATTTTACCCCACTGAACTTTCTGGAGGGGTGGGTATTTGATCCTGCTCCCTGCTTACGAAGTTTCTGTGCCCACACATTTTCTTTATTTATTTCCCTGATAGAGGATGAGTATTTTGGGAGACAGTTCACAAGATAAAGCATTTGAATGCTCTCATTCAGGGAAATATTTATCTGTAGCACAAAATGACCGCAGAAAGAAATTGGCATCACTGCTGTTACTGGCAATGTGTATTCAGAAAAGCTTCATTTAATACTTTCCTAAATGGGGCACTGTGTGTCGGGACTAAACTGCTGTGTGAAATCAGCCTATGCAAGTTGTGCCTGGCTCTTGGCAACAGGATTCATCCTTAACCTCCCAAGGAGCTAAAATCTACCAGGAGAAGAGAATCTCCAAATGCGCTGAGGTTTTGTTGCGTGTCTTTTATAATGAACTGCATATGGTTTTAAAACTTTTCTGCATGAACCCAGCAGTTCATGGAGACGCCTGATCCATCTACTCAAGTGTTTTTCCTACAGCAGAGCCACTACCAGGTTTCTCAGAAGATGAAAAAGAAACTTGCCACAAGCAAAGGGTCATTTAAGTCCTCTACTGGCAGAATTTTTTCCCCTCTCTCAATAATTAGAGTTACATCCTGGAAAACAATTGTTTGTGTTGCTTCTAAAAAAGATCTTGGTTCATGGGATATGCTCCAGGATAGAGGGGATAAGCTATACACCACGTACGCAATATTTTTCCTGCTTTTCTTTCCCTCTGCAGACGGAACTCCCAAAATCATCTCTGCCTTCAGCGAGAAAGTGGTGAGCCCAGGAGAGCCAGTGTCCCTGATGTGCAACGTGAAGGGGACTCCCCTGCCCACGATCACCTGGACGCTGGATGAGGATCCCATCATGAAGGACGGCAGCCACCGGATCAGCCAGATCATCACGTCCGAGGGCAACGTGGTCAGTTACCTGAACATCTCCAACACTCAGGTCCGGGACGGGGGCGTTTATCGCTGCACTGCCAACAACTCTGCGGGAGTCGTCCTGTACCAGGCTCGAATAAACGTAAGAGGTGCTTGTCAAATCAGCTCCTCAAAAAAAACACACATAACTCATTGTAGTGGAGAAGAAGATTGTTGCATGTGATGAGATGATTCTTGGAATGCCAAAAAACCAACTTACTGTTTTTTCCTCTCCTTTTCTCCCCCGCTCTCTTTTCCCACCCTGCCTCTCCAGCCCCATCTAGAAAGTGTATGGTATGGTTAAATGTTGGAAGAACCCTTTGGCTTGTGTCCTTTAGTCTATTTTTCCTATACTCATCTCTACTAGTTCACAGTCTCTTTGCTTTAGTCCTGCTGTGCATGTTCTGTTTTTCTTTTCCTTTCCTCCTTTACTTGTCCAACATCCATTGTAATTATTCATGTATACAGAACTTTAGCTTGAATTTCTGGCTCTACATGGCATAATACTCATCCTCATGGTATTATACTTTATATACATAGCAAATAAAAAAAGCTAACTGTGTCAGTGTTCTCATGCGTAACAGGATTCTGGCCTTGTATCAGTGTTAGTATTTCACATTAATTAAATCACACTCAGCCCTTTAATTTGTAACGCAGCAAAGATTTTATCAGGCAAGTGTGGGATAACACAAATATATACCCCCACATAATTAGTATGGATGCTGCAGGGTAAGGAAAAACTAGAGCATACAGAGATTAGGGAAACTGCTTAAGTAGCTCTTGAAAGGAAAAATCTGTCAAATGCTAAGAAGTGTGGTGTGAGCCGCATCCGTTAACATTTGTATATCCAGAAATAATTCAGACATTCCCTCGAGCAAACGTGCCTTTAAATTGTCTTCAAGAGTTTCTTTCTTTTGCCTTCTCAGGGCCAGCGAGCATTCGGCCGATGAAGAACATCACCGCCATCGCTGGGCGGGACACCTACATCCACTGCCGCGTGATCGGGTACCCCTACTACTCCATCAAGTGGTACAAGAACTCCAACCTGCTGCCCTTCAACCATCGCCAAGTGGCGTTCGAGAACAACGGGACCCTGAAGCTCTCGGACGTGCAGAAGGAGGTGGACGAGGGCGAGTACACCTGCAATGTCCTGGTCCAGCCCCAGCTGTCCACCAGCCAGAGCGTGCACGTCACAGTGAAAGGTGAGGGCAGATGGGAAAAGCAGAGCCCGGCTAATTGCCGGGTCATTTGTGGAATGGCACACGTAGGATTGTCCTGGCAGTCGGATAACGAGAGCTCGATGAGGTTAATCCAGATTTGTGTTTATTTTTAATGATGACACAGAGCTCATCAGTCATCGTGTCTTGTTCTCTCCTGTCTTTTACCCTCCTTGGCTCAACTGGCAAAATATTACCTTGCTGTTGTTGTTGTTGTTGCCTCTAAGCGGGGGCCTTGCAGCTCAAGTTTTCTTTGAGCACTTTTCACTACAACTAAATCAGGAAATTAATAGTTTGTCACCCATGTTCCACTGGTGACTGTTTTTCTGCTGGATAACAAAGTTCAAATTTTCATTTAGCCAGTGACTTCCCAGCTTTTAAAACATGAGATGAGAATTTTAATGTCTGTACTTTTGCCACTAAGCAGAGACAGGAACTAAAAGCATTAACCTTGCTTTCCTCTTATTAAGTGATTATCTGAGTGCTCTTCATGCTTAGAAAGGTAACACTGTGAATAAATGTGACTTGAAATTCTAACAGGATGCTTCAAATCTATTCAAACAGTCCAAAACAAGGATGTTCAGATGGCCCTGAAAGACTTCAGCAACTGATTGAGAATAGGAATTTTTTAGCATTGTGTCCTGACTGTTCTGACATTGGCACTGTTCAGATCTACTCATGAGGATAAAAAAGACAGAAAACCTGATTGCACGAGCACCTCGTTTTGAGCAATGGGGCCACTAAATACTGCACTTCATGTGAATCTGTAGGAAGAATTGAGGTATAATTTCACTGGTCCTGAAGTTATTAGAAACTTTTCCTGGGCTTTTTTTTTTGGAGAGATAGGAGAGGAAGGAAGGGAGGTTGAATCTTGTATCCATTCTCAGATAAGATGCAGAGAACAGTAAGGGAAAATGACTTTGTTATAGACATCTGATCTCTTAACTTCCTTCTGCTCTGTTAGTTTTGCCCTTAGCAGTCTGGAGTGATGCAGTTGCTATTTTTTTCCAAGAGTTTAGGGGATTAGCTTTAAGCCATGAGCAATTTGGATTCTGAAAGGCGAGACATCTCACACACCTGAGACCATCAGGGGCACTGGTCACAGGCTGCGGCATAAAAAGCTACTGTCACCTTTGGTTTTCATGTATGTTGTGCCTTGTTTGACATGAAAATGATATCACAGATCTGTTGATAGAGTTTAGGAACTGAATGACAAATCAGTCACTGTGTTGCTGCAATCAGTGTGTTGCACTAACAGGCCACCATGGAAATTCTGGTGGGGAAAAACTGCCTCTTAAATGATATCATTTTTCAAATGACTGTCAAAATGAATGTAGCCAGACAAAACAAATCCAGCAGTCACAGACATTGAGATCAAAACAACACTGGTCACTGAGAACACTAGCCAGTATCTCGGGTGAAATACTGCTTTTTCTTCCATTTGGTTACATCTTCCAAGTTGACAATTCCTCCCCCTGAGAGCAGATTACCAGCTCTATCAATTTGGATTGAGCTGTAACTTTTGCCAGTGGTTTTAATTCCTTGCTGGTGTTCTGCTGCACCTCTGGATATTCAGCTGCTGGTCAGAAATCTCAAACTGTGACTAGAGATACCCTGGATAACTTCGACATACATGCAGCACATTTGAGGAGTGACAGAGGGCTGAGCTGCCCCTGTGATCACAGAATCACAGAACGGTTTGGGTTGGAAGGGAACTTAAAAATCACCTCACTCTAACCCCTGCCGTGGGCAGGGACACCTCCCACTAGACCAGGTTGCTCCAAGCCTCCACAAGACACTGTAATTTGAAAACAAGGTTAAATGCCTGACCTCATCTGCTAAGCCCAAAATGTCACAGGTGAGGTTTTTAGGTCAGACCTGAACAGTTCTCAATGTTCTGCTGTTGTAGCTTGAGGTCAGCAGTGCCACAGCGGATTTTATCTAACATATTAGTGGGGAATCAAAAGTGGCCTGGTGCTTTAAAATATTATTAATGTTTGTGTTACATTTTAGTTTTATAGATTCCAAAGTTAATAGGATGAGTTTTTAAGCACTTATACTTGATACCAAAAAAATACAAAATATGGCCCAGCTTGCATAGAGGTTAAAAGTACTCTGAAATATGATGCTGTAAGGGGAGTTAATATCAGTGCTCAAATATCCTTATTTGCAGTTCAGCTTCTCCTACCATCAGTACAATTATTTTTTCTCCAGAGAAAGAGAGGGAGAATTATTGTCCATCTTCAATATGACAAGTCCTTTGCTTTGCTCTCAGTTCTGCTACAAGCTTCCTGGGTGACCTCAAACCAGTCACCTGAAGGGTGATTCAGAATAGATGACATTTAATGAGCTGTTACTTAGTGGGGGTTTTTTTCCCTCCATGTTCTGTTTTGGGGACATAATTATTAATTTCCTCATGAGTTTATCATCTCTGTGGTATCAGAATGTTTCAGAAACAATGTGTTCATTTTCAAAAGCCACCTGGGTCACCAGGAAAAATGACAATAAAGCACAGACTGAACTCAAAAATATCCACAATTTTTTTGTATATTCAATTTCAGGAACTTACAGCTTAATTTTTCCAGTTCACCTGCCATTATACAGAATTTATATGTTCAAAGCTCTGCTCCCATTGAAATGAAGTTGCTCCTGAGAGTTGTGTTTCCTCCTTGAGAGCAGTCACATCACCCAGCTTAGCAACCCCCCGGGAAGGACAGACTTAAGTAATTTAATTAGCTTTATCTGACAGATCAGTGGCAAAGGTGAATGCAGAATTTGGCTCTACGGGGCAGCATTTATCTGCATTAGGCAAACAACTGGTTTTTAAAGTCGGCAGCCCTCTGCCACATTTACTTTTCACTTCCCAAATCCTGCAGCACATGAAGCATCCTGGTTCTGTCTTGGACGAAGACTTGCTTAAAGCGGCATTTAAATAAAAACATGCAACACCATGAGCATGTCATCAAATACAAGAGTGCTGTCCACTCTGTGGTATTTTGAATACTCCACTCTGAGGAGTATTTTGACGTTTGCAAGCATCCAAATGAAAGTGAAATCATCCTTCAGAAATCATGATAAGGTCACAGAGCAGAAAACAGAAATTTTCTTGGCAATAATTTTAAATGAACTCCTGGCTGCCAGAGAACCTGAGTGGGGCTTTCAGAGCCTTGCTGTGCATCCTCCCACCTGGCAGGCTCTGGGAAAGCCAAAAGCCTGGGAGGTGGGCACTTCTGTGCTATCTGACCTTAGATCCTCTACTTCTTTGCCCTGCTGAACAGAAGAATCAATGAGACATCACATGAAATCTGTTGTCCCATTTTTTAGGAATTACTGCTGCCTGTGTCTGCAGACTCCAAATAACTCTGTTGGACAGAAATGTGGCTTGTCATTCCTGCCCTGCCCTTTTCCCCCAGCCCTTGCCTGCCCCTTGTCTCTGTCCCAAAATCTGGATTTGGAAGCCAGCAGTCCCATGAGCTGGCTGCTGGGAGCTGAGTGGATGAGCTGGCAGGAAAACACGCAGGTTTCTGCTTGGCTGATATAACTCCCATGGAACTGTGCCTGAGTCCTGACAGAGCATTTTGGAAATCAAGCCATCTTGGCATTATTTTTTTGTATTTAGACAAATGATTTGGCCAGCTCTGGGTTCTGACAAAAAGCCATGCAAACTACCTACCCTGTAATTCACAAGTAACGGGGAGACTACAACTGTACTTAAACACTTAATTTCTGTATTCCGTACCTGCTGGCCACTCACCTTTGCAACTGTAATAGCACATTTTCAGCACATTTTCCTTTGGCCTGTGTTAGGTGTAATTTTCTTTTTAGCTTTTTTTGTAAAGTAAACTGAACCCCCTTTCCCCTCCCTCCTGCAAAGTGGGAACAGAAGTTACTGACATCATCAGAAGTAATTGAGATTAGCCTTGCTAAGGATACTGCATATGTCCTTGCCAAGAACAGAATTATTCTTAGCAGCACCAGTTTCTTGCTCTGTGTTCAGCCCAGCTCTTGTGGTTTTCCAGAGGGGTTTGGATACATCTGCCAAAGGCAGAGGACTATTGACGCCAGAGATCCTAAAGAGAAGAATATTCTGTAGAAGATGCAGGTTTTCTGTCCATTCCTTCTCAGAATGACCAGTCCTCCTCAGTTTTCTCCATCTCATCCTTGCCCAAGTCTGTTCTCTTCTCCTCTGTGTCCCAAAATCAATCAGTCCTCTGTGACTTTATCATCTCAGTTCTCATTTCCACATTGCCTTGTTCTCAAGATTCCAAACTACCTTTTCCCTTTGGATACCCCAACCTTTTTCCCAGCCTCCAGTTCCAGTCCTCTCTGCCAGCCTTCAAGTTCAAGCACCAGAGTGACAAATCTGCCCCGATTTCTGAAATCTCACCAGACTGCACCTGCCCCAGTTGCTGGAACTGACTAGGATGTGTTCAGTGCTGCTTGGACCCTGTTTGTCACTGCAAAATGTCCTCTCAGGATATGATCATGAGGGGAGTTTGTTTATTTATTGACTTTGTTTTGCTCAGACTGCAAAATTTGGGCACCATTGTGATGACTTTTTATAGGGATAGCAAGAACATCTGAGGCTGATGCCATCACCTGAACTTGGAATCCCTGCTGCTAAATCCACGGGGCAGGTGGGACCTCTCAGGTTCTCACAATACTTTTTTTGTTTGTTTGTTTTATGGTAGAATTGATGTTTACCATGTCTCAGTTTTCCCCCCCTCCCACCTTATTCTTAGAAATGGCCAAAGAATTGTAGCTGAAACCTTCCAGCTGAAATGACTCAGCCTGAGGCAGACACCTGGCCTGGAAAACTGCTACCCAAACAAAAGTCAAACTGCAAGCAAACGAAAATAGTCTTATCATGGGAAGTGTTGGCAAACAAAGAAAGATGTTGTATTACCCACCCTATCTCTAATTTTCGTATTTCCATTGGAAAAAACCCCCACATAAAAGTGGAAAGATGTTAAAATAATCATAGCAGCATCTCTTCCACAGCATTTTAGTAGATCTCAGAGCATTTTAAGAACAGGAGTGAGTTATTATCTCCATTTTTTTTTTATTATGCAATTTATAGTAATAGTTTTCCCAGCTACAGTAAAAGCCATCAGTAGTAAGTGATTATTTTCTTGTCATCAGTCTCATGGGACACATTCTCATGTAAACAGCCTGCTGCTATTCACACTTCTCCAACAGGAATTAATTGAAAAAGAAGCCCCTGAGAGGGAAGGGTACTGCATCATTAAAATAAAATGTGTGGTGTTCAAAAGGACAGTGTCTGATCTTGTAGAGCTTATGTATTTCATTGATTTAGAAGGGTTCTTGTTGCCTTATATAAAGCGAGCACCTCACCTGTTGTGAACCACGAAAAGGAGTTGTATCAGCCTTGTTTCATGTTAGAATACAAGCAAACCAAACAGGGGCTACTTCTAAATAACTTCATGTTGCAACTGTTTGAATAGATTCTCCTCATCTTTCCTGGGAAGTGCCTAGCTTTTTCTAATACCTGAAATACTACTGGTGAATTTGCATTGCAAATTAGTTCAGAGAGGGCTGGTTTAGGTAGTGAAAAATATGCCGACACGAAAGGGAAAAAACATGAGGAGAAATCTTTGCAGGTTCTTGGGGCTGTGGTGCATTCAGTCATCAATCAATCTGCTAATCTGTGCATTCTCCAGCCTGGAAGCCTGGATTATGGCAAGTGGGAGTTCAGCTTTGTGCACATATCTCAGATTTTATCTGTCCTACGGACTGACTTTGCCAATAGATTGAATCAGAAAAAACTTCTGGCCTTGACATCTTTCAGATATTTCTTTCATTACATCACTTTCTGCCTTTTTTCCCACTCCTCCACACTCTATGGTTTTGGATCTCTTCAAGCTTGTCACAACTTCCTTGGGAAGAAATGCTCAGATCTCTCAAAGCAGCTGAAGTTGTCACATACAGGAATCACACCAGGGCCACATGGTCAGAGCGAATGAGAATGTGCCATTGTGCAAAACATCCTGAAAAATACACTTGGGAATTCCTCTCAGGTCACATAATGAACATGGGGAGTAGTTTTGGGGAGCAAGCGGAGGCAGAGCCTGATTTAAAGGAATGTGCACTCTGATAGAGGTGTCTCAAGTGTGTCTAACCTGTAGAAATTCCTGAAGATATGACTGAAGCAGGCTGATATTCTTGACAGGTCTGTGTAAATTCTTTTTGCCATTCAACATACAGCAGCTCAAGGTTAGCCTTGCATTAAAATACCTGACTTACGTGCTTGAAAGTCTCACAAGTGTTGTGTGGATGATGCTGTTGTGTCTTACTTTGCACCAGTACACTTCTACTGTGACTTCTGTAATGACTTCACCTCTGACACTGCAGAAAATGGTCACCCAAAAATGTCTGTTAAAGTTGTTTCACCACTATCCCTGTCTTCATGGCGAGGAATTAGTAGGTACAAATCTAAAACTTTTCACTTAAACCTACATTTAATCTCCCTGGGTTTGTGCACAGCCTTACATCTTTCAAACACAATTTATGTCTGTGTATGGATGTTTTCTATTTACGATTTATACAAACAATGTGAAGTGAGCCTTAATATTTCAATCAGTGTGTCAGTGAAGGAGTTCAGGAGTATCTGTGTATTATGTAAGGGTTTATCAAAAGCTGGCCTCTTCCCTCTCTTGCAGTGCAGATTTATTTACTTAAGATTTGGAAGAAGGCATGTTCTTTCTTTTTTTGTGTGTTTATTTTGTCAATTATATTCTAATTGCTCTCTTACATATTCATTAAAATTGCTCTTAACATTTTAAGCACTTTACTGCACCGATTTAGTGTGAGCTATTAGCAGTGTGTGTGTTGGGACATGTAGTAAATACACACAGAAAGCAAGACTGTGTGTGCACATGACAGTGCAGGTCTGGATCAGTTTTAAAATTGATATGTATGTAATAATATAGCTTGCAAAAAACCCTACAGGATCAAGCCAGTGGAAAGAGAAGGGTTCTATAAAATCAGCTGCTTATGAACAGTCCTAGGGTGAAGATGAAAAGGAGACTGGTGTGGAACCAAACAACTCAAGGCAATGATTTTCAGAGACAAAGATCACTCTGTTAAAGCCTTCTCTCGTCTAAATCCAGAACTTTTGGCTCCAGTGATTTAGTTGCTCTCAACTTTTCACAGTGGAGCCTGAGGACAAAGATCACTTTAGATCAGGTAGGGGCTGAACAAGGATGATAGCTCTGGAGCAGGTTCCAAAAGTGAGGCCTTTAAGCAGGAAGCACTTTACCAATGAAGGCAACAGCTTGTTGCATGAAAATATTCCTGCAGCTGCTGTCATATCTTCAAATCAAAGTTTTCTCTCTCACAAATAGAGATAGGATAGAAAATGCATCCCCTTGGGCAGGGAGCTGAGCTCCCCACCATCCCAGGTTTGCAGGGTGCTTCAGGATGATAAGGGCTTGCACTTTTCCCCTCTCAAAGGAGGCTGAAAGGAGGTGGTTTCATAGATGGATGAGATGTGACATAAAAGCACTTTTGGTTTCTGCACAATGTTTTAAATCCTCTCTCCTTGTGGAGAAGCTCCCACTACAGCATCAGGGAGCCTGTGAGTGTTGGGTGGCAGGTAAAGGGGAGTGGGGACTGTGATGGCTGTGAAAACTTTAAAATCGCTGGACCATGGCTAGGGTTTGTGCAGAGACAAAATAATTGCGGCTTTTTCACTCCCAGTGCATGAAGTCTGGGGTCACAAGGCTGCCCTAAGAGACTGCATCGGTTGGTGGTTATTATTTTGCATCGGCCATAAATATTCCTTGCCAAAAGTATTTTATATTGCAGACACAGCTCCTGCAACAGTGCTGTTGCAAGAAAATCCATCAGGGAACTGTTTATAATGATAAAGCAGGGGATGGCTTTCGTTTTGCTGTGCAGAACACCACGTTCAGCAGGCTGCTGCAGGAAACAGGCGATCTGCAGGATACCCTGTCCTAGTGAATCATCTCTGCAGCCCCTCCCAGCACAGCTCCCGTGGAACAGAGGGCAAGAAATTAAGGATGTTCCTCTGCTAATGGAGAGCAGCGTGGAAGCCCTCCTTGCCCTCCTTTCCAGCAGTCCCCCAGAGGTACAGAAGGCGTCGCTAGGGCACAAGAACATAATTTAAATCTTCCTGTATTAGCACTAATGAGGCTGGCCCATGCTCCTCTTCTTAAATAGACACTTAATTCAGGCTCACATCAATAAAGCATTCCCAGGACACAGCACCTGGTGGCATGAAGCAGAGATTTTCCCTCTTCTGCCCCTTGTGGGTAGAGAAAGAAACATCCCTTCCATGTATACAATCATACAGACTGTTCTCTCTCTAGTTAAGACGGAACAACTTATGTATAAACAGCATATTTTTACCAAAAAATCAAACGCAAGCTCTGAAATAAGGTCAAACTAAAGCTATGTATAGGGAAGGAAAATACATAAACACAACTTGAATTATTTTAAAGAGATTCTAAATACATGTGTCTTACTGTAAATTTTCTTTCTCAAAGTACTGTATATCCCTCTTATTTTTTAGTGCTGTTTGCCAGTGATACAGTTTTATTGTGCAAAAAAACCTCCTCATGTTGGTTAGTCAAGCTTTTCTTCTATCAAGCTTATATCTCAACTTTTTACTGCAGATATTGATAGAAGTGGAATCTTCTACATTTCAGAAATTATTTGCTGAATTTCATAATATATTTTTAATAAGTGATTTTTTTTTTGGTGGTCATTTCCTTCTTCAAATGAGCAGAAAGAAATTTCATCTCCTATGATAGCCAGAAATTTCCTTTATCAACCCAAACTGGTGAATACTATAGTTGAAAAACATTCTTCAATACTTCAAAGATTTTGCAAGAGTATTCACTTTCTTCTAAGTACTGATTTTAAATTACACACTGGCTTTTAAAATAAGCTCCTTGTCAGGACTGCAAGCTGCTGCAGGTTGAATATACATTATATTTTATGAAGCAGAAATGTTGGTTTCCTCTGTATCTTAAAAACCCGAGGAGAGGGAAAATGTGCTGCCTATAAATATTTTAGCCAATTTCTGAAATACTCTGCAGGCTGCTACTTATATTTTAGAGCTGGTAAATGCAGCCTTGCAAATCTGTTTTCTGACAAACACTTCAATGTCACCTAATGATCTCGCACCCTGTTTTCTTCATCAGGGAGATGGAGAGTGAAGATGTACATTATAATCCTTGGGCAATATTTTGTCTGACTTTTGATACCATTTTTTCCACGAAAGATTGGCTCAAATTTGTTACACGCTCAGCAGAAAATACAGAAGCAATTTGCCACCCTGTTGTGAATATTTTTCAGTAATGATGTCTGAGACTAAGAGAAGGGTTTGGGGAGAAATGTGCTGGGCAGCACAGTAAGGGGAGGACTTGGCATTTAAAAGATATTTGCACTCATCAAAGGGAAAGTTTATGGCAAAACCTTTTGACAGACACATGGAGATAATTTCTCATTCCCATTTATATTATGAACTGCTTGTCAATAAATGCTCGGAGAAATTCAGGCTTTTTCTGCTGATGTACAAAAAATCTGAGCTATCCCATGTGAATGAGTTAGCTGGACTAAAGAAATTTGAAGAGGCAGGCAGATATTTTGCCTCACTTTGTGACAGCAGAAGTCCCCAAGTGAACAAGCAGGTAATTTCCAGTGCTCAAAGTTCGAATAAACACAGTAATTTATACTGAGTTTCTTTTTTCTCTATGCCTCATCTACCAGATTTTCAGAATGCAAAAGGACAGGTTTTAGCGATTACAGAGATGGCAGCCAGGAAAAAGTCTTACAGCCTGTGAGCAAAATGGGTGGCAGTGGCACTTCTCCCAAACACAGACAGTGAGAAACTCTTGGGAAAAGCCAGTGCAGGCCTGAAAGGATGAATTGTGTTGTCCTTTCCCTGATGTCACCTCTGTGTGGCAGCTGAGCATGGTCATAATCTCTCCTCATCAAATGGCACCATGGCTGTGCTGGAAACTGTGGAGTTAATACCAGATTTGTGTCAGTCTCTTGCACCGTGAGGTGAATGTGCACAAGCATTTGAACATGGCTTTGGACAAGGCCTTAGTCTTTTGTGGGGGGCTGTAATAATGGAATTAGAGATCACAGAATGGCTTGGGTTGGGAGGGACCTCAAAGCTCATCCAGTGCCACCCCTGCCATGGCAGGGACACCTTCCACTGTCCCAGGCTGCTCCAAGCCCCAGTGTCCAACCTGGCCTTGGACACTGCCAGGGATCCAGGGGCAGCCACAGCTGCTCTGGGCACCCTGTGCCAGGGCCTCCCCACCCTCCCAGGGAACAATTCCTTCCCAAGATCCCATCCAGCCCTGCCCTCTGCCACTGGGAAGCCATTCCCCGGCTCCTGGCCCTCCAGCCCTTGGAAATTGGCTCTCTCCATGGTTCCTGCAGCTCCTTCAGGCCCTGCAAGGCCACACTGAGCTCAGCCCAAAGCTTCTCCTCTCCAGGCTCAACAATCCCAGCTCTCCCAGCCTTTCCTCCCAGCAGAGCTGCTCCATCCCTCTGCTCATCCTGGTGCCTCCTCTGGACTCTCTCCAGCAGCTCCACGTCCTCCCTGTGCTGGGCCCCAGGGCTGGGGCAGCTCTGCAGGTGGGGTCTCACCTGAGCACTGGGGCACAGGGACAGAATCACCTCCCTTGACCTGCTGGCCATGTTTGATAACTTTTCTTACTCCTGATGGAGAACCCAACATATGGATCAAAGGAAATGCCTGGAGCTGACACAGTGGTCACCAATACTTGTCCCTGCATCCCAGAAATAGGAGAGTGGCAGAGGAGGAAAAATGCTGCTGGGGAAGTCCGTGGGCATACACCACAACCACTTGAGAGATATTTTTCTGCTTCAACTCTGGAGAAACCACAACCTTAGAATTTCTGAAGAGAAAAAAGGACAAAAGAAATACAATTAGATAAAGCCACCAACTCCATTTTCTTCTGGAGCTCAAACATATAGATCACTATAAATGTTCTGCTCTGGTTATCCTTCCATCTTTCCTGTTCAAATGTAGTACAGATTATGTGTAAGTGATCTCCCAGGCAATAGGAAAATGCACTCCTATATCTGAGGTGCATAACCTCTAGGAACTTTCTCTTTGGATAAATCAGTATTTGAGTACTGCTTGCAAAGTTGGTTGTGCAGCCCTTTCAGGAGTGATTGATAAAAACCTGCCTGAGATCAATGCCCTGGCTGTTTGAATGATCCCCTGAGAAGGGCAGAAGGTTTCAATGCCTTCATCTGGACAAGTAGTTGAGTCTCAATTTACCAATTTTTTAGTAAACATTCCAACCACAGCCCAAAGAAAACAATGCAGCCCCATTATTGTTTCTACATTTATTTAATCTAACCGCCTGTTTCATTAGCTTTTATTAAAAATACCTGAAAACAAAATGATTTTAAGAAGTAGAATTCTTTACTTTGGTAGAAAATAAGGTCATTTTTTTCATTTTTTTTTGGTTCAGCCAGAGATTAATATGGGAAAAAAAGAAAAGGAAAGAAAAAAAGTTTTTCCAGGCCAAATATGCTTAGCAGGAATTAAATGCCAATTTGAACATTCGTGCCTTGTACCATCCCTCTGATTAGAAATCAGTTTTACCTTAATTTGCTGTCCTACAAGTACAGTACATGTCTCTCCCTTCCTGCAATCTTAATGAGAATTTTGATTTGGAACACTAAGAAATAAGTGCTAGAAGCAGTTCAGGAAGCTCTGATTCCCTTTCATTGCCTCCCAGAAGCAAAGCTAGAGCCTCTTCTAGGTCTATTTCATGACCCTAAGTAAAGCCCTTCCACCAGACCTTGAAAGCTGCTGAGCTCTTCCTGGCAATGTCACTGATGGCAGCCCTGGGGAGGCTCGAGCTGGTGGTGGTGTGATTTCTGGAAGAGGTGCTTGATCCTCTTCCAGGAGTCTGCCAGTGAAGTCAGGTGTCTCTAGAAGCCAGGACTTCCCCTGCTTGTCCTCTCTGCTTATGCACTGGGTAGGCAAGAAATGAAAAGGTGTTTTCAAAAATGTGATTTTTCCTGCTTAAACAATGCTGTTGGAGGTGTGGATTCTGCACATCCCACACTCACATCTGCCCCATTAGGTTCTTTTTCCAAAACGAGTCCTTCAACAGCTCCCTCTTTCCATCTCTTGTTGCAGTCCCGCCTTTCATCCAGCCTTTCGAGTTCCCGCGCTTCTCCATCGGGCAGAGAGTCTTCATTCCCTGCGTGGTGGTCTCGGGGGACCTGCCCATCACCATCACCTGGCAGAAGGACGGCCGGCCCATCCCCGCCAGCCTCGGGGTCACCATCGACAACATCGACTTCACCAGCTCCTTGAGGATCTCCAACCTCTCGCTGATGCACAATGGGAATTACACCTGCATAGCCAGGAACGACGCGGCAGCCGTGGAGCACCAAAGCCAATTAATCGTGAGAGGTGAGGAGGTGAAATTGCTTCGAAGGGCACCAATTAAGCGGGATTCATCGGTATTTTGTAATGGCATCTCTTTGATGGGAAGTGTAAAAAATATGGTAATCCCTCTGTTCATGACAGAGAGCACACAGAGCAATGAGGCACAGGAAGTGGTATGATTTTCCGACCTAAAAGTCTTGTAACTAATCAAAAACCTTGGAGTGTACAGGGTGGGTGAGGGAGCCTCAGGAGTGACTTCCTGGAAAATTTTGTGATTGGGATCAAGCCTTTGAAATGGTATCTAATTATTCTCTGCTACTGTTTTAGTCTGATTACACACATTTTTTATTTAGACCGCTCTCTCCTACAACATTATGTACGTAAAAAAGCAGAACATTGATGCTGAGATCATGGGGAAAAGACTCTCTGCTGTTACCTGGTTCTTTTCCTGATTTGCGTTTATTATGCAATTAGCAGGATTCATGACCTCATGAGGACTTCACAACATTTTGCCCTGAAATAGATAATTGAAATGAATTTACATTCAATAAGCAAGCATTTTATGTGGAAAACGCCTTTCTAGTCACACCTTAGCCGAGTTACCTAGAAATTATACCTTGTGATGTATTTTCAAACTGACAGCGTACAACTTCAACAAAAGCACATTGCTTCCTTTTTCTTTCTAGGAATTTTTCAAATTTTCATTTCTAAAAAACCAGTGTCAGACTCTTCCCTCTCCATCATCTCCTTCTTGCTACCACGCCACTGGGCTCCTCAGACAAAGAGGGCGCACAGAGTAATCCTACAAGGAACCTCAGTAATTTCTGCCTGCTGCAGATCACTAGATTTTATATTCCCTCCCGGAAGTTTGCCAAGATAAACCTTAAAATCTTAAGGGGGCTTTTGCAATCTTTCCCAGGGGTTTTTCCCACCCCAAATTCTGAAGAACTATTTTAAGTCAAATGTTCCCAGTGTCCTAATGCTATCCTTGAGGAATTATTCCATAGTTTTCCAATATGCTTACTTTTCATATGCTAGTACTCCCAAAACTCAGTGACAAACAGATCCATTACTTTTCCACTAGTTTTGATATAAATATCTCATGGGTTTTTTTAATTTCACTGATTTTAATCTTGCTTAATATTATTCAGTACAGGTGTCTATTACTTTCCTCATTTATTTAGTTATTCTTAAATGAAGTAGTCTAATTACATACACGCATTTAATTATTCTTTTCTTAAGTTCTTCTGCTAGATTTTAACCCTATTCCTCATTCTAAGAATGAGAGATTTTCCTCACCTTCTCTTTTGCTGGAGAAGGGAAGATTGAAAACCTCACATCACTGTCTGTGTGTGCCCTGCTCAGAAATGCTGCGTCTAAAACCAGCTGGGATTTTTTCCTGATTTTCAGCTGTTATTCAGCTCTGGGAGTGATGGGAATCAATCTGCAGCAAGTCTGTGTGGGTTCCCACAGGCATTTCTCACACCCAGCATGGTTTTACCATCTGAGAACAGGTTCTCTGCCACCACTGTCTGTCCCCACCAGCACTGAGACCTATGAGTGTAGGGATTTCTGCTCTGTGCAAGGATTTCTGCTCTTTGTAGGGATTTCTGCTCTCTCCCCTACTGATGGGGACAAGCCCTGCCCTGCCCTCACTTCTCCTGGCTTTTCCCGAACTGCACTTTCCCTGTGTCCTGCTGTCTGTGGGTAATTCCTCCCCTGAACTCTGTTCCCTGGACATGTCTGCCTCTTGCTGCCTTTTCAGGCATTAATCAATTTTCCCTTCCTGTCCAGCAGAGGAGTTTTGGGGAGCCCTTCACATGTCCCTGACCCCAACAGCTCCATTTTCACCTTCATTTCCCCCTCGTGTGCTTTCTGCTCTAATTACACCTCCTGAAGAGGACTTCTGTGTTCATAAACCCATGGGCATGACAGAGGGGAGCTTTTCATTCTTTTACCCAGGGACTTGGAGAAGAATTCTGGATCCTGCAGTGTTTTAGGAGGTTATGAAGGCTACATCATTTTCCCCCCTTGCTTACCTTTCTGCCCAGCTAATGCTCTGCAGAGCCTCCTTAAATCCTCTCCTCTCTCCTCTCTCTCGCTGTCACTTTAAATGATAATGTTTTAATCAGTTTTTGATATGCATCTGAGATAACAGCTCTCACTCAAAGGGGAAAATACAATATCATGTTTGACCTGAATTCTCTGCCAAAAACCCTCCCCTGACCTCTTTCCCTCGTGCTGAACTGCTTCAGCTGCCTCATTGCAGAGGTCGGAATTCAAACAGCCACCAGAGGGTCACTGTGATCACTCCTCCTCTGCATCCAACCTGACCTGTACACATTTAAATTAAGTCTTGTTTTCCTGCTGCCTTTTTATTCTCCAGGCTTTCTGATCCCTCCTCATCTTTTTGTTCATAGGTGCTGTAAAACTGAAACATAATATTTTTCTAAATGAACTAAGTGATTTATCTCCAAATAATGGGAGAAGAAGTGGTGCTTTAACTCCTCTTGTTTCTAATCCCCGTTGTTTGGGGGTTTCTCAGCACTGTGCTTTAAACTTAAAAGGTGGCTGTCCTAAATGCTGGGAGATGTGTTCTGGGAGTATCTTATTAATGTGCACACTGTGCATTTTGATATGAGAGCAGACAGTGAGTGGGAAAGGAAAATTAAGTGAAATATGACTGTTACTCAGTTCCTTTTTCCTTGCCTAGACTGTCCTTGTATTCATTGCAAAAGTAGACATTAAAACAGTGCAGGCCATCGTCTTTCCAAAATAAATGGGAATCCACATCATTTTACAGTACATGGGTAGAAATAGAAGTAGAATCTAAAGACAATGTGTTCCTAAAGTGAATGAAAAAGCACAGGCCAGCTGCTCATTGCTTCATTTGAATTACTAGTGAATTCACAAATTTCTGCAGAGTCCATACACAAACATAAATTCATCAGCTTTTCAGCTTCAGATATTTTTTCCTCAATATTTTCTATCAGATCACATAGATCTGCTATTTTTTATCATTCTATATTCCTGTGAAGTTTTAAGTCTGTTAAATAGATTTCCTATATTCTTCCTAGAAATACTGTTTTTCATATCTGAGCTGCACTGCCGTTTTGCCAGGAGTGTGAAACGGCAAAAGGAAAACGAGCGCTGGTTTCTTAAACTCTGTGGGCACTTTTACGGCAAATCTTCACAATTCTAATTATTTTGTACTTTAAAAAAGCAACCAAGTAGTGATGAGGAGCCCTAAAAACACCTGGCCAGCAAGGCTGGATTTTCCCTGTCTTAAATATCAGAGGAAGACGATGGCCAGCTTGCACAGCATCACACAGGAGAGGGAAGGCACCAGATGAGAGAAAGTGACACAATAAAGCTTTGGAGCATCTGGATGAGAAGATCTCTGGGCAATCTCAGCTCTCTCTGCCATGATGAGAACCTAGGAATGGGACAGAGCCAAATGCTCTGGACATAGGGCTGTCAGTGCTTCTCTCCACAAAGTATTGGCCAAATTTAGACTGACTGGAAGAGGGGAAAACACCTCCAGTGGAGCTGAAAGCCTCCAAACTTCATATTGAGAGATGATTGATAAGAAACACCAGAGAATCTAAACAGGCAAAACCTTCTGCCAACACAAGAAATGTTCTAATGGAATCTCTTCTCAAACATGAGATACAAAACCACAGAGAAGCAGGCTTCATTAGCCCCAATGTTTATGGAATATCTTTTAGAAGTTCATTAATTAGCCGCTGGGAGAAGCCTGCCCTGTTCACTGCATTTAGGGGCTTCAGGTAGGAAGTGGAGGTGAGCAAAAACAGGGCTTTCCTTCTCAAAATCGTGTGCTCTGCCAGATCCTGGTCTGCAGATCCTCTGGAAATGAATTAAAAATTTGGCAGCTAGAAGGGCTTCCCGAAACCTTGTGAATTATCATTATTATTGTTATTATTATTATTATTCTGATGGTTTTATTTCTTGGCACACTCTTGGTTTGCTAGTCATGGTATTAAGAAAAAGGAAAGGATTGGATCCTGTCATGAGAGCCATAGATAGAAATTAGGAAAATATCTTCTCTGTCAACTACTTAAATCATCACGAGGAATTAATCAAGACTTTATTCATTAAGGCTGTCTTCTAAAGAGTGATTAAAAATCCATATACACTTTATCATGTGTTATTCATTTCTGTAGAGTTTTCTAAAATTAAGTACTTATGAAATAAAAAGCAGTGACAAGAACACTAATGGGTAACCAAAAAGAAAAAGTTGATAAATGTATTGTGAGTTCAAAATTTTTCTGATACTACCAGAAAAGGGAATTCAAAGATAGTAGTGGATGCATAAATCATGATTTCATATCTGCTGTTAGTGAACACATCATACGTTAAAATTGAGATAAGGTCTTTAGATACCTAATAACCCCCCAGAATGCATTAAGTGCATTAAATGTGTTTTCATTTTGCACTTGCCAGGTTGTTGAATATTGTTAGATGGTTAGGCACCCAATGAGGAGTCCCTGATTCTTCCAGATAGTGAGAGAGTTTCCACCTTCTTTTGTGGCATTTGCAGCAAAAGCAGTTTGGGACAGAAAAGCAGGGAGGGAAGATTTAAGGTCAGAGCTGGTGTCAAAACTTACTGACTTTCTTTGCTGCTGTTTACATCATGGCTTTGAAGATGACTCCTAAAAGATTCACTTATTTAATGTATTCATTAGACAAACCTGATCAACACAAACCACTAGGCACAGTCTCATTTTGCAAAAGCACATCTTTTTTCTTGAACTGTGGAGCACGTGGTTTCACTAACCCAGCTAAATCGACCCCTTAGGTCCAATGACCAAATTTAATAACTGTTCATCTTTGCTAAAGTACAGTGTTTAACGATCTCATTCATTAATACATCAATGGTTGCTTTGGCTGATTAGGTTTCTTCCATCATTTTGACAGTGTGATCTAAATGTGAAGCACAAATATTCCATGTGAAAATGAAACATTGCATTCGGGGCCAATGTCGTAGATTATTTCTTAACTCCCTGCAGTAGCCCACCAGGGGAGCTGGTGTTAGGAGCCTTCAGAATTGCTCTCCAGAGGGATTCAGTGATCACTGTGCTTGGGAACCAGGAGTGCTTGCATGGATTTGAAGTCCGGGAAGGAATGTGTGAGTTTGGCATCTGGTCCCTGGCACAGTCAGAAGGGATTCTTGGATTTACACGGAGCAAACTTAAATCAGGGAGCTGATGTGGGACCATGGGGATCTCAGGGTTAACAAGGCCGAGTGCTGGTGCTGCACCTGGGTCAGGGCAATCTCCGGGATTGATCCAGGCTGGGGATGAGCAGATGGAACAGCCGTGGGAGAAGGATTTGGGGGTGCTGGTGGATCCTATTCTGATTGCTCTCATCCTTTGTTTTCCCTCAGTGAGAGCCTGAGACTGCTAATCATAATATTGACTGAAAATACTTTTCTTTAGGCCCTTTGAGTTCAGCCATTAAAGAGTTTGCATCTGTCAACTTCTGGCTCTCCTAAACAATTCAACAGCTCCTTTCTCATCACAGGTCTGTGGGCTGCATTAAATGAGAGCCTACCAGAAACTCACAGTTAAAACAATTTTAAATGCCCTCCTTCACAGGCTCAAGGAGCAGTGCTGCTGAGACAAGGATGATGTTAAAAGTAGACCTGTTCAGTCACATTCATGAGCTATTTCAGAGTGTTTCACTCCTAAAGGAGCAGAGGAGTCTCACACCTTTACAACTAAAGAGAGAGGAGAACTAATTGTTTACTTTTTTCTATTAACTCAGACATATCAGCCAAATTATCTTGGTTAAATTCTTGCTAAGCGTATTTTCTTTAGGGGCTAATGATCTCTTGAAAGATAATGAAAAACTGAACGTAGGTTTATCATCTAAAGCTAAATATCAAAATCTAGATCAAGTGGTTAAGAGCACTGTGTTCTGAACTATGGCAGCACATAGCACAGAACAAGTTATTAAATTGAAATAAAATTGAGAAGCAAACGAGCAAGGAGGAAGAAAAATGTAAAGGTCTGCTCTGTTTGCTTTTTAATCATTTATATAAGAAGAAAAATCCCGTGGCTTTACCTAGACAGCAGTACAGAAACAATTGAAAGGTCATTGAATGAGTAATTTTATTTTGCTGTAGCATCTCTTCTGATTTCTATTGGCAGTCTTAAAACTAAGTGTCAAGGGTTTGTGTCTTCAAAACCAGAGCAGGAGTTGGCATTTTCATAAGCAGTCCTAAAGGAAGGCCAGAGCTTTACTGAACATAGAAACTGTTTCTATTACTGGGTGTGGGCTGAGTTTTTTCAAGTAAGTTTTGTTTATGGATCCAAACAAGAAAATTCTCTGATTTCTAACCATGCACCTGGTTCTGGAGCTACAGAGCAAAATTTAATTTCTGCAATTACCATTCTAGTATTGTTCTCTGTTGAAAGTAATAATTAAAATTAAGAATATCAAGGATGTCTGAGCAAAAACTTACGTTTTACATATACCCAAAATACAGCGATATCAATGTGCTGAAAAACCCTTTTCAGAACTTGTCAGTGTTAATGGCACAACACATCAAGGATATCTCTGTGAGTTCTTAAAAATGTGGAAGAATGTGGCAGAATTTCCATTGAAATGCATAAAGAATATTTCCACTTGTCATCCATCCTTTTTTTTTTCTATAGTGCCCAATGGGGTTAGACAAAAAGTGTATTTTAGCAGATAACTTTAATGCAAATAGTATTTTAAAGAGTGATTGCACTTATTCTATACTAAGCAGTCTTGCTTTACTTTTTCCAGAAATTTCTGCGTATGCCTGCTCAGAATAAAACAAATAAATAATAAAACAAATTACTTCCTGAAAAATTAGTACTTCTTGCCAGCTTCAGCCATCCCAAATGAAGAATATAAAAATTGCTTTTCAAAGAGTAGGGAAATAAAACAAATCACAGAAGTTTTGTATTGAAAGACAGATTTTAAAAGACATTCTACTCTTCACACTCTTCAGTGGTAGAGGAGGACAGCAATTATCAGTCACTCCAGTGTATCTTTAGTAATCATTCACCTGTAAGAATGGTGGGTTCGTGTTTTGCGTTGGTTTTTTTATCTCTCTTTATGGATAAGCGGCTTGTAATTGATTTTTCAGAAGCTGCAAACACAAATTTACTCACAGCTACCGAGGTGAAACAAGCTGATGCCAGCGTGCCAAGTCGTACGAAATCAAATCTATTTGTGCAACTAACTGTGCTTTTCACCTGCCTTGGAAAATACCTCATTGTGTGTTTGGGGATAAAATGAACACAGAACAGTGAGAAAGGAGCTACTGAAGCAAATGTCTTCTATGAGTAGATAATTAGAACAGGATGGGTGATTGCCCAGAGCTGTTGCTGCTGGGATTTCATGTTTGATGTTTACCTATCATGAATTAACATAGCCTACAATAAATGTTTGTCACCGTGGCAGCCATTTGGAAAGCCAAAGTGTTTGTCAGCAGTAAATATATTTTCAAGTGCAGAGGTATCTCTTGCCTCTGTCACTGTTGGTTCCTTCTGTTTCTCGTAGCCGTGTTCCAAACAGCTTTTCTGTAGTTAGGTCATAAACAGCTTTGCATTTTGGCTATAGGATTCAGTGAGGAAAAGGTCCAGTTAGGGGGATTATTTGCCCTCCAGAGGATTGTTGTCTTTTTTTAAGAAGCAACTCTATCTATGAATGTAGAAAGAGAAAATCAGAGGGGAATCTGGATTGTGGAGGCACAGGGAGGAAGGCTCAAGCTGTTGTGAGGAGGGGTCTCTGAACCTGCAGAGAGAATGTCCACAGGCCTTCAGCTCTGAGCTTTCCCGTCCACACCAACACTGCCAGCTCCAGTTTCTCCTTTAGGAAAACTTGGGATGCTCTGGCACAACGAGAGCTAATATTTGCATGAATTATGAGAGTGTTTATACTGGAAACAACTTGAGGGTCATATGTTAGAGCATTGGTGCTTCTGCCGTGTTTCTGCTGCACAGATTTTCTCAATGGATAATTAGTCCCATATTCATGAACATTAATAACTATTTCAGGTCCCAGGGAAAATATTTATAGTACTGAGGTCCCCCTCTGTGCTCCCTTGCATTTTCTTGTGGTACAACTTTCTGCCAGACTTCCTGTCTTAATTTCTGGCACTTCTGGAGAGGCAGCTCGTGGGGTGGATCAGAGCAAGGATGGATGGTTGGGTCTTTAGTTCTGTCTTCCCCAACTTTCAGACAAAGTCAGCACTGCCTGGACCTGGAGAATCCGTGAGGATTCACATTTTGTAGTGGGATGAGGAGAGTAAGGAACAATTAGGATTTCTCCTGTGCTGCCTTAGATCTCAGTGTGCTGCTGAACTCAAGTAAAAAAAAAAACAACAAATTCATTGGAGAAGAAAAAATAATCTGTCACATCTTCAGTCGTCACTCTCTGTGGCCCTGTGAGAAATGACAAAATGAAAAACATGTAGGATAAGGACACAAATAGTTTACTTTTGGTTTTTTTTTTTCTCAGATATTCACACCTTTGTGTTCTGAACCTAAGAAGAGGAGGTCAACAAAATTCTGTGACCTTAACTGATCTTAACACAACCATTAAACACTTTCAATATTCAAAATTTTTGTGGGATTTTCCATGATCTTCACAGCTTTCAGCTTCTTTTTCATCTTTTTGTCAAATGTGTAGGTTTTACTGAGACTTTGACATTTAGAATCAGGCTTTCATGGCAAATTGTTGGACCTAACATTGTCACAATCTGTTTTCTTCACTGTGTACCTGTATTTGGAACACGTAGAGCTTTTCCTTGAGATAAACAGCTCTTATTTTATTTATGTATAAATAGGTATGTGTGGAAGGCTCACTGCAGTGATTTTATGCTACTCTGGGATAAGTTTAATAATATGTGTGTATTGATGCACTGAAATAAGACTTCTCCTTGTCAACTTAATGCAAGCAAATTGTGTTTAGCCTCTCTGTGGCTGTTTGGAAAGCAAAGTCCCATCAGAGTTGTGGTTCAAACACCCTCATTTTTATATGAAGTGGTTTTATTGCTATTAAAAGCATTTTTTGTTAAGGTTATTTATACTAAATAATTCATTGGTTTTTTCGAAAGCTTGCTAGTTCAATGGTATAAAAAGAAAACACAAAAATTCAATTGTTCTTAGACTTCTGACAAATCTACCTTTGGTAGAAAGCATTTATTTTCTGTCCACAGTAATATGATTTATCTATTACTCCATTTTTAACCTCTGCCATGGAGAGATTTTATAAACTTATTTTTGTATCCCGTAAAGACCAGTGTTTTTGTCATGCCTGGCAAGAAATACGACGAGATTGTGCACAGAAAGTGAATTATCTGCTACAACCAACCTTAGTGTGTTACTGGATCACCAAAATCTGGTTTTAATTTTTGCTTTTCTCCGTGAAATGTTATAATTCTGTATGTGACTGCTCTGCCATTTTGAGACGCTCGGTAAATTGCCAATAAATTGCCTGAATTCTCATGGCTCCCTTTGCTCCTCTCCCACAGTGCCCCCCAGGTTTGTGGTCCAGCCCAGCGACCAGGACGGGATCTATGGAAAAGCAGTCATCCTCAACTGCTCTGCCGAGGGTTATCCCGTTCCTACCATCGTCTGGAAGTACTCCAAAGGTAGGATTCCTGTGGTGACCACTGGGGACAGCCTAATTCTGGCTTAACAACGTCCCACTGACCTCTAAGTTGCTGTTTTAATCTTGGAATTGTCAGGGAGCAGCAGGGTGCAATAAGGGACGTACCAGTCGCGTTCTATAGCTCACAAATCATCTCCCCGAGCACCAAGTGCTGGCCACTGTCCCACACAAGGCTGAGCTGGATGGACTTTTGCTCTGCCCTGGAGATGTCCTGGCTGTGCCTGTGAGCCTGTGTCAGCTGTGGCCTCAGAAGGAGAGGGATGAAAGGGATGGCCTGGGAGAAAAGAGACACAGCTTTAATTGAAACAACCTCAGCACAAGGTTCACCAGCAGCATTTGGCTGATTTTTTTTTTTCTTTTCCCCTTCAAAATTCGTGATAACATGGCCAATCACATCTTTTCAGCAAAGAAGGAAGGTCAGGTAGCATTAACATAAGCACTAATTCAGTATGCGTTTTACATAATGCTTTAACATTTTCTTCTCGTGTAACAGAGCATTAAAAGTGGCCCCACTTGACCCTCAGTAACCATAGGAAATTGACTGTTTTTTAATTAAAATGTGCTGCCTGATAGATTGCGTCTTCTGGCTGGTTGTCTTCTGGTAGGTTTTAGCAAAAAAACACATTCTGCAAGCTCTGCACCCAATCTAAATGAGTTTACCCTTTAAAAAACAAAATGAGGTGCTGTTGAGAAAAAATATTTGTGTAATGCTCCATGTCATTTCTGGTTTGCTCAGGATCTAAGTCCAAATTTTATTTGAAGAGAAATGGGTGAGAGAAAAGTTCATGTTAACGGCTGTTTGTGCTCTTATTGATAAATTATGGTTTGTTGCAAGAAGGGTGCAGAGTTCAAAATTCCATTAATCTCAGTGGTATATGGAATTTTAATTCTGAATATAGGGCATAAAGAGGTAATTCTGGTTTGCAGTGTTTGTGTGCTGAAGGAGGGTGCCAAGCCAAGCTAGATGAGTTGTAATTAACTGTGAGGAGATAAATAACCCATCTTGGACTGATAGATTATTTGGAAAAGTCCTCTTTCAGACTCATCCACACAGATGTATGGAATAAGATTCTCACCTGCTTATGAAGGACTTGGGCTGTAATAGCATTTAAAAAGTGTATGAAGAGTAAGAAACCTTTGCAAACTGCTGCACAATTTTTTTTCCAGTTTTTCCAGTAGCTCAGGAATATCGGCCCTTTCCTTTCTGTGAACACTAAATTCTTCCCACAATTTTTCATGTGAAGAAATACAGGAAGTGAGTGGGCAATCAATAGCAGGCATCTGCAGGTAGTAAAGCATTAATGTGCATTCCAACTAAATGACAGGAAAAATGGCTCGTTAAAGAAAAAAAAATTGACAAAAGGAAAAGTTGGACATGCATATGACTAAAATAGGTGAAAAATCCACAATGGCAACTGATATTTTATGAAAAAATTATAATTTTAACGTTTTTAAGTTCATAGTATTGGTCACCAGGCCTTCAGTGTAGTTGTAAGTTTCCAAAGCAAACTATGTAGGACTAGAAATATTTTTGATATGCATGTCTGGTCTTTTTTAGTATTCTGGATGTTGTATTCATAGGTTGTTCTAGCTTGCTAGTGTTGTACTAAATAATTCCCCATAATATTTATTCATCGTATTTCCTCCTGGGTTGACTCATCCAACTGTTTATAGCAATTAATGCTGACAGATATTAACTTTGTGTACAGAAAGTGGTGTAAGAGAATTCCATTGAAGAAGAGCACCTTTTGTCTTCCCTGAAAAATCCCATGTCCTGCTGCCAAAATAGGTTGTAAACCCCTTTGTTACAAGAAATGTGTCTTAATAAACATTTAGCGAGTTCCTAATGCTGGAGGAACCTGAACTTGTGGTGACAGTACAGCAGGATCCTGTTTCCTGTTCCCTACATCGCCCAGTATCTTACTTCCAATGAAAAGTAGGTTCTTTCCTAAAACCAAACTTGATGCAAAATTCTTCGGCTTCATGTTTTTATGGACCTTCTATTTCTATACTGCTGCCAAAAATGTCTGGTCAGTGGTCTGAGCTTTTTGTTGTTTTCTTTATTTTGTTTTGATTTTTTTTTTTTTTTTGTGGATTTTTTTGAGGTTTTTTAACAGTCTCAATAAATCCTGGCTGCAAACATGGCAGAACAGAGATTTTGTGTGTCACCAGTCCATCAGCTGTAGCAGGAAACAAGAGAAACAGTCACTGATGTGGTTTTCCATGTCATCCAGGGTTTCATCAACAAGGTCCTAGAGGTCCCTTGAGTATGCCATGTTTACTACAAGAGACATCCCTCGCAGTTATAAGAAATTCATTTGCTGTATGCATTAGGGATGCATACTGCCATGACTGTTCAGCTGTAATTGTCAATAATTCATCAGCCTCTAAATGTACAACAAATGTGCCTTTTCACCCATGAACGGGCTGGAAATCTTCATTTCCTCTCTCCTCCTTCCTGGTTCTTCGACTTTGTGGTCTTTTAATATGGGGAAATTATTGCTGCTGGTACATTCCAAAAGTCTTCCTTCTTTTCGTGTGACGAATTCAGTTTGGATAAAGAACAATTCCGTTTGTTCTGATCACGTCAGAAGCCATTTTAGCTGCATCGAGCCTCCAAGAAGAGGAAGTTATAGTTGGTGCCTTATCAAAAATAAAAATATTGAGATGCTTTTTAACATTTTTCTTGCATGGGTTTCTTGCTTCAGGTGCCGGGGTTCCCCAGTTCCAGCCGATCGCGCTGAACGGTCGGATCCAGCTGCTCACAAACGGCTCCTTGCTGATTAAACACGTGCTGGAAGAAGACAGTGGATACTACCTCTGCAAGGTCAGCAATGATGTGGGAGCAGACGTCAGCAAGTCCATGTACCTCACTGTTAAAAGTAAGAACTGAAACGCTTCTCTGTGATCCAGATTGAGTGATAAAAGTCTTTACTGCATCCTTAGTTTGGAGGGAAGGGAAGTGAGTTGGGAGGGGAGAGGTTGGATTTGTTGGCTTTGATTTAATTTTGGCTTTCAGCTGTGTGTGGTAGCACCTGGAAGTTGGGATGGGTAATGGAAACCCTTGTTTGGTAGAGGAAGAAAAGAAAGTTTGTACCAGGTCTGGAAGCTATCCCTGAGCCGTGAAGGGAAAGTAAGAAAATTTGTTAGTCAGGAGTAAAAAACAAAAACAAAAGGAGAAATAGCCACAACAATTGTCATAAATGTCAGAAGATGAAGGAAATATGGATTAAAAAGACACTTAATCAATTCTCAATGTATCATAGATGGAAACTATAGGTACAATTACTACAGGTAGCTACCACAAGATATTATAACATACTCTAAGATTTTATAGGTACAGCCACAGTAGTTATTTTGACTCAGACAGGTAATTTTCAGAAAATCCATCTCATCACACAAGCTCAACCTGTCTGTACTTTCCAGGCACAAGAGACAAAAGCAATCCAGTTTTCAAGTGCATGTCAGCTGTAATTCCTTGAAACATCAACACAGTTTAAAATATAGAAGAAATATTATGAAAAAAAGGTGTAGAGATAATATGATTTCTCACTAGAGAAAAAAAGAGACTATTGATACATCAGCATGCCAAATGTCCCTGGATGACCTGTCAGACCAGTATTGAAGGAGGCCACCACACTATGTACTTTCATGTACGTAGGATTTTTGAAGATTTACAGAATGCTTTGAAGTTCTGGGATGTCAATTAGCTTGAAAACTTTTTGCCCTTGAAAGTAAAGAGAATTTTTTTTTTTCCAGAAAGGAAGAAAAATTGAGTTTATTCTCTGTTGGAGAGTGCACTTTAGACCATTAATGTTTAGGTTTAGGGGTGTTGTTTGTTGTTGAGAATTAATAACTAAGTTATTTTAAGTGTCAAAAATCTTCAAGACCCAATACCTCAGACATCCTCTCCACTCTAATTTACCATAGTGACTTCATCTTCTAAAAAAACAGCATGATGACCTCTGCAGCAAATTTATTAACTGAAGACTTTTTCTGTGGATTGGTAGAAGTTCCAGCTTCTGTGGTCGGCAGAACTGGCCATTTTGGGGCCAATCTTCAATTGCAGGAGCGAGGCACTGCTGTAATATTCCACCAAGAGCCAGCTTCCCTCAGCTTGGCAGCCGTGCACGCTGCCTGTCTGATCACTGCATGCAGTTTCATGTGTGATAAAAGAGCATCCCTTATCAAATAAGAGCAGCAGCTTCCCTGGGGAGCCAGTTGCTGTTTGAATCTAATGAAAACCCCTCTGGCTCTGAGATAGCAGGGAGCAGCCTGTGCCCCTCACACACCCACACTGCCACCAGTCCAGCTCCAGCACGGCTACTGGAGAGAGCACTGGGAAGGTGTTGGTGTGAGCATGGAAGAGGCAGAGCTTTAGCTTCCATCAAACACTCAGTAAGGACAAGATGCTCTGGGGAAATGGGCTTCAGGTATGGCTGGATCCCCTGTTCTGGTGGTTGTGGCTCATAATGTTTGCACCTGGTCAGGTGGACTGACCATTAAAGCCTGGATTTGCCTTTAATCTCTCTCGTCATTCACAATTTCCTTTTTCTGTGTGGTTATTCTGGATACTTTATTCTCCCCACAAGCCCATTCCTGGACCCTGGTCCTTAGTTTAAGTCCTCCTCTAGGTAAAAACCTTGGCCTTTCTTCATGAAACTCCCAGTGTTCTCTATTAATTGATCCTTCTCCACGAGGTCACCCTAAATGCCTTCTTCAGGCAGAGGCAGCAGGTGAGACCTGGCCCGTGCAGCTGTTTCTGGGTGACAGAGTTGGTAAGGAAGAAACAGCTTCCAAAATACAAACAAGGACTAGCATTGATGCATTTTCTTGTGGCTTCCTTGTGACAAATTGCCTTCCCACCTTCCCTCAGTCTATTCACAGGTTATCCATGAGCAGTAGCTCAAATCATCCGATAGAAAAAGCAGAGAGGCTTGGATGGATTTGGTCACTGATCATGAAACTAGACTGGCCCTCAGAAAGAAAAACATGACAGCAGTCCCTTTACACCTAATTCCTTCACTTCTTGTTCCTTGTGCCACAGATACCTGGTGCATGCAGGTGCTAACCACTGATAGCATCACTGAACTTAAAAATAAACCCTCTTGTGTGCAGGAGCTTCTTCTCCATGTCTGATTGAAGTTTTTACCTACTCTGTTAGTGACACTGCTGGATAAAGTTTTACCTTTCACAGATCTTATTAAAAAATCTCTTAAATGAACTGATGCTTTACTCCTCCTGAATTTCCACTGTCACCTGTATTTAAGCAAAAAAGATGTTGACTTTTGTTGTCAAAAGAGAGTAGGAATTTTTTTGTTTCAGTTGTTCAGGAGTGGGCAGGATGAAAATGGATTTAATATATTTCCATGACCCGCTACCTCTAAAATGATGGATTTTTACTTACTGAAAATCCATGTCAGGATATAAACCAGCTTGGCTTGCTTAACAAGCTCTTAGTGCTAAGGGGGAAGTTGTAATAATTCCAAATATACATTTATTTAGTGCCTCAGTGTCTTTTGAGTGACACCTTTGTGTCAGAGGAGCTGATCCAGCTTCTTGGTTGAAGGGAAATTGCGTGAGAAGGAAAGGCAAAGAAAGAGGAAAAGAAAAGAAAAAAGAAAAGAAAAACTAAAAGAAAGAGAGGAAAAGAAAGAAGCTTCAGGAACACCATCAGAAATGGGAAAAGAGCAAGCTGCAGGCATCAATGCTAAATCAGGAACCACGGGGCAGAAAATTTTCATTTAGCAGCTATTATCCTTCTCCCTTTCTTTTCAAGGAATGGACATAAAAATCATGATCAGTGAATTTTTCTCTTCTCGTTATTCAAGGATAAGCAGTTCCCAAATTCCGTATTCACTAAGACACACAATATTAGAAAGTTATGAGAGTCTGGAACAAGGAATCTAGTGCTGTCTTGAGAAATGACTCCTGGTGCTTGGGATGAGAAGACTTCTGAAGAATTTCTATAAAGGATAATGAGCCTTTAACATGAAGGGAAGAACTAAAATTATTTAAAGGTTGCCTGGGAGTCACAGGGGAAGAGATGACTGCTTAAAACGGACTGCCTGCCTGCCTTCATCTGAATAAATGTCACACTTCCTAATTCCACTTTAGGGGCTATATATAACATGATAGAATGGTATCCTGATAAAATTACCTCCTGAAAAGCAAGCTTGCATTAAGGCATGCATCTTCAAGTGTAAATAATCTGTTGGAAGCAACCACGTTAGCCCTGCCCCTTCTCGCATCTATCACTTCTTTTCGTGACAGTGTGGAGCCTGACAAGTTTTAATCTGATCATCAAAACATTTCCAACAAATCCTGTCTGCCAAGAAAACAGAATTGCTTCATTCACTTTCCCCTCAAATATGCTTCTTAGCTATTGGCATTATATGTGTTTAATACATAAACCTAAAGCTGTCAGTCAGATCCGCAGCTCCTTCCAGCAGGAACATGCTAATCCCAGCTAATTCTTTTAATGCCAAGTTTCACCACTTAGACATTTTTTCTAAAAAAAAAAATAGCAACTTTAAAAATGGTTGCCTATGACAAGAGCTGATGGAATAACAGGAGAAGAGGCTGGTGGGGAAAGGGAGCTTGGTAAAACTGATGCCCTGTTCCTGCACCACATCACGTTTCTGCTGCCCCTGGCTCTCTCACAGTGCTGCTTGCCCATGTTGACCATGACCTCTTCCAGGCCAGATTTGTTTCTCACCATCTTCAGACAACTCATGAAGCAAAGAGACTTCAATCACACAACTAACTGCTACTGCAGAAGAAATAAAATATAACAGTAGTTACAAACACAAACCCAGAGGAGCTCATGGATGGAGGCTGAATGGCGTGGAGCTCCTTTCTCCACTGCAAGTTAACAGTTGTTCCACCATATGGCTGAAGCACTGCAGCATTTGTTTATTGAGATGGATGGAAAGCTCTGCCTCTGAAGCTTTATCCAGGCAGGATAAAGGGACACTTTCCATGTGACCAGGCAAATGAGTTTGCTCTGCTGCGACACCAGCAGCAAAGCCAGCAAGCTGTGATGGAGAACTCACTGTGCTCTGCTCACCAGGGTGCTTCTAAATGCTCATTTTAGTCTTTGGGAAAATAATTCCTTGCTGAGAGCACAGGAATGTTGAGATCTGCCCGATTGCTACTTTTCCTTGTGTCTGAAAAGCCAATTTCTCATTAAAATGCATGTATCCCACAAGGTGTCAGTAAGGGTGGCATTGCCTGTTCTACATTTGCAAAGATAGATTATCCGTGATATATGGTAGAGGAAGCTTAAAATCACTGTCTCTAATACCTCCAAAAAACACTTATAAGAAGGACAGCAATAATGCTCTGTCAAATTCACCTGAGCTCAGTTATTTTGATATTTCTTAATCTTTCTTTGCTCCATTTTTCTCACCGTCCCATGGTCTGTAAATACTATTTTCTGTGGAAAAACAAAACAAGACAAAAGTTCTGTTCTCTTTTTTTGTGCCCTGATTTACTGTTTTCTTCTTCTGACATTTCTGCCATCTTTTCTTTAAAAAAGGCTTTTTCATTTATTTGATTCTTCATCCTTATTTTGTGGTTATCTCAGGTAGAGAACACTTTTGTGAAATTTGGCCAAAATTGGTAAAAAATCCCTAGCTGGATACCTTGCATGTGTCCTGAGAATGAAAGAGTGGGCCAAAGGCAAAGAAAAAAAATAATTTCCTTGAATTGAAACTATTCTCATGTCCCAGACAGTCCTTTCTGCTGAGCTGGTGAGCTGCCCTTGCCCACCTTTGCCCTGCCCTCATGGCAGGCAGCTCTCTCTCTCTTTTTCCACCTATTTCTTGGTAAAAAGGGCAAAAAACTGTGTTAAATATGAGGTTGTGAATAAACTGTCCAACTCCAAGATGGTAGTGATGAACTGTAACGCTCCTTGTGTTTTAATTTTGTGTCCTTGCCTGTGGCAGGGGGGTTGGAATTAGATGATCTTTAAGGTCCATTCCAACCCAAACCGCTCCATGATTCCATGACTCTAATTGTGTATTTTCATGAAATGCACAGTCTAAAAGATGCCGTGAGTGAATCCTGGAAACACAAGAGATCTCCCTGGATGCAAGCACTTCCTCTTGTTAGCAAAACAGCCCATTTTTTTCCTAATGAGGTCCTCCCACAATGAGAAAGGAACAGGGGTCTAAGTGCTGTTTTCTGCCTCTTCAAACCGCTGGCACAGCTTTGATTTAGGGACTTGCACTTTAATCACCCATCATGTGTCATTACCCCGACAGGCGGCAGCAGCCGCCAGACACGAGCGCCGATAAATTGCGCCGAGAATCGCTGGAGCGATCCTTTGTTGATTTTCCTTTACAGCTATTCCATGGCAGATCAGCTGTCATAACAACACAGCGCCTCTGGCAACGGAGGGAAATTAAACATGAAGTATGTTCAAGGTGGCTGGTAGAAGGCTGGAATATCCCTTTTCTTCCGTGCCTTCAAATGCTCTCCGCGCTCCTCTCGGTAACGCCAAGCCCTTGGCAATTCTCTTCTAAGATAATTGCCAGATGTGCTGCAGCACAAATACTCAAGTGGGTTTGTATGCAAATCTTTGCAATGCTCTCATGTAAGGAGGAGAGGAGAGGTAAGAACCTCTCTCTCTTTCTTTTTCTTTGCTTTTTTTTTTTAAGAAATATTTTTCGAACAAGAATATAGCAGCCCTTTTTCTTTCCTTCAAGGCTGGTTGCACAGCGATGTTTCCAGCAGAAAGGTGAAGCAGATTTTTCTCCCAAAAGTGCACACAGACTCTGCTGTATCTTTTCCATTTGTATCAACAGTATCATGTTTATTGCCTTCTTGTTTTTTTTCAAAAATAGCTGTCTCCCTCAGATTTTGATGCCCAAATGGCAACATTCAAAAGGGAGCATGGGTGAGGTTTATTTTCAGGAGTTTTCTTTCTGTGGAAATTTTCATAGGGGATACAGACTATTGATGCTTTCCTGAAAAATAATCAGTTTGACAAAGTTGTGATGATTTAGTCTTTCAAATGCCTTCACATCTTCATGTTTTTTTAGAAAACCTCATAAGGGATGGGATTCAGAAGCTGCTGTTTTATTTTCTCCCTTTCTTGAATACATTAGTACTACAAAAACCACAGATATTTTAGCATGTTCCCCTTCCTCAATATTAATATTTCGTGTGTCCTGTTAAATTATCACTTTATTCAGAGCTGTTACGTGGCTCTCAGATGGCAATGAACTCTGTGTCCAGATTTGGTCAGCTGTGGTCAGAAAACTCTGTGCCACGGAGATCATTTCGTATTTCGTATATTTCGAAGGGCTGCAGCTCCTCTGTCTCTGAACACTACTGAAACAAGACTTGAAAATAACATCTGATCTATTCCTTCAGCTGAGATGGTGGTGTGGCAGGGATTGATACCAGCTGGACAGATAATCCATTCATAATAACCATCACTGAGAAAGTACAAATTTTTCTTCTTATAGAATAAAAATTCTTTAAATATATTTATTTCTGATGTTTTCTTAAAATTTCGAAGTGGTTCTACATCTCCAATTCAGTTGCACAAGACGTGTCCTAATACAAACAGTGTTAGGACAGTGTCCTCATAAGTTATTTCTTTTTTTCCTTCAGTCCTTGTGGTACAGGAGTAATGACTAATCACTAACCATGCCCACAATCCAGTTAGTGATTTTTACTGGTTTATCTGAACCAAACTGTTTTCAAATGCAGCGTGGATATAGATACACAGTCTTGATTTTTCTTGAATATTTACCATCAGGGGCATGTAATGCTTAGATCTCTACATTTACCTGGATTTTCATGCTGTTAAACCTACTAATTTTTCTGAGTAACATTTTAAAATACAAATGCTGCTGTGAATACATTAGTTTCATTTGTCAGGTGGGAGTTGTTTGCAGTGTGTTTGATGGGTTTAATATTGGCTTCTGGGGGAGGAAGTGAATGCAGGATCTATTGCAGCTTATTTTTATATTTGCAAGGTCATCAAAAGCTGGGTCTATGTCTTGCTAACAGAGATTAAATAAACTTAAATCAAGAGAGCATTGTAAAGCAATAGCGGGATGTAAATTAACTTAGTGGATATGGGCAGTACACGTGACTACTTCCACTTCAGAAAAGGTAGCTCTGACAGTGCTGTGCCTTTCCCTCTCCTTTTTCCTTTTCCTTTTCCTTTCTCTTCATCTCTTTTCGTCTATGTCAGTCTTGCCAGCTTTTAGATACATCTCATCTAGAAAGATCCAGCAAGACAAAGCCTCAGAACTCCCCATTGTTATTTCATATGAGTTTAGGACTTGCAGAATGCTCTCTGAACAGCCAAAATAGAGGGCAGAGTCTTAAATTATATTTTTTATCTCTCAGTTTCTTTTGCACTTTGAATGACTTAGTCACTGTCTTTTTCAGTGAAAAGCCTACATTTCAAAAGGTTATTCACTCTTTTTTAAATTATTGAATGCTGTCATAGGACTTGCATTATGTCTCTTTAACAATTTTTCGTTTTGCTTATTTATTAATATAGTTTAGCCTTTCTTTAATTTGAAGTAAGAAAACCTAAACTGTATTATAATAACAAAAATAACAAAAATAATTTAACAATAGCTGAAGAAATATGTAGGATATAAACTACATTTGAGTATCAAGTGTCACAGATGCCAAATCAGTTACGTTTTTCTGCATAATTCTCCTGCAGCAAAAGAAAACTGTAAAAAAACGGTAGTTTATATGCAAATATTTTATGCTTTGGATAAGAATTTATTTCTTTAAAAATAGTATCACATGTCACTATTAGCCAAAGATGATCTTTTACAACTGCTTCCATCAGTGCAATTTTAAGCTTTTTTTT
>VZRV01009904.1:53060-80831 GCA_013398115.1 Falcunculus frontatus
CCTTCCCAAACCTTCCCAAACCTTCCCTTCCCAAACCTTCCCTTCCCTTCCCTTCCCTTCCCTTCCCAAACCTTCCCAAACCTTCCCAAACCTTCCCTTCCCAAACCTTCCCAAATCTTCCCAAACCTTCCCTTCCCAAATCTTCCCAAACCTTCCCAAACCTTCCCCATGGGAAGTAACTTCATAGCACCACAGGACACATTTTTTCCATTGAATATTTCCAGGAAAAATACATTTTCCAGCTAAATTTTTTGCAGCATTCAATGTTAGGTATAGAGCTTATCTCTGCTGAGAAGAATCTTTTATCAGCATGTTTGCCTCCAACTGTTGAATCGAGTCAGGGCTCTAAATCTACAGTAAACTGATATCTCTGATTTGATTATGTGCAAGTTTTTCAGTTGTTTTTGCTTTTCCGAAATGAAGGCTGTGATGCACTTGCAATAGAATCACTTAATAGATATTCCTTGATTTGGTCTACAACCCCACCAGTTTTGTAGGGGTATAGAGGTTTCATTTCTCCTTTTGGAAGCACTTTCTTTTCAGGTGTTGTTATAGAGGATGTTATAATCAGCAACGATAAAAATAATGCAATTAAAATTAAATATTATCAGAACTGTAGACTTTGACTTCTATAAGGTTCCTGTAGACCAAGATTAGGTTTTCCAATTCTTATGTTTTGCATGGAAGAAAAAGCATATTTGGTTCTGAATCAGGAGCTTTGTTTTGGAGGAATAATCGTACTTTGCTTATTTTTAATATAATCACAGTATTTTTTAAATCCAACAGTACAGGTATGGAACATGCATGTACGAATACAGATAAAACATATTTTTAAGTTCGAGAGAATGATTTCCGTGTGTTAACTCCTTTGTAATGTCAGCTGTTGTTAATATTGCTCTAATTTGCAATTCCTGAAATTATTGCTCTAATTTGCTATTCCTGAAATTATTGCTCTGATTTATCATCCCTGAAATTCTGACTTTGCATTTCTTGACTTTTAAAATATTTTGTAGCTTACATCAGGAAAATACACGCTGTTGTTTTATTCACTTTAACTAAAAAAAGTCTAGTGCACACTGAAGCTGATCCAATGATGATTATTCTGGAGGTACAATGTAAGAAGGGCTGCTAAGTACACACATGTTTAGTGTTTCAAGCCTCAGAGCAAAGTTAATGATGCATATAAATAATTATTTGTGCAGTGTACTCATAATCCATGGATCACTCTATGGAAACAATGTGGAAGAGGCAATTAAAGTCAAAGAGATTGACTTTGTATAGTTCTGAAACACCTGGACGGGAGGGGCGTTCTTAGGTCCTCTGGAGTGCTGCCAACAAAAGAGAAAAGGAACCAACACAATGCAGCAGCATCTCTTAAAAAAAAGAGTTTGTTGACTTCATTTTGCAAGAAAATATCCCACCACCTCTATTCTGGAAAAGCCCAGCTGGTGCTTTGTGCATCTTTGAACCCCATTCAGAATTTAGGATTAGGGAGGTGCAGCTCAGCTTGTGGTTCCCTGGCTTCCTCCCATCCTTTTTTTGATCTTTCTGGAGGATCCAGCATGATCCAGCTTTCATCAGCTGTAGCTTTTCTGCACAGAGACAATTTCCAAACATCTTCCCAGGGATCCAGTCTCATCCTAATTTCTTCAGGCACATTGGAGGTGGCTTTCCTGAGCACTGTATCTGTGGCAGGTTTGAAATTTCATTCACCTGCAGCTATTTTTGTGTGGCTGCTTCTGCATGAAAACATCCTCATGAAAATATTTTGCATGCCCAAACAGAACCTTCTTAAAATCCAAATAACACAAAAACATCCATGTGCAATTTGTGTAGCCTCGAGGGAGAAGAGTGGATTATCAGGCTTGAAAGCAAATTTTGTGAGTCCGAATGTATCCCTTTTTCTTAGGAAGCTCTTAACCAGTGAAAAGCAGGATTGAGTTTGTGGTGACATTACACCAAAAACCATGGCAGGACTTATATCAAGATGTTGAACCATCAAATATATGGGCAAAAATATGATGGGAAAAATCTACGAGGAAGCCAGAGAGGGACAATTCATCAGGAACTGCAGTGACAGGACAAGGGGGAATGGCTTCAAACTGGAATAGGGAAAAATTGTGTTTGATTTTAGGAAGAAATTTTTTACTGCGAGGGTGGAGAGGCCCTGGCACAGGGTGCCCAGAGCAGCTGTGGCTGCCCCTGGTTCCCTGGCAGTGTCCAAGGCCAGGTTGGACACTGGGGCTTGGAGCAGCCTGGGATAGTGGAAGGGGTCCCTGCCATGGCAGGGGGTGGCACTGGATGGGCTTTAATGTCCTTTCCAACAAAACCACTCTGTGATTCTGTGATTTTTTATATAAAAATGCTTCACATGTCTGAACTGCCTTTATGGGAGTCTGCTTCCTATGCAGACAAGGATGCAAGCAGAGTGTTTTCTCTCAGGAGGGGACAGCCTGAGCTGCAGTGGGTTCGCTCTCCACGTCTCCAGCTTCATTATTTTCCTGTGCACACTGATGAACTGTAATTGTTTCCTGGCTCCCGTTGGTAGGAGATCGGGTGACAAAGGGGTTTGGAGCACTGCTAGGTTCCTGTTTCTCTCACTGATCTCTATTAGAACAATCATTATGATAATGATTCTAATCCAAGCTTCTGTAATATAACTGAGAAATAAATGCTTCTTGGTTAATATGCCTCAATTAATGGGTCACCCAGCATAGCTGAAGCAGGTTGCAAGTAAGTAGCTTTCAGGATCTGAGCCCAAATGATTATAGGTTTTCTTTCCCTTTTTAGATGAAATGGATTCATAAGCCTTACTCAAATGAATCGCTCTTGTAGTCATTAATTATAGTATACACATGTTAATGACATCATTATCAGGAGATAACATAATGTCCCAAGGACCACGTGTTACAGTTGTTTCCTGTGCAAACAATTGTGCTTGATAACACAGCCTGTCACAAAATGTCAAAAGAAACCACATGGTGTCTCGAAATGATTGTGAAATTATCGCGTGTCACAGCTATGTGTGTCATAAAAAATACCATCACGACAGAATTTTTCATTAGCTCTTGGGTGAGGGATACTGAAGAGAACAAATAATTAAGATCTTGAACATCTCAAGTGCAGCACATAATGCAGCACAGAGCTGTTTAAAGCATATCCTGTGACTGAATTAAAGTGCATTAGTCATGAATTCAGGATATGCACAGTAATAGCCAATATTGAGCGCCTTGGGAGATTTTTATTTTCTTTTATTTATTAAACATAAACAGAAAGGAATTAGTCCTTTTAATATTCTCCAGTTTAGTTCTCTTTTAGCACCTCCCTTTTAGCTTGTATGAGGACTGGGTATGAAGACTGTAAGAAACTTGCCAGAATAACTCTTATTTTAGCAAATTAAACCCTGCTCAAGGAAAGTCAGTGCCAAAGTTCCTCAAGACTTCTGTGGGACCAGAATTTCAACCATGGGGCCTCTCAAGCTCTAGAAGTGTGAACAATCTCAGTTTCATCCTTGCCATGATGCAGCAAAAATTTCAAGCCCGTGGCCAGCCTGTGGGTTTTGCTGCTGGCATTCCTGGGAGCAGAGCTATTCACTAAGAAGGACTGAACTCCCCCTTTTTGCCATCCATGGATTTTGGCAGCGTTACCCTCTTCTGCAGTTTTCCACCTGAACTCTTCAAGTGGCGATTTATTGGGCTCTATATTTTTGGTTTTCCTGTTTTTCTTTTACCACCGAACTGCAAAACATGATTATTCTCCTGCTGGAAGCAAGCTGTGCAAAATCCTTGCCCAGAGCCATGGGGTTCTGCAGGCACAGAAAGGTGGAAAAGCTCTCCCCAGCACTGCAAAGGCTGCTTGTTACAGAGATGCCAGAAGTTTTCCTCCTCCAGTGCTGCCTCCTCGGTAGGGTTATGTGGGACCTGCTGGCACAAAGCTCCCTCAAAGACCCATCAATACCCTCATCCCTCAGAGCTGTGCTTTTTGTACTCCACAAGACTCTGTTTTCAGATGCTCTGATGATAACAGTAACACTGCTTTAGTCATGCAGTAATTAGTACTTTAGTAATTAGCCGTCAGTAACAAGGCAGACAAAGGGTGATACCCAAACTTTGCTCATCCATCAAGATTCTGTCCCTGTGCCCCTGGGCTCAGGTGAGACCCCACCTGCAGAGCTGCCCCAGCCCCGGGGCCCAGCACAGGGAGGACGTGGAGCTGCTGGAGAGAGTCCAGAGGAGGCAGCAGGATGAGCAGAGGGATGGAGCAGCTCTGCTGGGAGGAAAGGCTGGGAGAGCTGGGATTGTTGAGCCTGGAGAGGAGAAGCTTTGGGCTGAGCTCAGTGTGGCCTTGCAGGGCCTGAAGGAGCTGCAGGAACCATGGAGAGAGACAATTTCCAAGGGATGCAGGGCCAGGAGCCAGGGAATGGCTTCCCAGTGGCAGAGGGCAGGGCTGGATGGGATCTTGGGAAGGAATTGTTCCCTGGGAGGGTGGGCAGGCCCTGGCACAGGGTGCCCAGAGCAGCTGTGGCTGCCCCTGGATCCCTGGCAGTGTCCAAGGCCAGGTTGGACATTGGGGCTTGGAGCAGCCTGGGACAGTGGAAGGTGCCCTTGCCATGGCAGGGGTGGCACTGGATGATCTTTAAGCTCCCTTCCAAACCAAACCATTCTCTGTTTCAATGATAATTTCAAAAACCGCGTGCTCCTGATGCTGATGTTCCTTTATATGAAAAGTACGTATGAGGGAATCAGCCTCCCTGAAGCAAGCCCAAGAGCTGACGTGCAAATATTTTAGAAAATCTAAAGCTGAAAGTTTCTAAAGTAACATCTTGGTTTACATGTTTGGACTCTGTGGTTCTAAGTGATCCCAAAGGAGAAAGACAAAACCATCTCAGAGTCTGCCTTTGAATTATATCTTTCCTTACCAGTAATAATGACATGGGAATTCTTGACAGATGACCTGGTTTTACACTTCCTGAGAGGATTCAGTAAGATTAAGATAAGGATTCAGATTCCTCTCTTTATTCACCTGTAGTACCAAACCTTCCAATGCTCCCCGCAAACTCATTATTCAGCTTTACAGTGTTGCAGTTACCAGCTCTCTCAGCCCTGGTACACACAATAAATTACCAGTGACCCTTTTTTCACCTCTTTGCCTCAAAGTCCCGTTCCTGCAAAGAACACCATCTAATTAAACACCACAACAGGGGCCTTCTCAGGCAGGAGGGGAGGATGCTTTGTGACATTACCAGAATTTATTCTGGCAAAATCTGAGGCAAGGAACAGCCTGGAGAGAGAGGTGGAAGAGACCAGCGAGATTTATGAGAGACTGGCAGAGCTGGCAGTAGAAATTGGAAGAGTTACTGGAGCTGCCAGCAACTTTTCAAGCTTTGGGATGGAAAATCAATGGATTATTATTTGTTAGCAGCAGTATTAAGAATGCATTTAACTGACAAAGGGCTGAGAAGGCTTTTCCTTTCTTCACTGTCGCAGATTTGCTTGCATTTATATATTTTTTTTAATTATTACTTTTTTTTTTTTTTTTTTTTTTTTTTTTACAATTCACCAGAGTTCAACTTCTTAATGAGAAGTTCTTTTTAAGACCAATTCTGGGCACTCTGTTGATGCTGCTCCTACAGAGCAACTGAGTCAAGTACACAGCATAAATATAGGAGCATTTCAGGAACTACACAACTTTAAGAAGCTTCCAAGTTATCCTTGCAAAACCTTTGTGAAGTATTAGTTTAAACCTTTTCTGGATGTGTGGCTGCCTCAAAAGACAGCAAACATACCCCATTTCTGAGGAATAATTTGCTGTGTAGACAATCAGGGCATATTTTTAGGAAGATCTCAATTGCACTCAGAGATGTTCAGCAAGTCTGCAAAGCCACTTGAACACCTAGAAATAAGTGAAGGAACACAAGAACATCTGTCAAAGAAGGTGGGAGGTAACAGTCTAGAAATCTTTAATTTTGCCACAGACGAAGTATAAAATGAGAGTGTCCAATGTGGCATTCAGCAAGGACTAGCCAAAGGACTTCTTTTCATTTCATTTACTATTTTCTAATCAAGCACATGATCAAAAATAAGGCAAAAATAGAAATAGCATCATTCATCAACTTCATAACCCTGAGCACTAAAGAAGAACTCATCTTGTGGGGAAACAATGTTTGTGTAATTAATGTATCATCAAACATGATCACAACAGCCTCACTGGAGACTGCTTGGATGGCTCAGTTATTTTGTTTATCGAAATTTTGGATGCTTGAATTTGCCATTTAAATTTTCTTTTTTTTAATCCATGTAAGATTAACCCAGAGGAGATATCTAATTGTTATATTTATATTAATTTTTACCTATTTTTTTAAGTGCGTAACCAGTAGATTAGCGATTTGATTGGAGGTCTTTTCCAACCTAAATGATGATGCAATTCAGTAGAATCCCAATAGTTACTCTTCAAAACAGACTTCTGTAATTCAAGTTGCAGAATTGCATAGTAATGGAAGATGGAATCAACTTTTTTAGACAATTGCTGCATCTGGAAGCTCAGACAAAGCAGCCCAGTTGAACCGTCCCCCATTTTCTGTCCTAGAAACCGAGGGGGCAAAACCTGATGTCCACAAGATATCCTGAAGCTGCTCAATGTTATCAATGACCCATTTATTGGAGGGAAAAGGGAAAGATAAAAAACGAGGCTGGAGAAACAATCTGCTTTGACCACCCTTTTCTTTGCATAAGTGGTTGAAATGCTGGGAATCCACTGGCTTTGTCCCAGTTTGGAGTTGCAGTTGCAGCTGCTTTGACAGTGGCAGCATCTTCCTTTTTTTAGAACATTCCTATCCAGTTATTAGTTTGGCATCCTGGTGATACTGTTATTACTTCAATTTATCTTACTGCTAAGGAAAGCTAAAAAGTCACACCATTTTCCAGCATCTTTCCACTGTGAATTCCCAGTGAAACGCTGTGGGACAAGGTTGTAGCACTTCAACCAACATGGGATTTTTCATGCAAAATTCCAATGAGCAGACAGATTTCCCATCAGTTAAGAGAGAGTAGAAATGCAAGAGCTTCTCCAGATTGAATCTCGGGATGATTTTTTCCAGGATCGTAGGTAATATGATAAATTTTTAATTGCAGCTACAGAAAAGGGGTTGGTTAGAGCAGTTCTTGGCAGAGGAGGAGCAGCGTGGATCTACAACACGAAACCATCCTGCCCAGCACTCCTGCAAGAAATAGGAAAATTCATCCGTGGGGAAATTCATTAAATAAGAAGCTAACTAAAAGATAACTAGAAATTAATGATAACTTTGCTTCATGATGAATAGGAAAGTTTCTACCTCTGATTCAATAACAACATAACCTTGTGTTTTATATTTCATTTTTCACAACTATTCTTTCAGTTCTTCATAAAATTAAAAAGTTGGGAATGTATTCCCAGGTGATCACCAGGAAATCCATGTCCCTTACAGTGATTTTCACTTCATGAATTTGAGTGATTTTGCCAGTATTATTTGACTGAGTTTTTCTCAGTTTTATGAATTAACATAAATTTGTGTACCTTTTTTTCCCTTTCTGCCTGAATTTGAATTTTGAAGATGTTGTGAATATGTTGGCCAGATTTTTGAATGCTGAGTTAATAAACCCTTCTCAGAAACTCCTTTTGTCAAAGACACCACCTTCTCATCAAAAGTTTTGGGGCAATGAAATTAGCTGTTCTCTAAAAAAAAAATTGCTTACAGTCCAAAGTCCCAACAGGAGTGGTTCTAAAAACCATCCTACCAACTTACAAGAAATTCGAAAATGTATCATAGAAAAAGCAATAAAACTTGAACATAAAATCCCCCTGGGTATGTGACTAATAAGGTTGGTATACAGTGTATAAACTCACACTATGCCTTTGTGGTTATTCTTTTTATAATGAAATATAATTTAAAACCCTCAAAAAATAAAACCCAGAATGACCAAATCAGCCCTTAAACCTCTCGGATTTCCTAAGGCCAAATGAAGATAATTTAATAATTTAGGGAGAAAGCTTAGATCTGAGCACAGCTTTTGCATTTGTGCGTTTCAAGGATCTGATTTTAAATTTGACAATCTGATTAAAAAAAAAAAAAATCAAAGAAGCATTTTCAAATTGCCCTTATAACCAGCTGCTTCATTTATCACATTCAGCATTTGTCATCTACAATACGTCAAACCTTGCTTAGAAACTCGGCTTTCTTCTTGCTTTCCTGGTGGTTCCATTATCAGCAGTGCCATTTTGGCCTCTGCTTTTGGGCACGTGGAAGAGGCAATGGGAGTTTCTATTCCCCTGGAACACAAATTAAAGGGGAAAAAAGAAATATATAAACCGAGTCCTTTGAACTCCTTGTAACGTTGCCGTTGTGGGAAGGGACCGTGGGGGAAAGTGACCCCCAGCCCTGTGCCACACGCTTTGTCCATGAGATGGATGGCTATAATTTACTCCTGCCTCAAACACGAGTATTTATGGTCCCTTCCCTTGGCTGAGGGGTAAAAATGGTCTCCAGAGGAACAGAAACATTTCTTTTTTTAAGAGCATATTGAAAAGAGGGATGCACGGGGCAGCTGAAAGTCAAGGGAAGGTGATGAGGGTTGTTTGGCATTTTTTTTTCCAGGTAATGAAATGATTCTCCTTGTTTGCCTTTGTGGAAGATACTTACTGGGGTTTTTTTCCCCTTTTTTCACTCGCTCACACACACGTGCCTGGGCACATGCAAGCACAAAAACACCTTGACCTAAGTTATAGAGGTGATAAATCTCTAGGGTCCCTGCACAGCAAAGTACTGTCAACATCAGCACTGTAAAATTTAGCTTTAAAACTTCTTTTCAGCTGTTCTCTGGCTCACAGCTGGATGGGCACATTGGCAGCTCTGAATGAGCCAAAATAACTATAATCCAGGTTCAAATTAGGGTCTTCTTCTTCTGGCCTCAGACGTTTGGGCACTGGAGCCAAATTGTCAGCCACTGCTTTTGTCTGGAAGTGTATTAACTGTTCAGTGAAACAGTCCCAAAATACCCAGTACAAAGGTCTAGCCTTCAGGTTTAAAAAAACACTGCAAAGACATGATAAAAATGAGGGTAAAAATCACAACAAATTCCCGAGGAAGGGTCCTAATTTTACATTTAATAAAAGTGAGTGTTTTCCTTTCTGATTTTTTTTTTTTTTTGCTGTTGGAACTGCTTCTAATTTATGGGTGATTGTATCTCAAAAAGTATTACAGTGAATATCATTACTTTATAAATATTGTCCTTCTCTAAGCCCTCTTTGTTTCTGTTTGCTAGTAATTCCCTCTTTCCATGAGACAGGTATTAAAAAATTGTTAAACACACCGGTTACCCAGCAGTTTTTCCCAGGCTGTGCAGCCTTTAAGATGCTTCCCCACTCTTCTGGAAATTTTCTGCTTTTATTGAGATTTGCTTTCCCTCTGGAAACTCCTGGTGTGCTGAGCAGTAAAAGTAGAAACTAGACCTTTTAGAGGAAAATAAAATAGATTGAGAATTAAGGTTTTGGTTTTGCAGAAACAAGCACAAAAAAGCAGACCAAGGTGGTCAGACCATTCCCAAACTATTTCCAGATGGTCTCTCTAAAAAGGGGCAGAATTTTTACTGGATAAACCAGATAAAATTCAAATAAATATCTTCAGAGCTTTTTATTAGGATCTTATTCTCCCTCATTGAATCTCCTTTCCTGTATTTCCTGGGATTGTAGCATTTATTAACATCCTGAATTTCCTTAGTTAAGAGAATGCAGAGTTCAAGGTAAGACCTTTAGCACTTGATTTCCCTGACTCTAAGCTGGACTTCTGAAGGTTGGTAGCAAAAGTCTGAGAGCTCACCCTGTGGTCATTTTGGCATCGATAAAAAGGTGTTTATCATCTTTAAGATAAGATCAATGACCTTCCAGAAGGTCTTTTTTTGTCCCCTCAATGTCCACTACAGAAAAAGCCCTTATCTGACTAACTCGGGTGACTAATTTTTAGCCACCTGAAGACAGGTTGTGGTGAACCACTGATGGGTTTTATGACCATTCTTGACCCCTGTGCCCAGGTGAATGCTTTTGAATATTCATCCCATGCAATAACACCTCTCTGTCAGTGTTAATATGCAGAAAATATATATATTTACACTGCTTGTGCTAATGTACTCATATAGAGATTGGCTACTAAATATATTTAGAGTTTTCTTTTTCTGATTTACGTATTTTTGAGTTCTGTTCCTGCCATCACAGTATCAAGTGATATTGGTCTATCTGCATCTATGTAGAAAATAAAAGTGTAATTCCCTCTGAACAGCTAGAGGAGACTGGTTCTACCAGAGCTCTCTTTCCTATGCATCAGCAGATAGTATTTCATGGCTTTTTAGCTCAGAACTGAGCTGTTATAGACCCAGGTCACCGTGCTTAAAAGTATATTTACTTGCTTGAGTGAGCAGTGAATGAAAACCATTAGTGTCCCGGCATGCCCCGCTCCCCAATACTCATTTTTGTAGGAGCCAGAGTTTCTTCGTGTGTTTCTGCTTCATTTAAACCTGTCAATACCCCAATTAGTGTTTGCTTCTCTTCCCCTGGGAGGGACATTTACACATGTCACTTCACAGCCTCCAAAATCTAAAAGACTTATGGGAGCTGCTGGGTCATAAAATGCATTCTGAGTAAAGCTTGTGCTTTCCAGTGACTTTCTGCCTTTTTCTTTTTCTTTTTTTTTTTTTTAAACTTGTAAACTGTTCAGGTGATTTTAATGAAAGAACACAAATAGAGAGTTTAAAGCATAAAAACTTTGTTTAAAAAAAAAAAAAAAAAGAAAAAAAGCCCAGTACTCTCCCATGTGATTCCACAGGCTCTGTTTTTAACTGATTTGCATTCAGTAAGTCACCAAAAATTAGAGCGCTGTGCTTTACAATTATGATAGCAGTAACCCTCTCATTTCACATTAAAACTTGATGCCATCTTGATGGCAGACTGAATTCAATTTAAGATCAAAGCATTGGAGAAGTTATCTAAAATTATGTATTGCTAGTTTTAACTATTTAACATTCCTGCTCTTTCCAGCCTGGCTTTTATAACAGGCTGATGAAAGATCATAATTGATTTGGAATAGAAAGTGGCCCAAGGAATTTGTAATTAATGGAAACATGTTTCTGGTGCTAATTTTTAGGCATCTACACTTCCCAACAATGCCAGTGATGGTAAAACTAATATTGTCCATTAATTTCTTGTGTGGGAGGATGGCCTTTGTCTAAGTCTTCATAAATCACAATTACATACAGGGTAATATTTTTGATCACTAATTTTTGTTTTGACAGTTAGCCAAGATTTGATGAGACTGATTTCCCAGTGCCTTGTGTGAGTCCCCGTAGTTTGTCACAAATTTCCACAGGTTTTTACTACAGCTGACTGCAGGGGACAAAGCTGTCAGCTTATCATCCCCCAATCTCCTTCCCTTGGTTCCTGGGAAGGGCACTTGGACAAAATGGGAATTGAAGCTGCATGGAAAAGCAAGAGAAAGTCACATTCATTTCAGAACCATGTCAAAGTCAAAGGAAAGACCAAGAAATAGCAGCAGCTGCTGGTCTCCTGTGTATCATCTGAAGCCATCAGTTTGCACTGTACAAACACAGAACTAATGCAAGGAAAGACCTCAGGAAGAGGAAAGAATTGCCTTTATGATTTGAGAGAAAAGCCCTTTTTTATTTTATTAATGTGTCTTTTGGTTAAAATTCATAGTTGTCGTGCAAAATAAATCAACTTCTCTTCCTCTAATGTGACCTGAAACCACTTCTGAGTGAATAAGATATGAACCCTAAATGTTCACAGCCTTTGCCCTGACACATTCAATCAGATCAGGAGGGGCTGGTGGAGCTGCCAAGGACTCAAGACATCATTGTCATTTTATTAAAGTTCAGCATCAATCAAGGCCTGTTCAAGCTTGGAAACACATGCTGGAGTAATATTTATAATCAAAGTAACTTCATTGAGACCAGGGGAATATCTGGCTGAAATGGTATTTTAGGATGTACAGAATGCATATTCATTCCCACGCAGTATTTATTTATTTTTAGATTTTTATTTTCCCCCAAAGATTACCTTGTATGGGTGTCCTAATAATGCAGTTTTTACAAACCACTGAGTATCTTGTTTTGATATGGGATTTGTAATGCAAACTTGTGGACCTGTCATGTCTGTGTTTAATTTCTCTCTTTTTACACAGCAGTGCTGGTTTTTATGTTTTTCTGTCAGAAAATCATTTTGCCAAGAGAACTGCTCATGAATCTCTTCCATATTGTCCTGAAATCCATTCATACAAAAACATAAAAAGGCTACAAGCCTGCCTTGTAGGGCAGGTTAGGGGTAGAAGGTAATTTGCTTTGTTCACTTTTATTTAAAAAATACATTCAGGAATATATTTATCAATAAATTTTCTGAATTTATTTCCTTTATGCTAAAGACTCCTGAAACTAAAGCTGAGTAAATAAATCAGTCTGTCATATGAATTCATCAAATCTTTACTTCTCTCCTTGAATTTCTCAGGTCTACATGTTTGAAATAATTTTTCTAATATGAAACATCAATGGCTATTAATTTCAAAACATTGGGTTTTTAAATTTGAAATTCATGCCATATGGATTACTGGCACAATTCACCCAGTATTGTTTCTATCTGAGAGTTGCATTGCTTGCACAGCAAATTCTGTACTAATTCCAAGCAATACAGTAAAATACTCTATTCTAAAAATCACCTTCATGAAATGATTAAAGAATTCAAATTGAATTTTTTAGGTATTTATCCTAAGAGAACATGTCTCTGAGGAGGCTTGCAACAAATACGAGTAGGTCCCAAACGTGAAGTTATTTTCAAAAGTAGTGAATATTGGTAGAAAGAAGTCATTAATTATATTCCCATTATGATTATGCATAATAACTTGTATACATAAAAATGGGATGCTTTTTTTTTGTGTTTACATATTTCTTTGATCTTCTGAGACACAGAATTTGTTTCCTAATCTTGGGCATCTCCTGAGGATGAGGATTAAGAGCATGATTTTCACCTGCTGAACAGGCTAGACTTTTACCAAGGAACTATGAGTTTAAACTGAAGTGTTTGGGAAATCCTATTGATTTAAAATTCTCTTTTCTTCACCATTTGAATTCCAGACAGATGCTATTTAAGTAACCCCAAATGTCTGTTATCAGGAAGGGAAAACTGAAGTTATGAATTTAAGCAAAGTTCTCTCTGACTCCTGGAAGTCTACTAAATTTGAAAATAAACTAACAAATATATATCAACAAACAAAATTGTGATAGCTGGGCTGCCTTAAATGTAATGTTTTTGCATGGCTTTTTTTGCCTGAGCAAAAGTGGATGGAGGAAGAGGGAATTTTTGAGGTAGGAAAATCCCATTTGTCATGGAGAGAAGAGTGTTCTCACTGTGGCTGAGCAGAATGAAAGGACAGCTGAATTTGGCTTAAATGTTAAATTGGAAATTCAATTCATTTCTTCAATATTTTTTCAATGTTTGCAAGATGAATCTCTCATCGTCACAGATATTTCCCCAAACTGGCCGGGTCAAGTATGATCCAGTGATGGAAATATGAGAACACTCATATCTCTGCCAGGGCAGAGATCTTCAGAGCAGGAGAATCACAGAATCCCAGAATGGTTTCAGGTTGGAAAGGACCATAATTTTTAAAAATACTGAGAACTTTAGTCAGTATTACAATAATTTTTGAATGATACATGGATATTTAGTGTTTAATTGCAAATAGAAAGACAGGGAGATTTTTAATTTGCTTTTTCCAATGTGGTTATCTCCATCTACGAAAGAGAGAAAAAACACCTCCCTCCCTCCCTCCCAGCTCTCTACATAATTTTTTTAAATTGATGTGAATTTTTGTTTTCTATTAATTCACAAGGATTTATTCTAAAAGGATTCAGAAGTTTCTGATACCTTTCACGAGCTTTACCCAGCTTCCTATAGTCTTGTTATTCTGGATAATGAGACTGGTCTTTATCAAGGTAATTAAATGTTTTCACTTTTATTTGCACTCAGTTCCTGATGAAAAACTCAGCAGTGGCAGAGAAAAATAAGTCAGATTAAGTAATTTTTACTGAATTTTAGGAAAGGCCCAGATTCAGTTTTCTTCAAAAGTAGGACAAAAAGTTCTTGTTTCGTCTGAGCCACTTCTACAATTCTTAAGTATAACCCCGACTACTCAATTTTACACTTTGATTTTAAAGATGAAGTTGTTAATACTAAAAAGCAATCATTATATTAACAAGCAATATAATTGCTAATTAATAATATGATTAGATAATCTAATTTTTGGATATGTAGTAGTATAGCAACAATATTTAGTGCTAAAATAAATAAGGGTTTAACAATATAATAATAATATAATTAAATATTTTTTACATCTTTCTTGCTGGGTTGCCCTGAAGAAAGGGGAAAACAATGAGTTGACCTGTGAAAAGCAGCTAATAAATCAGCTTACCAAAAGAAAGCCCAACTCTAAACAGAGAAAACTCCTGGATTAATGCTGCTGGCAGAGATATGAATACCTTGAAAATGGAAATTGCCATGATTTATAAATTGTGGCTTCTACTTTGTCCAGTTTTGACCAATAGACCTCTAACTGTGCCCAGCACCACATGGCTTCAGACAAGGACGTGGAGAACCCCAGAAAAAACAGAATTTGATTAATTTGTCCCATGGTGAAACTACTCCAAAATTGTGGAACATAACAATATCCATTCCTTGAATCTGCATAGCATCATGTCCTTCCCTTCCAAAATTCTCTTATATAAATATGTATCTATAAATATAATTGTGTCTGTATATAATGCACATTTGAAGAGATATAAGGCACAGACGTACTTAATATGGCATCTGAATCATCTTGATACATTTCTAAATGCCTTCACTTATTTTTAAGACATCCTAAGAGAATATCTCATGCATATGCAGTGCAGATTTAGCTTGCTTATTTACAGTTTTCTAGATTATTTTGTCAGGAAAGAACCAGCATATTTATCTCAGTTATTTGCATCAGTAATTTGATTAAAGATAGTCGGAGGATGAAGAAATATGTTGCCTAAAATATCCTTGGGAATGTGGCTTTGTTACCAGAAATCTTTTGACATAGAGGAAGATAAAAGGAAGAGCTTATGGTTTAGGATCATTGGAGATAAATTGTGAAGAGTAAAAAATCAGCTTTGGAGGAAGGGGAAATATTTAGCTGTGAGGCATTGCTATGGCAATAAGGAATCCGTGTGGAAGATTATGTGAGAAGAAGGGAAGGATAAGCAGGGATAAAGCTGTATCTGAGGAATAAAGTCATCTTTCTTTACATGTTTTTTGCTGCTCTTATTAAGAAAGTTAGTGGGGGGGGGGAATGAGATTTACAAGGTAGCCTCTGGTTTTTAAAAGCAAAATAGGGAGTCATGGTGTTTGGTTTGTCACTGTCACCCAGCACAGGACCTGAAAGTGAGGCAGGAGTCTCTGGAACAGGCTCCTGGATGTCTGTGGGATTTGAATCCAAGCCCAGATGACCCATTTCCTGTGTGCTCCCAGTCGTGAAGCAGGAGGAGGATGGACCTGCCAGGGCAAGGCTCACCTGAACAGGAGCTCTGGCACCTCGTGGGGAGGCAAAAACCCCTCACCCCTCATCTCCTGTGTGCGCTCAGAACATTTTCACCATCACCAGGGAGACTCCAAGCAGGAGATACTGATGGGAAGGAGGACTACATCTGTAGGGAAAACCCCCAAGGTGGCATGGGAGGTTGGCTGATTTAATTAGGGATGGGAAACGAGGCTGGAGGAGGAAAATTAGGGATTAGGGGTCTTGTGAGAGCCCAAGGAAGTTGCAGCAGGAAGAAAGAGGGACGGGTGAAGGGGAATGGAGCATGTTGTGCTGAGGGGAGAGAGATGTGCAGAGGAAGGGACATGTGGGAGGCTGGGGACATGGTGGAAGGAAGAAAGGTGGTGGCACAAGCTAATGGTGGTAATGTGGATTCCTTAACAGCCTGGCACTCTTTTGAACTGGGTCTCTTATTGAACCAAAGGTTGTACGGGACTACTTCAGGAAGAAATTCAGGAAGAATTTCTTCACGGAAAGGCTTGTCAAGCATTGTGAGGTGGTGGAGCCCCCATGCCTGGAGGTGTCCAAGGAAAGCCTGGATGTGGCACTCAGTGCTCTGGGCTGGGTGACAAGATGGGTATCGGGCACAGCTTGGACTTGATGGTCTGGGAGGGCTTTCCCAATCTAAATGATTCTGTGACCCTCCATAGCCCTTCTTGTTCTGAGTTTGGAGGAACAAGCAGATGGGCAAACACCAGATGAAACTGAGGCTATTTTCATTCTCTGGAATATGGAATCAGGCTCATCTTAATTTTCTATTTTGATTATTCATCATTTTTTCTCTTCAAATGCTCCTCTTGCACAAAATTGGGGAGTACCTAATACCCAAACAGTTAAACAAGATGTACCTCATCACTAGTGCACGTGGAGCCTCCTGCCTCACACAAGACCTTTCTCAGAGTTCCTCCTGGAATTAGATCCCATTGGAAACTCAAACCCACAGCTCCATGGGCCCTGTTAATCCCCAGGTCAGTTTGGTTTGGTTCAGGAAGCCTTTGAACAGAAAGGGCTGCATCCTGACATATTGTCATATGCAAGCATTAACAGCTCTGGCATGTGAAAAGGTCATGCCACCAAGCATTAACATAACGGGATGGCAATTAAAGTAATTCATTTAAATAAGGACTTTTATTCTGCTGGGCGGCAACAAACACAACCTAAGCAGGGGGAAAGCCTGGGAAGGCCTCAAATCAGATCCTCTGCCAGTGTCATCTGATTAAAACAGACCCCAGAAAAGCTCAGATGGAAGGAGTGAGTTGTTCTGATAAGAAGAGTCAACTGCTCGTGCATAAAAACAAGGGACTGGGGCTACTGCAGGAGGCAGCCCTGGAGGGCAGGAGCTTAGGGAAGGGGTTCATCACTGATGCCTCATATGCTTTAGAGGAGTGGACAGATTCATTCAGAAAAAACCAGCTCTGTGCGCTGTCCAGGGCTCTCCTGCTTCTCCTGGGCCTGAACTGGAAGACTCATGGGCTTTGACTCTTTCTAGAAATCCAGATGCCATTCACTGGTGGACAAACCATGTGGGGAGGAAAGGACAGCAAAGGACACCATAGAGACCATCCTGTTTCAAGGATGCCATGTTTGGAGTTTGCAGTAAAACGTTCCAAGGAGTTTTTTTCTTCCTGTTTGCAGAAAATTTTAATTCCAAAACATGAAAATACTTCAGGTTTAAGACTATCCTTGCTAAGAAGAGAGTACTTTTTTCAACATTAAAATTTAAGCCCTTTTTAAAAGAATGGTTAATGAAGTTGACAGATATGTCCAAACTGTTCTGCAAATACCTTCTGAGTACAATAAAAACTCGAATCTAGCTAGGTTTATTGTCAGTTTAATTATACTTTCAGTTCAGTACAGTTCAGCTATGCACTCAACACATCCATGGTCTGTACGCTCCTTGGTGCAGAGTCTTTCCTTTAATTTTGTGCAGCTCCTGGTTTAATTGAGCCCTCATTTTGATAGATCATTACTGTCACACACACTGGTAAAACATAGAACAGTCAGCAAGTAGAACAGCAGCTCATCACAAGGAAGCAGACATTTTTATCAGTTCTTTATTGTCCACATATCTGAATGCTTATGATTTAAAGTCCCTTTATGTGCTGTGAATATTGAATATTGAATTGTGTTGCAAGTCACCCTGCGAGTGGCAAAACAAACAAAGACAGGCTTCCTTTGGATTCACATCTTCCATTGTCCATTTCCAACTCCCTTCTGCTCAGTTCCCTTTAAGGTCCATCAGTTCTCTCACACAGGAATGAAAGTAAAATACTTTTTTACACTTAAGTTGATCTGGTCGAATATGGACAAGCTGAGTGAGATACAGATTGAAGAGCCAACCTTGGATCATCAGACCTTTCAGTTCACTGAGGAACAACCTTGTTTTGTTTTGTTTTGTCTGTTTCCAGTTCCAGCTATGATAACTTCCTACCCAAACACCACCCTGGCAACTCAAGGCCAAAAGAAGGAGATGAGCTGCACAGCACATGGAGAGAAACCCATCATAGTCCGCTGGGAGAAGGAAGATCGGATCATTAACCCCGAAATGTCCCGTTACCTTGTTTCCACCAAGGAAGTTGGGGATGAAGTGATCTCTACCCTGCAGGTAAGAAAACAAATTGGCCCCCGAATCATCCAGATATGTCAAGGTGTGCTTGGTTTGGTTTTGATTCAGGTGCAGGGCCAGCCTGACAACACTGGAGCCCCAGCCTGTGGCTTGGAGAGCTGGCAGCAAGAGGAGGGAGAGGAAACTTCTGCAATCCATCCCTAATGAAAAATTCCCTCTTCCCACACTCCAGAGGCAGCAAGAGACTGAGCCAGGCTGAACACTTCATCCTTTCTGTCTCAGGAGCAGCATGGCTCATGCCTTAGCCTGTCATTCCCCAGATCAGTTTGAGTAAATTGCTGATAAGCTCTGGCAAATATCTGACTCCAACTTCTGATGTGTGTCACACTTACCCTCACCAAAATCACTAAACTGGTTTGAGATAAAACTGCTGCCTTTTTAAAGTGTTCTTCTCCCTCCCTTTCACTTGCTGGGGCATGTGAGACCGCTTTATAAAGTCGGGTGAGTCACTGGATTCAGGGTGGTATTTTACATGTGCCTTTATGAAATCTAAAAGAATCTTTCAAGAAAAAAATAATTGAGATTCTCACTTAAAAATCTTGATTATTAATTTTCAGTCACATTTTAAAAAATTATTTATCAGGCCTAAGGAGCTAATTCTTTATCTGTCTGGTTATTGTCTAAACTCTAGTGTAACTCTTATGAAAGATTTCTTTCTTTTCCAGCCAAAAACCATGTTGGATGATATCCAGTAGAATTCTGGGTTTGCTCTCTGTGAGGGACCTTTGTCATTGTTCTCCATGAGGAATAATAAATTCTATTTGTGACTTTGTTCCTATTAGTATTTTTGTGACACAAATAGTATTCAGTTATAGGATGGACCCCTAGGCCTCTCCACCATCATTCTTCTTGTTGATTTTAATAAGATAACCCCTGGATGCACAACAATATTTCTATTTGGAGGGCTGGAGACCTGCTTGGAGAGTTCTCTTCTGAGGCAGTTGGGTACAGCAGGGGTGTTCTACATCCATGTATGTGTTACACACAAAACCTTCCACTTCTGAGAGATAAAACACCCCAAAAAGTAGAAAATGCCAGATGAAGGCTGTCTCGGAACCTTTGAGCTCAGTGCTTTTGCATGATGATGTGACCTTTAGCTGTGTACTCAGCTTTTACTTTCTCTGCAGGACCCCTGCCTCAGTGAGACCAGATTTGGATTTTCTCTGGGGTTAGGGTTGAGTAATGAACAGCACTGTGTGATGCAAAGCTAATCTTTGAGACCCAAATTTACACAGGTGGACAATAATTGTGTGTTCTTGGTTTTCTGGGCACTCGCCTCGAGCCCTTGGGGTCTGATTTGCAGAAGTACCAAGCCTTCCTAGCTGCAGCTTAACTCAGTGGAAGCTGTTATAAATACATGAAAGGCTATTTATTGCTCAGGACTCTGAGGGAGGGGGAGGAAGGCCCAATGTGTCTCAAATTGGGCCCTGGTAATTTTTGTTTCCCTGTCTCCAAGCTCAGCCACACGTGCAAGTGAACGCAGCTTGACAAGTTGCCACATCTCAGATAACTCTCCAATTTCCTTACAGCAAGTGGGAAATTAATCCATTTATCTTAACCAGTGGTGACCGGGAGTTGTGCTCACATCACCTGAGTCTTGCTGAGGAATGAAGAGCACGTGGAGTTTCCATGGCTCAGCTAATATGTGGCAACTTGTCAAGCAGCCACAAACGTTATCATACATCTGCTTCCTTAATTCCTTAGGTGAAAGGGTGGCAATGCTCTTCATGGTGTGAGGGCTGATGAAAATAAATTCACTCGTGTTTCTGCAATGGGTGAATTCAAAGAAAATGCTGTGAGAAAATGAATGTCTGTTTGCAGGGCACAGTTTGAACCGTGTGCAGTAAATAAATTGTGGAGCAGCACACTGAACAATGAGAAGGAAATGGTATTTCAAATATCTGCTCATTTAAAAAAAAAAATTCTTTCGTTATTGTACCTTGAGTGAAGCAGCGGTCCTGTAGAAAAATATCATTATGATTACATTTGTAAATATTATATATAAATTTCCTTGCTATTAAACAACAAATTGAAAAGAAAGACCACACAAAACTTTATTATGAGGCACCACGCTGAATGCTACAGGGTTCACCACCAGTGTTTGAACCTTTATTTCCTCCACACAGATTTCAGCCACTTGAGTTATTTTCAGAAATAGCCGGAAAAATTTGGAGGCAGCAGGAGGCACCATTTTGTATGGCAAATTTCAGCCAACAGTTAAACACTTGGCAAACTTGCCAGGAACTGGAAACAAGGCTCCTAAGGAGAAGCGGCAGGAATAGGTGGAGCTCCAGCTCCTGACTACACGTGTAGAGCTGGGAGCCTGTGTCCTCAGCCCAGGTGCTGCTGGCTTTGATAATCCCAGTATTTTGGAAGCTTTCCTATGCAAATGTATGTGTGTAACCTGCAATATCTATTTATTGCTGTCAAGGAGAACAGTCTGCACGATTTTTCTTGCTCCACACAGACGAGCTGTTGGTTTATTTTCTCTCTGTGCTGTTCAATCCATCACTTCTTTTCCAACCTCCTATAGATTCTGCCAACTGTGCGTGAAGATTCTGGCTTCTTTTCCTGCCATGCCATCAATTCTTACGGAGAGGATCGTGGAATAATTCAGCTCACTGTGCAAGGTAGGGAGATGACAACACAGGGAAAAAAACCCACAGCTATTGTAGGACAGGAAGTGGAGAAATCTGCTGGGGGGAGGGAGGTTGTGATTCCTAATTAAATGTGTTCCTCATTGTCAAAGAAATGAGGAGCTGCATTAAGATTCTCAGGGTTTCATTTTCCAGCATCACAGATTAAATCAAAATAAAAGATAAGGTGAGTCTTTCTAGATCTATAGAAATTAATTCGATTTTCTTTCTTAATTACAGTAGTTGACAATTGCTAAGGATACTTAAAACTAATATCTTCAGTAAGGACTGTGGATATGGAGGATTGAGGGAGAGGAGGCTGCATTTGATTTTACAGAACAAATGTGCTTCAAACCCAGGTCTGAAATAAAGCAAAAGTAATCTCACTTCATCTCTAGAGAAATGTTAAACCTATTGTGGAACTTCAAGCAAAATATTTCAAGTTTAATCAGTCAAAATAAATTGTGGGCAGTTTGCACAATCCAAACTCTAAGAATTTATGTTGCCTGGAGCTGGGGTTCCCCTCCTGCAGGGCAGGAACAGCAAGTCCTGGACAGGTGACAATATTTGAGATGCAGGCCGTGGGCAGGACTCAGCCACCGGCCACTGCTCGTTCCCGTGTGGTGCTGGTTCCTCCTGTGCCTCTCCGAGCCTGCACACAACAAATTCCCACAACTTGCAGATTTCTCTCTCCCTGCCCTTGATTCCAAGTAGCAGCAAATTCCAGCAGATGCCTAAGGCAGCCCTGTTGAAAAATTCAGGTGGAGTTTGGGGACAGGTTCCCAGTTCCACCACTGCTCATCTAAGCTGCCATGACAATTTCAAGGGATATTAGAATGAATCTAAGTGCTGGTTATTTATAACATTAACTTTAAAGGCAGAAAGAGGCTTTTAGAGTGATTTTATCAAATTATTCTGTTATTAAACTAAGACTTTTAAACACACTCAAAGAGATAGAAATTTTACTCCCTCTCCCCACCAAATTTAGCACTTTTGAGTTTAGTACTCATATTTCTACAATCATGTTTTGTGTAAAATCACTGACACAAGTATCAGAGAAACGTGGTGTTTGGGGTAAAACATCTGTTCTAGCATGAAAGTCCGAGCTGGAGAGATTTTAAGGAAATGCAACCAAGAAGGTTAAAGAGGAGCCACTATTCAAGATTACACCGGTGACTCTGAGCTGAAAAGTGTTGACACTTCCAGCAGGTGATTAACTGGATCAGGGTCCCAGTGAGTGCCCAGCGAAATGCCAGGAAGGCTGAGCCAGTGCCACGCTGGTTGGTGTGACCCTGTTTAGAGGATGGGGTCTGTTCTGAGCAGAGCTCTGTGTGTGTGTGTTCCCCCAGAACCCCCCGACCCCCCCGAGATAGAGATCCGGGAGGTGAGAGCTCGGAGCATCGCCCTCAGGTGGACCATGGGCTTTGATGGCAACAGCCCCATCACTGGCTACGACATCGAGTGTAAGAACAAGTCAGGTAAGGAACAATCTCAGTAATCCCCACTGCTGCTCATTCCCCACTGAGTCTGTGTTGTAAAAGGTAATGCATAAATTGAAAGTGCCTGATGGAATTTTTTTTATCATGGTTTGTTTAATCTTCCACAGGAAGATTTATCTTTATTTGTTGTCCTCTTTTTTCTGTTTGTTTTGTGGTAAAGACACTAAATTTAGCAATTGCTGCTTTTCCCTTTTACCACTTCATGCTATATTTACTGAGGCAAAAATTTTGTGATGTTTTCATTAGTAGATGAAATATTTTCAAGAGTGTTGAATCATCAGTCATCATTTTAGCCCTGCTTTGAAAATGAAATCAATAATTTACAGGAGAGATTGATAATGTACCTGAAAGACAAGGCATGGAAATTCTCCACTGAGGCTGAAGTCACGAATTGCAGGTTTGGAGATGTAGATTGAGCAAGGATGCCTTCAAGAGATATGCACACCTAAAAGTTTCTGGGCTCTGTTTTCTTTTTGATTGTTTTCCTTTCTTTCCAACTGCCCACCTGCTCCAGAAAAGTTTTTGAAAGTCATTTTCCTTGAAAGTCGACTCCTTTCTCACCCTAAGACATATCTTGTATTTCTCAAATACAATAATAAATATTTAAGAATGATGTAACTCAGCACAACCCCATTTAGGACAACTGAGGTGCTTCCCTTCGACTGAAGCAGTGACAGGAAGGGATTTCAGAGGACATCTTTGTTAGATTTAGTTTGATGTTTTCAAGTGAAAATGCAAAATGCAGTCAAAGATTAAGTGGGGGTCACCATGAACTTGACTGAAAAATGATTTCTCTCTAACGTGAAATGATAAATCAAGAGCAAGACAGAAAATGAAGCATCACGAGATTGGATGGAAACATCAAGACTCAATACATTGATAAAGATTAAAAAATTAAAGAAAGGAAAATAAGTAGGTGGCAGAATTGGTGTCAAAGAAAATATTTCTCTGTCTGTATCTGAAGACAAATCCTGGAGATCATGTCCTAACAAGAGCAGATTATCTTCTTCTCACGGCAAACAACAGAAATGTCATTTTTTAGAGTCTGAGGCTGAATGTTTGGAGAAACGTGGATCAGGTTTTTGAACTCTTGAATAAGAATTTTGCCATTAATTAAATCATCAAAAAGATGAAATACAAAAAATTAAGAACTTGCATGGGGTAGTTGGAGGAATTTAGAACAAAGAGGAAGAATTAAGAAAACTTCTCAGTTTCCAGGTATTAAAGTTTTGGAACAAAATTAGGTTATACATTCACAATTCAAATGTTAAACTCAAGGCATCCTGCCAAGACCAAAGTAAAGCTGTAAATTTCACAGTGGTGTTTAGTGAGAGTTTTCCAACTCTGTTGCCTTTCTTGAGGACTCAGAAACTGGTTTAGATCAGATGCACCATGGAGGCTTTTCATGAAGGAAAGCTGCAGTTTCACAGAACATGCAGGTGACCACAAAGCGAGCATGGACTTCACTGTATATGCAGCCCTCACATATCCCATCATAAAATCAAAGACTTTAGGTTGGAAAAGACCTTTAAGATCATCAACTCCAAAGTTAGCTCAGCACTGCTGATACCTACTCCACCAGACACAAAAGATACATTAATCACTCTAATAGAGTTAGTTATTCCATGGAAGGAGCGTGGAGTTGCCTGTCCTGTAGGGTCCAGTTGCCATCCCAGAGCACTATGAATAGAAGGAATTTGGTGTTTCAGGATGTTTTTGGTACTTAGAGACATCACCTGCCTCTACAGAAATGTACCTGTGGCACTCAGACCTGCCCCTCCATGGACACCAGTCCTGTGCAGGCTCCACACCTTTCCATCGGAGGTGTGCAAAGAGGTCTGGAGACAGGAGCAGGTGTGTGGGTCCTCCTTTGTCCCTCTCTCCCCATCCTTTTTAATTTTTTTATGTCAGTAGGGCAATCTTAGGGACAAACTGAGCATCATCTCTGCTTAACTGCGCTTTCTTGTGCTGTGATGTGAGCTGGGCATCCCCCGGGTCACCGAGGCCTTCTCAGGGTTGGGAGTTCCCAAAATCTTCCCCGGGAGCCGCGGGGGTCCGGCCGGGCGCGACGGGTGCAGTACCAGCAATGGCCACCGGGTGGCAGCGCCGGACCGGGCCTTCGAGCCACGGCCGCTTCCCCAAATCCCCAAATTCCCCAAATCCTCCCGAAGAGCCCAAAGCTTCATCCTTCCGTCTAGGAACGGGCGGGAAGCGGCCAGTTTTCATTAAAACGTGATTTTGTAATAGATAATTCTGTAAGCGTATGTATAACACTGAGAAATGCCAGGGCGTAACATTTTATGAGTGGAATAAGGAATAGAGTTAAGAAGCTTTTCTTTTTCCTTCCTTCCTTCCTTCCTTCCTTCCTTCCTTCCTTCCTTCCTTCCTTCCTTCCTTCCTTCCTTCCTTTTTTTGTTTCTTTCTGTCTTCCTTTCTTTCTCTTTCTCTCTTTCTTCTCTTTCTTTCTTTCTTTCTCTTTCTTTCTTTCTTTCTCTTTCTTTCTTTCTTTCTCTTTCTTTCTTTCTTTCTCTTTCTTTCTTTCTTTCTCTTTCTTTCTTTCTTTCTCTTTCTTTCTTTCTTTCTTTCTTTCTTTTTCTTTCTTTCCTTCTTTTTTCTTTCCTTTCTCTCTCTTTCTTCTCTTTCCCTTTTATTTTCTTTCTTTTTTGCAGCCCATTGCTGTCTGTTTTCTATGCTTTTTCAGTCTCTCCTGAACTGAGAATAAAAATCAGAAGAGGCAATAGTCAATCTTAACACCTCTGTTAGTTACCACATGGGCATGACATTTTTAGAGTTTGCCACAAAAAAAATAATTTTTTTTTTCTTATTTCTTATTAACCCTTTTTTTTTTCTTTAACTGGAGGGAAATAGTTTTCTCTCCGGACTGACTTAATTTTAAAAGGATTGCACTTGGTTTATTTTACCCTTCAAAAAAGGGGTACAGGTATCAAAAGAAGCTCCTGAAGTCCATGCATGTCATAAATAGACAATGTAAATCTATGTTTAGAAGTTCAGGAGACTGTGAGTTTTCATCTCTTTCTTTCTTTATGGTGTCAATACTTAACCTACTAAGAATCACCAGAATTTTTCAAATATCTTTCTTTAATTCCAGTAGCTAGTACGGACTACAGAGTCCTGCCACTCAGAGCTCAGTATTTGAAACAACCAAGTGAAAACTAAAGCAATTTGATAAGATACAGACTATATTAAAAGAAATTCTCATCATCCTCAAGGGACATTCAACACAATCTCCATACCAAGTCTTTTTTTGAAATTCCTTTCCTGAAAGTATCCCACAGAGGAAGCTGTGACAAACTCAGTTATTAAGGTAAAACACATTCAAATGATTTTGGTTTGCACTGAAATGTCTGATTCCTAAATATCTTCTGTTCAAACAAAGCCACCTGGAAAAGCAAACAGGCCCTGTAACCAGCCAAGTGCAGGTGTCACTGTGACAACTTGTGCCTTTTCCAGCAAGCCCTTACAAAAGAATTTACACAGTTTGTGCAAATATTTTGTATGTGAGTGAGCTTTCTATTTTTAAACTCATCTTTGTTATCTGCACAGCTTTCTGAAGCCCTGCCAACAGTGACCCATCTGTAAATCACTCCTGAGAGGCTCCAGGGACATCCCCACAGGATGCTGCAGAGGTTAAAGGGGGAACACTGCCTGCAGTAAGGCAGAAATGAAGGATGCCAACTCACAAAAGACATCAAGATGCTTTAAACTGATAAATTCCATTATTTTGTTTGCAGCAATTCAATGCTTGGTCAAAAAAGAGGGACTAGCTGATTTTCATCCCTTTTACTATTATGTGTCTGGATAATTTATTTAAAGCACAACAGGCTTTAAATAATGAATAGTTAGCATGAATAAAAACAGTGAGCTCCTCCTTTCACAGGCAGACAGCTAAGAGGGTTCGACATTCCCCTGGTATCAAACAGCTCCTTTATCCTAACAGGAGTCAGGGAAAACAGCACCAGTCCCAGAGGGTGCTGAGCCCCAGCTCTGAGTACTCCGAGCTTGTGCTCAGTCTGAGGTTTGGACCAAAATTTCTGAGTGATCCCTGCTAGTCTAAGAGCCCTATGTTAGAATCCCAGGATCGCTGAGGTTGGAAATGACCTCCAGGACCATCGAGTCCCAGCTGTGCCCGATGCCCACCTTGTCCCCAGCCCAGAGCACTGAGTGCCACGTCCAGCCCTTCCTTGGACACCTCCAGGGATGGGCACTCCAAACCTCCCTGGGCAGCTCCTGCCAAGGCCTGAGCTCCCTTTCCATGGGGAAATTGCTCCTGGTGTCCAACCTGAGCCTCTCCTGGCCCAGCCTGAGGCCGTTCCCTCTCCTCCTGTCCCTGTTCCCTGGGAGCAGAGCCTGACCCCCCCCGGCTGCCCCCTCCTGTCAGAGGATTGTTCCTTTCTTAGCCCCTCTCCTGCTCCTCTTTGCTTTCCAAAACCAAACAAAAATCACTGAAGGATGACAAAGAAATCCCACATGAGTATTTAGGACTGGATTTTCCTCCATTTCTTCTGTCTACAGTGACAACCAAGTGTCTCCCTCCTCCCTTGCCCAGTATCCAACAGCAGAGAGTCCCTAGGCCAGCGTTGTTCTGTGTGGGAGCACCAGGAAGGAAATTTGAGGACTCAGGCAGCCCTGACAGAGGGGAAGGCAGGAATTCTCCTTTCTTTCTTTATTTTCCACACCGAAGGAGACTCCTGCGATGGGAAAAGGAGTTGCTCTTGGTGGACCAGACGGGAGGCTTGGGGGACATCAGGTGTAGTTCCACCTGCAGGTTGGCACTTCAAAGCTGTGCCAGGAGTGCACAAATTTGAGAGAAAATAGATTATCCAGAACCACACTCGATCTGTCTCCTCTCACTCACTAGACTTGGAGGAGGTGCTGGATAAATGATGCACGGCAAGCCTATGAAATCAGGAGTAACTCTGATTTTACCCCTTGTGTGCTGCAATGTAGCCTCGGAAAGGAGAGGTGCTTTTGTGCACGTGTGCACACACACCTCTGGAGTGCATGAAACCTCCAGTAATTCCACACTGATTTTGAAGCTTTGTACCCAGATGCTGATTTTTCCCCTGATGTTGCTAATTTCTGCTTCAATGTTTCCGAAATAAAGAAGATCACAGGAGACAAATGGAAAAGTTTAAAAAGACAAGAACATCAAGAGACAAAACTGTGTACGTTTTTTATAGCACAGTTTTTCTTTTATTAAATCTTTTGTCAGTAGAGATGTTGCTCCTAACAACCTCTTTATGACTTTTGAGCCACGCAAACTCATAATTATTTATTTTTAACACTTATTGTGCTTTTTGGACCCTAGGTAGAACAGACAAGTGCCATCGAAAGTAGTTTTCT
>VZRV01009905.1:0-14539 GCA_013398115.1 Falcunculus frontatus
TTTTCTTTTCTTTTCTTTTTCTACTTTGCAATTCTGCTCAGCATTGTGTTAGGGAAATTTCCAAAACCAAGATGTCCTCGAGAAAGCCAAGAGAGGAGAGGCAGAAGCACACTGAAACTGCTGAGAAGATGAGGTCAGGTCTAGCCTGGTGAGGTACAAAGGGTCTGGCCCACAAAGGGTGGCTTTGGGACAGCAACTGCTCTGCAGCCCAAGTGCACAGCGAGGAATAACAGAGTTGATCCACTGCTTGGTGCCTGTGCAGTTGCCATTGAACCCCATGGTGGAATAGGAGCAGCACCCAAATGAGCTGCCAGGCTGAGATGTGCAGTGCAAACGAGGGTTTATTTGGGGTGAGCTACCCAATGATGGCCACAAGTTAATTGGGTGAGAGGATGCGGGTCCTTTCAGCCATCGAAAATCATAGAGGGTATTAAACTGACAGGGTTAAATGTCTATAATTGTATGGAGAGAAATGAGCAATTGGCAGCCAAGCAGGAAGCTCTGGACACAGTTTATTGTGTGCCAGGGATGTTTCTCTGTACCTGTTAGAGCCATGCACACAATTCCTGCTCCCCTAGTTTAGCAGCTTGTGGCTCCTCACTCCCACAGACACCTTGAGCGTGTCTCTCCCTGGTCATGGAGCATCCCTTCCCCGGGCACAGCCCGCTCCAGTGGCATTTCCTTTCTTTTCTCACAGCTGGCTCCTGATCAGATCCACTGTGTGTGCATGCACCCAGGGCAGGAGATGGTTTTGCTCATAATTGCTGCACAGATGGTGCCCAGTTGCTCTATTTAAGCACTGTGGGGAATACATGGGCACAGCCATTAGCTTTACCGCAGCCAGTGCTGAGAAATCAAAGCCTTTCCTGCCTGTTTGAGTGGGTAAAGAAGAATTTGGCACCCACTGCAGTCCTCATCTCTCTTACCCTGTCTCATGGCAAAGTCACATGCAGACTATTTCCTCTTCTGAGAAACGGCTTCATTTGGGGGGGATTTGGGAGGAAGCAATTCCCACTCCTGCTTTCTTGCCCACTTATTTCACCCTAACATGCAGAGATGGACATTATGAGATCAAATGCATTCAAGGGAATGGGAAGCTGAATGTCTCCCAGGTACTTTATTAGGACATGTCACTGCCTTCATCAAGCCAAGGACTAAGAAAGAACACAGGGGTTTGTAATGCTTTTCAGAGAAACTCTGAATTTAACTCAACCCAGCTAGCCTGATTACATTTCACCATACAGCTGGGAGGTGAGGTTCTGCCAAGCTGAGGCCAGGAGGGTGTGGTGCCTGCACCCTCAGGGTTAATTAGTTATTGTTAAGGCATCAACAGAACCTTCAATTCAGGCATGCAAGGCCTGGGCTATAAAATCCCCCAGCTCTTTAGCGCAGTGCTAGTCTGTGCTTTCATTCTTTGCTCTCCTGGAGGAAGGCTGCACACCCCAGTCTGGCTGCAGAGTGGCTCAGCCTCAAGTTATCAGGGTTAGAAGGTTGTGATAGTCCTGAGTAGCTTCCCCTGAGTGGGAGCAGCCTAAGCTGGCTGGGGAGGGCAGATTAGGCTGGGTGGCTGCAGGACTCTGGGGTATGCAGGCATATATATCCTGGTGTGGGCTGACCCCTCTCACATCTGAGTATCAACGGTGTAAGACAAGAGTCTAACCTGGAGACAGGCATCTTTTGTACCTTTGCTTGCTCTTGTCTTTTAGAGACCACAAAGATCCACAAATGAGAATGTATGCAATATTGCCATTAAGAGGTGCTCTGTAACTATCTAATTCTGCTGCTCATGGGTTCCTTCCAGAGTATTTCTTTCCTTTGCTTGGCCATGTGGGTTTAGCATTAACTCCTTTTATTTTTTCCTGCCTCACATCTCCTGTCTACCTTTCCAAATTGTGATTAGCTTTAAACACTTGCTTAGCCATCCTTGACACTGAGCAAGGCTTCTCTCTTCTATCTCAACAGTCTTTTCTCCTCTGACAGCAAGGTTATATACTTTCTCAGACTGTCAAGTATATGATCCTCTTCTCTGAACTCCTCAGCAAACATTTCATATTGCCATCAAGACTAATGGTGCTTACAAGCTGAGTTTTTTACATTTAATTTTAGTAATCTCCCCCTGTTTCTACACTCAAAGCTGCAAGCTGCCAGGCTGTGATGGGGGAAAAAAAAGCCATTAATTTTATAGGCCCTGAATAACTGGGTTTGCTGAGGTTGTGCCTGCGAAAGCAAAAGAACCCGCAGTGCAGAAATTAATCTGGGCTCACCGTGCAAACAGCTATATGATGTACCCAGACTTGGAAACTTCCCCTGCGTCTCTTCTCCCTCTGATCCAATTGATTGTGAAAATGCAGTGGATTCCTGCTCCAGGAATAAAGACCTCAGCATCCTGGTGCTGTGATGTGGCTACTCGCTGTGGTGCAGCAGCCGCCTATGCCAGCCTCAGGAGAGCTCAGCCTTGAAGGAGATCAGGGTTTCTTCCTGTGGCTGAAGGAAGCCAGTAACATAAGCCTTCGTCAGTGGAAAACAGTGAGGTAAAACTTGTCAGTGAGTCATGCTGAAAATCAATATTTCCTCTGTAGTTTAAATCATAAGGAAGATGGATGTCCACGGTATGTCGATCTGAGCATAATCCATGCTGACACACTCCCTGAATTCCATGGGAACATGTGGTGGCCTAATCCAGAGAGTATGCAAGTAGACTTCAGTGTTGGCACATTCACCTGTGTGCTGGCACTCTAGGTTTAGGGACACCTCTCAGGCCCATAGATAAACCGAGGATAGTGTGATCGGGTCCTTCTGGAAGAAGAACATGGGAAATATGGTAGATGAAATTAAGGTGATATTAAGGAAAACAGGGAATCTGAGTGTGTCAGAACTGTGATCAGGCTGTTATTCATTCTCTCATCAAGCTGACTGAAGTGCAAGTTGCTGGATTAAAAAAAAAAAACTTTTTGAAGGCATTTTTTGGCCAGACACATTCCTTGAGCTAGCTTACTATGTGACTGCCCAAGGAGAGAAAAGCATGACTGAGGAGGAACACAGTGGCAACGTCATTTGAATGTAGCCTCCATGCAGACTGGCTTCTCTTGAGTAAGGAATACCCAGCCTCAGAGAATTTCGGCTATTTTTACCATTACAGTGTTTAAAATGGCAATTGTCCCACCTTTTCCCATTCATGTATTCCATTTTGCTTGACAAAGAGCAAACTTCAAACAGCAATTCGCTCTCATCACTTGAATGTGGTTCAAGGCGATGTATAAATCATGGATTTGTGATTTATTCTCATGCTATCACATGACTATTCAAGCTCAAATCCCTACAGAGAGGACGTATTTTAAGAAGAAATAGCATAAATGTGATCAGACCACTGAAGATGTCTGTTGTCCTTGTCCATGGACTACAGGGGCATGCGATTCATGAGTACTGCAGAGGATGAACTCCAAGGGCATCGTGCTTTCTTTGCTCTAGTGCAAACACAAAGGTCAGATTTTAATATGAAAGGTCTTGACATTTCCAGTAGGAAAGATTCTGTTTCAGACCAGTAGAGGGAGAAAGCAGGCCAAAGACCTAAATTAGTGTTTTTCATGAAGATTTATGGAGGGGGAAAAAAAGTCTAATTTATCTCTATAGTTAAAGTGCAAGAACACTTGTCTGGGTTGCTGCTGGGTTCTTTGCTGGTGCCCTTTATAATTTCATTCATTAAAAAGCTAACGAATAATAAGTACATGTTATATTTTCCTGGCAGGGGAAAAAATATGACAGCTTAATTTGAGAAGCAAGGTTTTAGTAGTCAGTAGCTCAAAAATGCTGTTTTGGCAAGGTAAAAAGAAACTATTTGCATGTATGAAACACTTGCTGCAACTCAAAAAAGTTAGTCTTCTGAAAAGTGTATAAGGTGCAACATCCCCAAAGACCATTAAAGAATCTTTGAAATAATAAAACATAATAATAAGCAAAATAATAAATGTAGTCACATATAGACTTTGGGAAGTGATTGAAGTTATCACTCTCATCCGTGATAGATTTGGTACAGTATGGGCAGAGAGGGGTAGAATAACTTGCCAAGGAATGAGACAAGGAACAGGCATTTAGGAGAACTACGAAAGTAATTGCACCCAGAGAGTAATGAGGTTGTCTGAGACTCACCTTGTCGGTGCCACGGTTTCAAATGTAGTTCCTCTGATACAGATTCAGATATCACTCTCCTCACACGTGAGGAATTCTCATTTCCTTGTAGAAATGGATGTGACGGTCATTTCCAATGTTGAGTGCATTCTCTCCTTCCCTTGGTGTTTGTAGGATGTGCTGCAAAGTGTCTGAATCTGATTGCATTTACTTTACAATGCAGATCATATCAAATATTAAGACAAATTTGAAGCAAGCAGCATAATTTTATAGCAGAATGCAGGTGGTTTTTTACTGTGTGGCTCTCTCAGCATTGGCTCCATAGGTAAGCAATACCTTTGGGAAGCTCTGTCCCTTGCCAAGGCCATAAAAGGGGAGCTTCAGAGGAATACTCAGCCTTGATTTCTACCCCAGAGCCTCAGAGGACCTTTTATATACTGACCCTGGGTCATTACAGACCTGGAAGAAAGGAATGAGATGCTGTGCAACATGGTACTATCAGGGCTACATCGGGCTTCAGAGCTGCATTGCAGTGTCCTGATGTTGTTGGAATTTCTATAACAAGGCCAGAATTTTGTTCACTGCTTTGGGATGGAGCCTTTTAGTCAAAACAAGACCCTGTGATTCTTGAGTGGAATGGCAGGGAGGAATTGGACTTTGGTCCCAAACAATCGTATGACCTCTCCAAAAATGATGTGTGACACCTGTAAAATGAGAGTTTGTTGCTGCTGAGAGCTCTTGGAAACGTTTTTAGGGATTTTTTTCTTCCCATGCGTCTTTACAATTTTGTCTTTCACAAGTTCAGCTTTTGAGAGATGAACTGGTCTCAATCAGAACCTTGACTTTTTCACTGTTGCTTTTTTCTTGTACTGCTGAAACCAACCTTTCACATAACTTTTACTTGAAATAATAAATTTAAGTAGTCCCATATGCAAGTAGTAATCCTGCTAAGTAAGACACAAGTTATGCCCCAGCATGGCCACACAAGGGAAGCTGGAAAGGGGTGAGTTTATTTTCTGCCTACAGGAATCACTGACTGTAGTCTCTCTCATCACTTATTATTACAGCACCATCTCTCATAACATATCAGGCACAGTGTAAGCAGATATGGGAAAATTGCAGATTATGTGATATTTATCTGTTCATCTAGTGACTTTAAAGAGACACTGAATGAGTCTGGGAAGACAACTCATGTGTGTATCCATACATGAGGACTATCTTGCTTAAGATGCCATATTAGCCACAACCTATTGGGAAAAGATTTTAAAAGTTTTAGCAGATTCCCGGAAATCTACAGACCTTTCTTTATCTGAATGGCAGGATCTATGGTCTGAAGTTAGTTTATGCTCCAGTGAAGATTAGGAGACTTTATTCCCCCATTACAAACTGAACACAGTGCACCAATGTAGGTAATTTGTACTTCATTTATAATTTCTGTTTTGCCTTTTCCTGAGTTCCTGAGATGTGATATACCAGCTTCCATGAGTGCATGCATCTGGTCCCCTATAATTTTTTCAATAAGTAGGAATGAATGTTGAGCTGACCTAGAGCTGACCACCAAAGCTGGTGCTCATGTCCTGCTCCTGAACTGCACTTGGTTAACAGACTGGAGGAATTTTATTATTCATGCAGCTGGTAAAACCCTATGTATTTCTGTCTTCTCATCAAGAATTCATCCTTATCCTCACCATTTTCTGTTCAGAAAACCTCACCTCACAGATAAAGCTATGTCTAGGGGCTACAGAGATCCTGAATTTTCTCTGCTTATCCCTTTGCATTGCCCTTCACTTCTCCACTGGCAAAATATCCCCTTCCACCAAGTGAAGAACTTTGATGATGCCTTCAAGAATAGAGTACTTTTAAATTGTTTGGTACTTCATATGGAGATTTTTTAAAATGTTTATGCATGTAGTGGAGGTAAGATTAAATTGCAAGAAAGGGCAATATAGCTGCAAGTGAAAAATGAACCTCACGTATGAAAGCTAAAGACTTACAGCAACACTGGCTTGACAATTTATTTGCTATTCTGTTTGCGGGTTTGGTTTGGGGGTTTTTCGGAAAGAATTATAGCTTGCAGTAGAGCTATTTGCATCAAGTGCATCAACAGGGTATTAAAAGTGTAACTGAATCTATTCCCATTAATGCCATTTAATATAGACCATCGAATGGTTTAGAAGTAATGAAGTCACATAATGCTCATGGTGTATGCTGGGTCACTACTAATAGTTGCTGTGGAAACCTTATTGTCTCTTCTACCACAGCAGTACATAATCGTAGCAGGTTTGTTTTTTCAAGGATTACATTCCAGAGCATTTCAGAGAAAAAGAAAAATTAATGACCTTCACCAAAGGTAGTTTCATTAAAGGAGAGCAAATTTCTCACTTTTCTGTGACAGGTATGGTAATAGGAGTGAGGCTGCATTTCAGATGCCACCTCAGGACCACTCCAGCTTTACTGTTCAGGCATAAGGAGATAAAGCTACAGAACCAGGAGCACTTGAAATAGAACGGGCTGAAATCTCTAGTAAGAGCTATGGGCTTACTTGATTGCTGTTCCAGAAATCAAGCCATCAAGCAGTGATGGCTGTAAAAGTTTAATTGCGCATTGATGGAGGCCTATTCTAAATGGGTTTACACACAGGGAGGATCCAAACAATGCCAACTTGTTACAGGGAACATGGTAGCACATGTGCAGCACATAGAAAACTCACCTTCCCAGGAAGGTTGTTGATGGCCCTGCTCTCCCTAGGTGTACTTCAAGAAAATAAACATCGGTCTGCAACTTTATATTTCAGTTAGGCTCTAATGCTTGCCCACCTGGACAGCCATCCTGCTAGCCTTCCCAAGTCCTGCTCTGAGGGCCACAGGCATCTTTTGTGGCACAGAGCTGCTTGCCAGCAAAGAGCCAGTGCATCAGAATAATTCCTCATAAGAATGACCACAAAAAAAACCTGAGGGCTTTCAAAGTGAATGTCAAATGGTTTTTTTAATCAGAAAGGTTGTTGGATTAAGACTTGGCTACAGAGCTTTCTGTTCCTGGTATCACAGATGGCCTGGGCACAAGAAGACTAACTATGCTCTGTGCTAGACCCTATTTCAGTAAAAACAGTCTTTAATTGTTTTAATGACTTAGTTAATGATTCACAGATATCTTAGATGCGCTATTTACTCATCTGTCTTCATTACCCCACGGCCTACAGCAGAGATGCCACCGAGGAGAACAACAATAATTGGCACCCATAGGAAAATGAACAGTTTGAGCTGTGCAATTAGAGACTGGTCTCTCCCCTTAAATACTTAATTAATAGATGTGGGTATTCTAGGTTTTAAAATTCTAGTGATTGTATTTTTATACATTCACCAGGAACTTGCATAAGGAAATGAAGCTTGGAATATAAATATTTGTCTGGAGTGACACACCCTATTGGTCCGAGAGCTGAGAGTTTCAGAGCTGAGCAGGGAAAGAGGACATATATCACCTGGGCCTGAGTCTGCTGGAGGGCCGGTGTATCCCAGTTTGCAAATTGGAAAGGTGGTTCTCATGGGAATTATAAAAACGAGAAATTCCTGAAGTTTAGTTGTTCTTAGTTTGGGCAAGTGGAAGGAGTTAAGGAATAAATCTTGCAGGGCTGATGCTGGTCTTGTAGAAGAGGAGTGCATCCGTGCAGTGCCTGCAGCCCTCTGCAAGGACAATGCAAGGTGAAGTGACATGGTCCTGTCAGACACAATACCTTTAAAACAAGAAGGAAAAGTAAAATGGCTGGTCTGAGGTCCCAAGGCAGATATAGAAAAAAGAAACCTGTGTGTATTTGGGACAATCCCTGGAGGATTTGATTTGAATAAAACCACGCAGTCATTTCTGCAGCTTGTGACAGATATAATCCTGCTCCAGTACATCCCATGCTCTTTTGGGGGTAAATTAAATAAGAAGAATTTTACTCTGTGTGTGAGAAAACACCAAGGAACAAACTGATTACAGAAAATCCGCGGAGAGGAATTAAAGCATTCACGGGGTAAGCTCTTTGAAACAAGCACAATGTATTTTCTATGCGCTTGTACAGAACAAGCTCAAAGGGTACTGAGCATAATCAAGGCATGTGAGAGGTTGTGCAAGAATATGTCAAACAGTAACATGATTCGATGTGCCAGCATCCGACACATCTACTTTCACAATACTTTGACTCAGTCCTTTTCTCGAATGGGGTGCTGGCAGGCAACTTTCTTTTAATTGCTTTGACTGTTGCTGCTATACATTTGTCTCTAAGCTTTGGGTTTGGGAACAGAGAAACTACCTTTCTGAAAGAGTCATCATGGAAATAGCTTCTGCTTGGTAATTTTTATTTTAATGTCCATCTCTGCTAGATGTATAATGGAGAAGTGATTCTCAGAATATCTGTTACTACTGCTCCTGGGTAAACCTTACCTGTCAGTGTATCTGACTAATATGGCTCAGAAACATTCATGAGCTAGCCGGTGTCATTTGCAAAGAGCTTGCCTCACTGTCACCAGGTGTTTTTGCTGTTCACAACATCCATTTTTTCCTCAGCCATGTGCTACTGATTCTGAACAGATGAATGTCACAGAAGAAGGGACTTCAATGTAAGATGGCTGCATAAAAGTTTTGTAAATGTGGATGAAATTGTACCGATTTCCATCCAATGGTCTAATGGGAAGGGGAAAAAAGTGAGAAAACTTTTTCTCTTTGAAAAGATGAATTTTCTCTTTGACTCAGAAGTGGTTAAATCCTATATCCCCGAACAATTGGTTGGAAAATTCTGCTGATCTGGTTTTGTTGACCTCATTTCCATGCAGAAATCACTGTCAGGATTAGGGTTTCATTCAAAAAAAAAAAATTTCTGAAAACTATTCAGGATGTACTAAAATATAAGAAGTTAATATAAAGTATTTCAATTTTGACTGATCTTCCTTAAAGGAATTCACTGGTTTTGTACTGCCTAGGATTTTTAAAACTCTGTTCGTGCAGATTTTTTATGTTATTGCTGTGGTTTTGCTTGTAAAATATAAGCATAGAATTATGTAATGTATACTCTATGCATCTGAGGATAGTTCTTCTGTATAGAGTTATAATAAGGGACAGAAAAGCATTTAACACTATCACCTTCATTTATCAACTTTAGCCAAAGGCAGTTGGGTTGATGACAAGTTAAATTTTAATAATTTCAAACAATGAAAAGCATCTATGTCTTTGAATAATATGTCTTTTTATGAAACACAACCTTCTAGAGCGTATTCTTGTAGTCTGGCTCTAGGTATCAGAGGTGTTAAGTAAAATAAAAAATTCCTGATGGTGCTAGAGAATTGAAGCAATGAATCCAAAAGAGAGCTGCAGGCATAATAGTTTTAGATGGGTTTGTTTTAAACCCAAAATTTCACAGTCATCTGTTGATTCTGGTACAAAGAAATCAAATGAAGCTGAAAGAAAATACCACTAAACACAGGAGATCAAGAGCTAAACCAACACTCGCTCCTGTTTGTTCAGTGCTTGAATCTGTGAAGTCAAATCTGCCTCAACATGAGCATTTTCCTGTTTAGCTGGAGACTTGCACGGTTTTTCCTATTCCTCCCCTGGGCACCACAGAGCTTTTTCTCATTTTTTTAATTTGTGAAGAGGAGAGCAGAGCTGAGCCATACTAAAGATGCTACCACATCCTCAGTGCCACTTTGCCCCGGACAAAAATGCAGCTCTAAAGAAAAGCTTTGGTGGACCATATCCCTCCTGCTGCTGCTTGTCCTTGGATTGGTAACTAAGAAGGAGTTATTGCATGAAAGGTGGGGCTAAGTGGAGAAAAAGATTGATATGAAAAATAAACAAACAAACAAAACCCCACCCCCCGAGGATGAAGGACACTTGTTGCATGTGTTTCAGCCACTGTCACAAAATGAAGTCCATTCTTCAGGGAAACTGAAGAAGTCACCACACCTTTTTAAGAATTTTCTTTTTATTTGTGGAAATGTAGGAGCTTAATCCTGTCCTCACCCATCCGTGTTTGGTGGCAGTCATAAGGGAAGAGCACTGAAAGAGTCTTCATTTCTTTGCATGCAGCTTCTTCCACAGACACCTTCAAGCTTGCATTTATGCACCCCGAATGAATGAGGAAATCTGCAGTAACAGCAATACAGCAGCATGATGTTCTCTTCTGCAACTTATTCCCATTCTCATTATTCCCATTCTTTCCAATAAATGTGGAAAGAATTTCCCTCACTAATTACGTAATGTTTTTTCTCTGCCATCTCTCTTACTAATTCATATTCCTGTCCTTGCCTTTTCATTGACCACAAAACCACAACCACAACAAAAAAAGTGCCCCTCCTTTCCCTCCCCACACTGATCATGAATTGTTTTTCCTGCATTAGTTACAGTTTGTCTGCAACTGTTTTCATGCCAGTTGTGAGAGTTTGGTAAGTCTGTGTCTTTTCAAAGTGTTAGCTCACCTAAATTCTGCTGCTGATAGTTAAATACCAAAACTTCCTCAAGCTGTCTCCTTTACTAGTGTAGGTATATAACCCTAATTCTCTTTTTTCTCAGCTTTCCTTTTTCTCTTTTCACATATAGCATTTGTCAGAGCTCCTCTGTACACTGTGAAGCTTGTGAGGCAGGGAGCACGGCTGTTGAAATCTTCAACGACAAGTCATGGCAAAATGCAGTATAAAATTTTATGCCCTACATACTAAATACTGTTAAAAATGTTTCCACTCTTTTTAGTTCTTTCTCTTCTTACTCATTTTCTTATGGCCTATGAATTACTTAACTATTTTAACTTATTTATCATAATACTCCGTATTTTGCATAGACACTTTGTAAAATGATTTATATTTATGAAGTTCTTTAAGACCCTAAGATAAAAGGTTACAATGACTTCCAAGTTATTACCATCAAATTATTGTTAACTACATTTTGTGAAAATACTCTGAGGTCTTAAGAGATCAGCTGAAAGCAAGAGAGACTTAATTACTTATTACTGTCTTCATTTGCTGCCCTGAGATACCAGTCGGCTGGAATAAATTCATAATTGGTCCCTGTGGCTAACACGGCAGCTGGTACTTTTCAGTACCTTTCCAGCAGGTACTGTCCACATTTGCATCTCCAATTTCCCTACTAAAAACCCTACTTTAATTGAAAAAGGTTGGGACACTCGGAAAGCAAACTTCACAAAGTCCTCCTGGAGTGGTCTGTGATTGCCAATGAATAATCCAGCATGACTGTGTGCATTGGCTAACATCATATTTCTGCATCCCCCTGTGTATCCTCTGAGGGAATACCAAACCAGCACAAATCTTATTTTCCCAAAACCCAATGTATTTGAAGGTTTTGCAACAATCATCTGCTGTACAAAAAATGACCAGAACTCCTGATCATATGAACTGTGCTCCAAAAATCTTCCTATGGCTAGCAGTCTCATTCCATGGATGATGAGGGCAGAGGGAAATTCTTTGTAGAGTGGGACCTCCTATCCGGAACTCTTGCTGTTAGGCTAAGGCAGGGTCCCACAGGTCCTGGCATCAGCCTGTCCTGTCCTCCTTACACCAGTGCAGCCAGCTGGTTACAGCTTGGGGACAGCCTGAAGAGTCACCTGTTGGCCACTGCAGCCTTGTAGCCACATGTTATGGCATCAGTGGATTTGCTGCTGAGCATTCCAAGCAATACGAGCCTGCTTATTTCAGTCTACATTTGGATGACTTTTTTCTTTATGGAAAAAGGCTATATTGTGACAAGAGAAACTTACCACCAAGAAAACACATTATTTTCTTGTCCTGCACCCCATTATTACCAGATCTGCCTCCCATTTTTCACAAGACTTTTCCCATGCTGCTGCTTAATCAGCATCATACGGCAACATGGTTGCTGTTACTGCAGATGCATTCCCTGGGTCTGACTTCTTTTCTGCTTCTCTCCACACTGAGGTTATTATCACTGGAAGATTGCATGGCCTGTAGTGTAGCCTAACTGTTGTGAATATAAGGAGAACTGGGAATTTCAGAGCTGTAAGATGTGAACCAAGCATGCAAGGCAGTTCCCTTTCCCTGATGACTGCTCACTCTTGCCAGTATCGCTTGCACCTCTCAGTGCCCTGCTCCTCTCTGCAACTGCCAGGCACTGGGTGGGAAGGTGCTTGGGCATGTGTTGCTTGTGGGGTAAAAATTCCCATGCCACCACTTGGGACTTGTCTTTGACTGGATAGTTTCTCTTCCTCAGACTTCTGTTTATTCTGCATGCTTATTCAGATACTTATTTTAATTAGTCAATGGCTGTGTCTCATGTGATTCCAGGGAAAGCCTGGCATTTCTTGGTTTCACCATCTATCCCTTATGATTTGGCCTATAGGGGTGAAAAAGATTTAGTGCAGGTGTGGGGTTTTTGTTTTGTTTTGTTTTTTTTACTGTGAATGGCATCCATCAAAAATACCTGCTACAGATGTAAAGAGAAGTTGATTTCTTTCCAAGTGAGACCCCAAAACCTGCAGATGAGGACAAGTAGGGCATCCAACAAGTAGGGTGGGGATACAGTCAAACAGAGAAGTCCAGTACAGTATCCACAAGGCAATTACAGTATTTCTTCACTTATGCATTGTTCCCTGTCCCCTCTTTTAGTTGCATTCTCTCAGTTGTTAATGGCTGGCTTAGCTGTGCAATAGATTAATACCTTCCCAATGGAGTACTGTTGCAGTAAAAACATGTAAATGTAAACATGTAAAAATATACTGATTTACATGTAAACATGTCAAAACATATTGATTACTGTACTGGTGTGGAATGAAAGAGCCTCAAGTCCAGTGCTTTATCTCCAGTGGAGAAGAATGTGAAATACTATCTAGAAAGGAAAAAACTCTCTGTGTACCTAATTGCACAATATTGAGGCAAGGGTGAGACATTACTCTTGAACTCAACATTAGCTTAGTAGTCTGAGTGTGAGGAGCAGGATCTCAAACAGTTTCATCTGTTTCACAATTGTGAACAAGTGTCATACTGTTATGTCCATCTCGACAAAGCTACACCTCATGGTTGTATAATCATAAGCATTATGGAATTCTTGGTATTGGTGGCTGACTTTAAATCATTTTTCTTCCAGCATTTCAGCTGAAAGTGTAAGATTAGAGAGGGGTTTCTATCTAAATTTTTTTTCAATTACTAAAAGTGCTCAGCGTGTTATCGATTACTCTTCTAATACAGGCAATGTGTGACCTATCGTTTAAGTCAATCCCTGATTTGTTGCCATGTCATGTTGCTCTTGAAAAAATGTTAGTGCTGAAAATAACTGGTTCTTTTTCTTGTTTTTATTTAAAGAAGTAACAAGTTTCTTCTGTTTGAGAAACACTGAGACATGTATTTACCTACAGATGTGTTTGGGAAATACAAAATGATGTTTGATGCAGAGTACTTCCTAAAGTTGTTTTTGTTTGTTTTTTGCATCCACATTTAAAATGAATGTGACGTCTGCCTCACAGAGTGGCACCCATTTTACTAACACCGGCAAGTGTAGGTTAGCGTAAAAGTAAACGTTTGCTAAACCAGTTTATTTGTAATACCGTGAAATTAATGTAAACAAAAATACTCTCCTAGAAAATATTTTCTTTGAAAACCTTCCAAGATTTATTGAATTCATCTGTCTTGACAGAGCACTTCAGCTGAGATCAAATGTACCCATACCTTGCAGTGAACAGCTGCAGCTATTTTAAAATTAAGTTAAGCAAGCATGGAAAAAGAAAAAAAAAACCGGGAACGAAAAATAACACCAGGGGGGAAGTAATTAGCCTGATACAATACAATCTGCAGTGATTCAGGACATAAAAAAGCGCTTCCACATTACAGCGGTGACTCACTGATGAGCTGAACGACTGACCAGGCCGCACCTTCCTTATGACTGCCCGGTGCGCCGCATCCATATGGATGGAATTCTCGCCCGTTCCCAGCAACCGGCCTCTCTTTTCCTTTGCTAGACACCCGCCACAGGCGGCCCGCACCACGGCAGGGCCCAGACAGGCACCGCCTGGCAGCACCTGTGCCTCTCCCCGCCTCGCCGGGCCAGCTGGGGCTTAGGTGGCGGACGGGCCGCAGGTGTCCCCCCGAGTGGGCGGCCCCGGGGCATACGCCGGGGCGGCGGGAGCCCACTCGTTGCCAGTCGGGGGCGCAGCTTTAGGGATGGGTGAGCACCGGGGCGCGGGGAGGGGGAGAAACGCGGAGGTGCGCGCAACTCCCGCCCCTGCCGGGCGTGCCGCCCCCGCCTCCCGCCCGTCCCCTTCCCGGCGATTGGCGGCAGCGCCCGGGCAGGTGCCGGTGCTCGGTGGGGGCGCGGCGGGAGCTGCCGCCGCCGGCACCGCAGCAGCACTCGGTGGCGCGTCCGGCGGGGCGGGGAGGGCTGAAGGCGGCGGCGACAGCGACAGCAGCGGCAGCAGCGG
>VZRV01009905.1:14755-232371 GCA_013398115.1 Falcunculus frontatus
GGGCTCGGGCCGTGGGGGGGCCCCGCGCCGCTGGGGAGGGGTCGGGCGGGGCCGGGTGTCGGGGCGCGCTGGTGGCCGAGGGGCCGCCGCCCTCCGCGGCGTTCGGGGGTGAGGCGGGCCGCTCCTCCGCGGCAGCGCGGCATTAGGCTCTCCCTTAATTACCGGACAGATGTCTGAGCAGCTTCGTGGTGTTCTGCTGACCGCGTGGCTGTTCGAGCGCTGTCACTGCAGTGCATCATCATCATCATTATCATTGGAGTGTTTTACTCTTGATCAACTTCCCCGGGAGCCCGGGAAGGGTTTCAGCGTGGCGCTGCCGCTGTCCCCGTTTCATGGGAGCATCCCGCCACGCTGCGCTTGTAATTTATGCCTCAGACAGAAGCAGCGTGCGTTTTCCTAGTATCAAGGTCAGTTTATCGTAACTGCTGAGGAAAATACCATATGGCTCAGACTGACTTTTCTTAGGGAATCTAATTAAGTAGGAGCCTATGTTGTGCTGGGATTTGTGTTATGTTTCAGGCAAGCATAACCAAATTAGATTGCAAAATGCCTTACAGTGTGTGTGCGTCCCTCCTCAAGCGTGTTTGCGAGGACATTAACTGTAACTAGCAATCTGTTTTGACAAAGTATGCTTTTTGCCTTATACCTACCATTTTACCATTTCCTGCGTTTCTGAAAATGTGGGTAGCTGCCTTACTATGGAGCCAGGAGTTTTTTAGCATAGGCACAGCAAAGATTTTAGCAATAAAGGCTTTTACTCGTTCCTCTCGTAAGCCTTTTCTAGAAGGCTAGAGAGAGAGAATGGAGGGATAGTTAGTCTAGTTCTCACATTACCAGTCATCTTTCTGATTTGGATGGACCTGTCATCAAACCGGACAGGTTTTTATAGTTGCTTATTTATGGTGATAGCTGTTCTCCGTGAACTGCATTGAGACCACTGACCTAAGTCCCTGCTGTTAAATGTTAAGCAGTAGTGTTTGCCGCTTAATTCTACCTTTAGAAAGTGAACAGAGCTGTGCAAAAAGCAGAAGATGCTGCATCTTGTACGTAGTCCCTCAGGCTACTGCCTTACCCATCATTACTCAGGTATCGGATTGTATCAGAGCATATTTACTGATGCCTTATGCCCAGGCATCTAAAAATGTACTTGGCGGTTCTGTAGCCTTCCTGGGGAGTTTGTCAGGTAACTTAGTACAGTGCAGTTAGAAACAGGGGAGTATCATTTTCAATACCTCTGCTACATTAATTGCCAGTACAATTATGTATTGAATGCACACAAGTCAATTCCACCCTGGTAGCCCTCACGGGGTGAGACATACTTAGAGCACTATACCCTGTGACAGGATTTGCCTCTTGGACCTGCTGCCTATTCAAATGGCACAATATTGTCCTTTCAGGCAGGGTAATACCTTTTTGTCTTCATCTGAACCAGTGAGGTCTGAATCTAGAAGACTAAGTTAAACCTTGGAATTATTTTCCTGAGTTGGTTTCTTGCTTCCACGCTAACCTGATGAATACATCTGAGTGCATTACATAGAGTGTACCCAAGTGTATGAACGCAGTAGGAATTCACCTTTCTCACTTCATACTTGCAGCAAACAGAACACTTGAAGGGCTTGTATTTAAATAAAGAGAAAAAAAATCCCCAAAGTATGCATGGGTGATGATGAAGAAAGGCTGTATGTACCAAGTGCACTATTGTTCATAAACAGTATTTCTCTATGAAAATGCGACTCCTTTGTATTGCTGCCAACATTAACATGCCCTATTGTTATAAGACTGGAAACTGCGGTTTGGCAGTGTAAACCACCTTAACTTGCCCTTGGAAAGCTGGACAAGTTGAAAGAAACTAGTTGAATGTAATTCCATGAAAACCATAGGGACAGCTTTTCTCATTGAGAAAACCCATTGAATTGTTTGAGCAGATTAATGCTGCCTTCCTGTGGAATGCTTTATTCACCTTCCTTTTGGATGCAGATAGGTTGTTTTTTTAGAAAGATTCTTAGAGATAATAAAGGCTTCTGGCTTACCTGTGAACCACTGACAGCCAGAGAATAAACCAGCTCCAAGTTTCTTACATTCAGAGATTTATAGCAGCTTACTTTCAGAAGAAGCATTTAGGGCTTAAGGGATGAAGAATATGATTTTTTTTGGTGTGAAGTGAAGCACACCACACTATTCCTCAATTTACCAAAGAAACTCTACCTTTATGATATAATCAGAATTTTACAGAAGGGCTGAATACAGTGTAATTTGATAAGACTTCAAGAGGTGGTCTAGTTTTGTGCATCTCTTTGTGAGATTGGTCAAAGATGCCTATATCCAAAATTTTGTGAATTTATAGAAACCTGAGAGGAAAACCTTCTATACGTGTCTGATATGCCAGTAAGTTCTGTTGTTCATATGGTAGACTAGTGATTACAGTGTGCTTGCTATTTAACTTTCAGTTAAAACATGCTGTTCTTTTTTTTTTTTTAACAATCTTGTAGAAGAATCCCATGCTGTATTTTTTTAAATCTTAATTTTCAGTAAATAAACATTACGCTTGACATTCTGTGCCCTGAAAATAAATAAAGCACTCTGTAGTGGAAAGCAGTTTAATGAACCACCTTAGCAGCTTTATTGTAGATGAAGAGGGTATAAAGACTGCAGTGCCTTGACTGGTCAAAAGCTGATATCGGCATTGTTGCAATAATGACGGATTTTTAGATCTTATGGATACTATTCAGGGAATAGGAATGCAATAAATTTCCAGGCCAATATGCATTAAATTTCAACAGTACAGCAATATATATATATATTTTATACTTTTAAAAGAATGTTGTACTAGGAAAACACCTCATCTAGCAAGCTTTTACTGACCAATTAGCCCCTGAACTGAGTAAAAGAAACAAAATTTCTTGTTAGTTTTTATTGCCTTCATTTACCTTTTGATCCATTGATGGTCATAAAAGGAAAAAGTAATATTGGTGTTTGGTGTCAGATTATTGGAGTTATTACTATCTACTGGTTGTTTTAAGATATAAAGCATTACCACAGGAAATTAAAGACATTCTTCAAGACAAAGTATACCTCCAAATAAAACATCACCTATTGGGGTGGAGCTGACTACTGTGGAGATTAGTCTTGATGAGACACTTTCAATGGCATTGTCTCCATTGGGTCATGGTAATCAATTAAGTAGTTTTCTTGAGTTTTGCTGGTGTTGACTGGCAGCCAGGAAGGCAACTCTAGCCTGTCCTCTTGCTGAACACTCAGGCTCAAGTTCTGCTGTGGAGTGCTTTCAAGAAGCTCCTTCTGGACTCTTCCTTGCAAAATGTGCTGCTTATTGCTGGAGAAGAATGAATGGGGCAGCCGTAGTTTCTGGATTAAGTCTGTTTAAAGGGTCCTGAGGTAATTTTCTGTAGAAAGTGAAATGTAGTATCTTCTTGTGATAGCAATCTGAAGTGTAAAATCTCATTCAAAGGCTATTCAAATTCATGGCATTCCTATTGTCTTTAATGAGTCTTGAAGCCAGGCAACAGCCTGAAATCTTTGGAGTTTTTTAATAACAAAATAATCCCTTCCCCAGCACCCTCCACCTGTGTCCATGCAGAATAATAGGTGATTCTGCTGTTGTAAACCAACTTTCTGCTCTTGGAGGAAGACAGTACATAATCTGTTGTTTTCTTTCTCTAAAGCAAAGAAAGCAAAATATGTTTATAACTCATGGAATAAACTTCCTGTTCTGCTCCTGTGATGAGTTTTATCTCTTCTGAAACTAATACAAGAGCTTCTTTGCTTATTAGGCATTACTTGAGGGACAGAAGATGTTATTAATGGGGTTTTCTTCTGCTGCTTTTGAGCTGTATGAACAGGACTTTGTATCCCAGGGTAATCCAAAAAGAAAAGTACTGGTTTGTGCCGTTATGATTAATTGCTACAGAGTGGATGTGCAATGTATGATTTAAGTGCTGTTACAGAGATGCAGCTAGCACTGACCTGAAATACCTCAAATTTCAGAGGTGTACCTATTTTTCTAACCATTGTTAATCTTGCAAGAAATTGGTTCCCTTTTTTTTCCCCTTATGAGAACGGATCCTTTTGCTCCTCAGAGATCATCCCCAGGAGTGCTTGGTGTACCTTTCTGGAAGTTCTTTCAGTGCTTGCATTTAGCTGTCATAAGTGCTTTGATATTTGTTTTACAGACCATGACTTGGATTTAAGTTAAATCATAGTGCATGAATTGGAGCACCATCAGGTTTCAAAAACAATTGAAAGAGTTTTGGGGAGGATTCAAAAAGGTGATGTTGTTTTTCACTATCTCAGCTTGTCTTGATCTAAAAGTCAGTGACAAAAATTGTCCATGTGTTGATTGCTGCAAGCACAAAAACCATTGGTTGAGTTCCAAATGAGAAGAAAGCAGTTCACCTCTAGAGGAGGATAAGCCTGATTATTCCATCTCCCACACTTCTTTTCTAATGTTTATTGATTAGAATATTCCTGCTTCAAGGTAGTGTCACAGGTCAAAAAGAGGCGAATCATTAAAAATAGTGTGGACTTAGGTTCCACACATGATTAAGGGAGGAGCCCTAGTTAGTTCCTAAAGATGGTGGCTTGATTATGCTGTTCAGGTAGGAAGTTACATGGGACTTTAAGAGGTGTCTATCCTATCTGGATGATTCCCTGAACCTGTAAGAGGATTAACTGGTTCTGTAGTTTAAACTAAGGAGCCGTGACACTGCTCCAGTTTGGATCCAAATATCGATGAAGCAGCAGTCAAAACCTGACACTGAAGTTGGCCTTTGAACTCCAGAAAGTTACTGACCATGTCTTGTGCTTGAATATAAACATTCTTTATTTGTATAAACATAGGATCCAGAACTTCAGATATGTGTTTATTGGTCTAGGCTCAGGCTATCTCCATGTTGTGCAGTGTCAATATAAAAAAAATCAGCCGGACACTGGTCCAAAGCAGAGCCTCTTCTGAGCACAGTGTGGAATAGGTCCCAGTGTCAACAAACGAATCCATTAACTCCTCCACCTGACAGATTAACCCAGGTCTTTTGGTTTTCGGAGGCTTTCTACAGTTCTGGCTTTATTTTACTCTTGTCTTATGCTACATGACAAATGGTTATCTAAACAAACCAAAGATGGCCTGCTACTGAAATCCCTTTTTCAGTGCACAGGGCGTAAGTTGTGTGTCAGCCAACTGCAGCTCATCACAAAGTCTCAGTGAAATGGGACATGTGGCTTTATACATGTCACTTCATTGTTGTATCTCTTATGATTCCTCTTTCTTCAAGGATAAATCAGGGTTAGAAGCATTTTGTCACAGTGAATGTGGAAGGCACAGTCTTAGGAACTTATTTTAGCTTTTTATTTTGTTCATTTACTTGCTAATCTGTAAAATTCAGTAATTTGCAGTGGGGTTTCCTGTCAGTGGTTTGAATTAACAATGATTTACTGTATTAAATTTGTTTTCACATCTGGCAGCACTAGAAAATACTGCCTCATTGTGGCAACTGCTGTTGGAAGCATTTTCTTACCTCTAAGAATAGAACTTCTAGTCCTGGAGGAAGATTCTCTCAGTGAAAGTTTAGTTCTTGGATAAATCTTAATGATATGTTCATGGGCGGTATTTCATAAGAAGGATGAGTGACATAAATTAGTGCAACAGATGTTGTGGGAAAAAATCCGTTTTACTGTGTAGGATATTTTAAGTATGCCTGTGGTATGTTTGCATATTGGTTGGATTTTATATTAAGGATGTTTTGGTAGCAGTCAAGCAATCCACACTTAATTGTTTACTTTTGCAGTTTGCATGGATTTATCACAATATGGCTTTCAAGTTACGATGAGTTTCTTAATTTATCGTAACTCTTTTGCCTGTATTATTGAAATGCAGAATTAAATGCAGATGCAAAATGTGTAGTGCTTCAGAGCTGTTTGCGTTTTTACAAAAGCTTCACCTTTTGTCTCAGTGGTTTTTTTCCATATTAAAGATGTTAATAACTCAGATAAGAAGCCTTGTCGTCATTTAACTCAATAGCGATGCTTTGGCATCTTGAAGTTGTAGAGGTTATCTTAGTGGACCTATTTTCTTGGTTACTTTGTTGAATGTTATCTGTAGGAGGCTCCTCTCTAGTTATTCTAACAAACAGTGACTGCTGTGGTACTGGGGAAGGCATTGAACTTTGAAACACATACTTGTCAAATGCTGCTCCACAGCTGTATGGTAGTGGACCTTCTGTATCATTCGGTTGCTTCAGGTCCTACAAAAGCCAGGATGTTGGCGTCTGAAATAGGGATCTGCATGGTAGTGTCACAGAATGGGTCAAGTTGGAAGGGACTATCTGGTCACCTGGTCCAACCTCCCTGCTCAAGCTGGGCCGTCCTAGAGCACATGGCACAGGATTGCATCCAGGTTGTTTGTGAGTATTCCTGGTGAGGGAGACACCGCAACCTCTCTGGGCAACCAGTTCCAGTGTGTGGTCACCTGCTTGAAGAAGCTCTTCCTCATGTTCAGGTGGAACTTCCTGTGCATCAGTTTCTGCCTGTTGCGTCTCGTCCTATTGCTTGGCACCACCAAGAAGAGCCTGGAAACATCCACTTGGGATCCTCCCTTCAGATACTTACAGGCATTGATGAGGGCTCCTCTCACTCATCTCTTCTTGAGGCTGAACAGGCCCAGCTCCCTCAGCCTTTCCTCATAGGAGAGATGCTTCAGTCCCTTAATCACCTTTGTAACCCTGCACTTGACCCACTCTCTCATACCCAGGAGCCCAGAACTGGACACAGCCCTCCAGATGTGGCCTCACCAGGGCTGAGTAGAGGGGCAGGATCACCTCCCTCAACCTACTGGCAATGCTCTTCCTAATGCACCCCAGGATACCATGGGCCTTCTTGGCCACAGAGACACTCTCCTGCCTCATGGACAGCTTGTTGTCCACCTGGACCCCCAGGTGCTCCACAGAGCTGCTTCCCAGCAGTTTGGCCCCCAGCCAGTGCTGGTGCATGGGGTTATTCCTCTCCAGGTGCAGAACCCTGCATTTGCCTTTGTTGAATTGTGGACAGTTCCACTCTGCCCATCTCTCCAACCTGTCGAGGTCCTTCTCAAGGGCTGCACAGCACTCTGGGGTACTTCTCCCAGGTTTGTGTTGTCAGTGAACTTCCTGAGGAGGCATCTGCACCATCATCCAAGTTAAACAATATCCTTGATTGTGTTCTCTTATATATTCCTCTACGAGGAGGGAGATAAATAATTGAGCCTTCCCAGACTTAATATGGCATTGAACCTGAGTTTTTCTGGGTGCAAGACTGGTATTTCATGTATTTACACTGGTGAAGTGAGGGCTCACTTCTCCGCCTGCCTCTTAAAATGAGATAGAAACCCAGCAACTCTTTGAAGGAACCAAGAAGTATTCACCGTTTCTTTCATCTCCCTTCAATCCATGTGGCTCATTTGAGGGCCATTGATTGTGAAATGCTGGACTGCAGGTGTCTCAGGAGAAGGTTGTGGCATTTGTAATGCAGCACAGGTGGGTGAATGTATTTTTGCAGCCCTCACTCTTGAGCTAATACTGAGGGGAGATGTAGGAGTACAAATGTGCTTTTTGTTTAGTATTCTCTTCATACTGGCACAAGCTTAGAAAGTACAGTGTGAAGCCTGATTTTCCAGGTGTGCTGGTTTGTGTTTTGGTGCAAAGGTGGAAGAAGGGACATTACTCCATTCAGTGGCTGCTGCTCTCTCTGTGCAGGGAGTCTGGGTGCATAGCATTAAGGTCTGAGCCTCGCTTTGCGGGTTAGGTATTCAAAGGGAAGCTCTTGAAGTCTTGTGCTTAAAGATGTGCAAATTTCTGATTGTGTTGGACTCTTTGGGATCAGTTGCATTCCCTAAGTGCACATGCTGGCTTTCTTGCTGGCCTGTGATGATTCACTCTGGAGTTGGTTGACAGTCCATTACAGTAATGAGCTGAATTTCATGCTTTAGATTGAAGGCACATGGAGAAGAGGCAAATCATCCAGGATACGACTGCGTGTCAGCACATTACTGCTCCAATTTTGTCTTTTTCTCCAAGCTGTCTTCTTCATTTCTGGAAGAGTGATAGTCAGTCTCACACAGTCAGAATACTGTCAGACCCATCATCTTGACTACGCATTCTTCCATAAGACAGTTGCTATTAAATAGAGAAAATAGAACTGAACATGATTTGCCTGAATTCAGCATAAACAATAGGAGACTGAAGTAAAATGAGAACATACACTAACTACAAATCCAATTGCTGTGAGCTATGTGCTATCAGTATATGCCAGATAACCTATGATCTTTAGCAACTGTGGGGACAAATTTTGGATAAGACTTTCCTCTAATTCAGTTTTACCAGAGAAGATTATTCTGGTCAATTGGTTTAGCTTTTGTATCACATTTTGAATTCCCAATGGGATTTATACTTGTGTATCAGTTTTAGGCCTGATACGTAAGTATAAAATGGTCATCTGTTGTTATTCAAATTCTCTTTTTAATATGACTTTTTTTTGAACCATCAGAGGTAGATGACAGAAATCTTACAGTGTCATCTTTAGTCTTTTCTAAATTTTTTTTTCTATTTAAATAAAATGGCTTCTATTTTTTTAGGAACAGTTTTATATGCTGTATTCTGCCTTTGGGAGAGTGCTATCCGTAGATGAGAGATACCATTCTTTCTTGAGTGGAATGTGACTTCAGTAAGATTTTTAATTCTGTGTCATGGTTTAACCACAGTGCTGTACCAGCTACTGAGAAGAAAATTAACTCTATCCCAGCTGTCATCAGGACATTCTGCTATTTCATATTCAGTACTTAAAATAACATAAAATATAGAAGCAAGAAGAGTGTGAAACTCATGTTTATTTCCTAAATAGATTAAAATTTAAAACCATTCACTACTAACCTTTGGGCTATAAGGTTTACAATTTCACCCATTATAGTATATTCCAGCACTCTTCTAGACAAATGTACATATAATTATTGTGATAACTTGCATTAATAAGGAACATTTCTCCCAGAAGGAACTGAATGATCTTCATGTTTTCTTTGAAAACCTACTGCTTTGCCCCTTACCCTCCCCAGTTAAACAAATGTAACTTTGCTCAGGAGCTTGCCAGCTGTTTGCTTTGCTGCTTGCAAATCTCGCATAAAACTAGTCCAAGGCTGAAAGATAATTTTTTTTCCTTTGGTTATAGACTAGGAAATATGTGCAGTAAAACACAGTTAAAATCAGTGTGGATACAAAGAATAACATCCTCTTTCAGATTTTTGTCTTACATCTCATTCAAAATGTGATACACCAGATAAATGTCCCATGTTGAAGTCGGGCGAGCTGTATTTAATTTTTCAGTCAAAGAGGTGGCTTTTTATTTCTGACGAGTATATTTTCCCTCTTCTTACTTTGAGACATTTGTTCATTTCTAGTGTAAAGAGAAGAATACCCAGTGTTTTTTCTGCAGCTTCTTGACATTCTTGAAACTTAAAAAAGATTAGGAAATTTGTGGCCAATATTAATTATGCCTCATTTCAGACTTAATGATGTGCTAGCTGTAGTAGAAATTACTTTGGACAGTGATGTTTTTTAAATGTTGGGTTTTGGCTACAGTCTGTTTTGTTCAAGTGTGTTGGCAAAACTCAAAGCACTATCCAGACCTTATTTTTGTCACCTTATATTTGTCAAATAAAGTGTGTGACATTATGTAATTTAGATGCTAAATTTTGTGACATTTGCATCAAAAAATTAGCATAATGACCTCATGTGGGCAATGTGGCAACTTCTTTTGGACAATTCAGTAAACAAAACTCTTTAAAATATGAGGGGTGGTGAAGGAGCTGTGTTGAGGACAAAGTGCTTGTCTTCCTCTTGGGCTTAGAGAGGTGACTATCTTGTTGTATGATTTAAAAGGGAAAAATGTTCACCAGTAAGATTATACAAGGAATTTCTTGTGGTACTAAAAGAATTCTGGAAAGAATGACAAGAAAGGTTGAGCAGTATTATTTGAGTCCTGAAAGACTGCTGAAGGAAGGAAAGATGAGCTTGTTGGTGACAGAATCAAAGCTCTAATTACTTGTAGGTTTCTCCTTCTTGATTTTTCTACCTGGAAAATATAGAAGTGGTAAAGTAGCAGAACAGAATAGAAAAACTCTGGTGAAAAGTTTGGTGACTCTAAAGCTGAGACCATGTGGGGGAAAGGTATTCTATATGAAATATTTGAGTTGCAAATAACTGGGTTGAAGGAGTTTGTGGTCTTGGTTCCTCAGGTATCACATTCCATCAATGCACATAAGCAGCATTTTAAAGCAAAACTTATACTGTGTTGTGGAAAGCGTTGAAATCTCAATTAAAAATGTGCTCAGAAATGGAAAGAATTGTAGGATATTCTTGTTTGGAGAGCTGTCTTCCAGATACACACTGTATATATCCCCAAAGCCTTCTCTTCTCCAGGCTAAGCTGTCCTAGTACTCCCAGCATCACTGCTTGTGAAAGATGCTCCAGTCCCTTAACCATACTGTGGCCTTAAGTATCCTTCTCGTTGTGGGGAAGCCCAAACTGGACACAGGACTCCAGATGCAGCCTCACTAGTGCTGGTTGCTTTGCTACAGCATAAAACTAAGAGGTCTGTGTTGTACAATATTCAGTGTGACCACTTGCATAATTAGCTTTATAATGTGGTTCTTTGTCAAGCAGAGAATCTATCTTAAATATTAGTTGGCACTTAGCCCAGAAAACTTATTTTTTTTCTCCCCACCCTCCGAGTAATGCTAATCATCTGCTGAGACTCCGAGTCCAAACAGCTTAGCTGTCATATGGGTGACTAGGAAATGCACTACTTGCCCTTGTTTCTTGTGTTGAGGCCTTTGTCCATATTAAAATTTAGAAGCATTGGGTGCAGTTCTTGAAAAACATTTCATTTGCTTCTTTTTCTTTTTGTTTGGGTTTGGTTTTGCTTTTAAGGTTAAATTCAGGGAAGGTTTTCGATGTGGAAGTTTTAATTAGATTTTAAAATAGACTGTAAGAGGTGTTAAGATTAGAGTGTTACTCAAACAATACCCAGTCGTGTCTTGTAAGCCTAGGCTTTCCTGTTACACTGTTTTAATTTGTTAAGCAAAAAGTTTCTAGGGAATGATACTATTCCTTGTAAAGTCTGTGAGATCTTAGATTTTGTATTCAGTTTGAGATTTACCAAAGAATTTCTCATGAAGGCAATCATTTGAACAGCCTCATGTAAGTTATTTTAATTGAAGCCAGAAGTTATTTTAGGCTGAGAAGCTATTTTGTTGTCTAGTTGGGGTTTTTTTAAGTGTAACTTGTTACGTTTCCTCTAGAGGGTTTCCCATTGTGTATTTCCAAAATACATAATCCAGATCTACCACAAAAAGGACATTTGAGAATTGTTTATAAATATCTATAAACTGCTGTGATACTCCCAGATCAGAGGTGATTTAGTAATGTGATGAAAAATTATTTCCTGGGAAAAAACACAGGAGTTCCTTAGAGGCTAATGTAATACTGGAATGCAGACTGAGAATGCTATAGAGAAATAAACCGCATGAAAATCAAAAGTTAAAGGTGCTTGTGATTTTAAAGCATGTATACTTGAAATGAAGTCTTTGCCAACCTCAGAAAATCAGAGGTGGTGGGGCTGCCCACTTATTCCCAAATTTAGGGGTAAATTTCCCCCTTCTAATACATGCTTACAATCAGCAGTGGCAGCCAAATCAGAGGGATAATTTTCTTTACTGATGGACCGGTTTGCACGTGTGAAAAAAGATTATTTATTTTTACACCATTTCCAAAAGGATTTTGATGAACACCTGAAGGGAGAACTTATTACGAAAATGTTAATTACACTTGTTAACTCGATGCTTGAGATACTAGGAGATCAAAGATGAAATTCCAGTTACCTTCATCATCTTGTGTCTCAGAAGACTGTAGCCCTAGCATGAAGGTGTCTCTACTGGCTTCAGGAATTGATTAAAAAAGTTTTATTTCCTTTTACATTGTATCCTGTATTTTCCCCTTCACTGTATGTGTGTGAAAAAAATTACTTGGAAAAGTCCTGCTTACGTCCCCATGGATGTGGCTTTCCCATAGTGAAGCCCTTCCATGCTTTTAGAAAGTCAGAGGTGCCTTTGCACTCAAGGACTTTGTGTGGGAAGAGCTGAGCAGATATCTCAAAGCCTGAAGGGAAGGATGTGTCCCACGGCACTTCATGCTCTGTCTTCGAGCTGCAATCTAGGTGTAACCTCAGCAAGCGCTTCTTCAGCTTTTCTTTTGCTTGCCAGTGCTCAGTGAGGTTTGGGTACAAGGACTGTAGGTGAAAGGACGGAGGAAAATCTTAGTATTCTGGTGAAAATTTTGAGAAGATTTATGAACCTGTGTGGCACTGAAAAAAGATCTTGCCACTTGTTCCTCGCTGTGTTCTAGCCAAACTTTAACATATATTCTTGGTTTTGCAAATGAGATTAATGAAGACTACATATAGTCCTTTGTTTCTTTGGCACTTTTCTTTTACACAAATCAGTGCAAATTTTTTTAGAAGTACATTTTTATAGCCTTTATTAAATACTCATTGTCACCTTCCTTAGTAGATTCAGAGTCAAGCCAGAAAATTGTGACTTTCTTTTTTGCTGTATGGTGAGCATGTGTCTTGTTGGAGGGATCTTGTCATCTTGATTTCACCTGAGCTTGTATTACCATCTGCTTGGTTTTGGTGTTGTTTTCTTGAACAAAGAGTTTTCTAAACTTCATGGATAGCGTAACCAACACAGAAAAAATAAGCAGTGCCCTCCTTCCATATGGGTGTGTTTATCTTGTTTGAAGAATGGTAATCAGATGATTGTAGGAAGGTAAATATTTTATTTAAAAAATCCCCACCAAGCTACAAAAAACCCAAACAAAACGAAACCAACCACATCCCTCATCATTATCTGAGCAGCAAATGAATTGTTACGTTTAGAAAATAAAGCTAATTTTTTTTCCCCCATGCTTCTACTTGCCATAGTACTTGGTGCGCTTAATTGTATGCTGTAACAGTGTTCCTTAGAGGTGGGGTTTTTTTGGGCCAGAGCCAGCTTAGATGCTTTACATAGCCTCATTCACCATGGATGAAGAGGCAGTAATAGTTGCCTCTTCTATATACTGTAGGAACTATAGTGTGTTCGTGGTTATTATATGCATTGCTGGGAGCTCATAATAGAGATGCAAAAACTGTCTCATGCTTCTGAAATCATAGCGCAACGTGGGGATGGACACCTCTGTGATTGCCCAAATAATTGCATAAATCAAATGACAGAAGTTAATACTGAGAGCTGAATTTACTAGAATTCAATTAAATGAGTAAAAGCCATGAGAAAATAAATTAGAACAAATTTCATTAGTGAAACTTAATGGACCAAGCTCTAGTTCAAACTTTATAGTACCTTCAATTCACACATAATATTAACTACTACTTTTTCTCCTCCAAATATGGGAAATAATGATATAGTGATAATAGTGACATCTAAATCTTTCCAGTCACTTTGTGAAATGCATTTGAAATTTATATGCTTACTTTTTTAAATGGTACTTTAAAATAATTCCTATTTTCTTAACTAACAGTATAAAATATTTTTGAGTGTTACAGCAGAGTATGTTCTCTGTTCATATACAGTCACAGGGATTGCATTGCCAACAGTTTTATAAAATCATGGCATAAGATGTCAAGAAGTGTCTAAACCTGATTTGACCCGACTTAATTAAACATGTTCCTTTTTGAGAGCAACACTGAAGTCTGCCCTCAACATCTCTTAATATCCCAAAAAATTTATCTTTTCCATTTACATTTAAGTGGGGGTGATTGCTTTCAGTGCATGGAACCTGAAAAATAATTTTGAAATGAACCCTTCAAGTTGTCCCAGGGAAGTTTAGATTGGATTTTATGAGCAATTCCTTCACTGAAAGGGTTGTCAAGCATTGGAACAGGCTGTCCAGGGAAGAGGTTGAGTTGCCATTCCTGGAGGTATTTAAAAGATGTGCAGATGTGGCACTTATGGATATGGTTTAGTGGTGGACGTGGCAGTGCTGGGTAATGGTTGGACTCAATGTAAAAGGTCTTTTCCAGCCCAAAAGTCTCTTCTTTTCTGATGTTTACAGCAGCAGCTTTCTTTCTGTTGGGCAGATGTGCTTGTGATCTCAACACACTTGTGAAAAATCTGAGTGCTTTCAATTTATTTTTCTATTTTATTTTCTGTTTCTGATTTCAGATATTCCTTATAGTTGTTCGTATTCAGGACCCAGTGTATAATGGGGAGAAAACTGGACCTTTCTGGCTTGACTGATGAAGAAGCAGAGCATGTGCTCCAGGTGGTTCAGCGAGATTTTAGCCTTCGTAAGAAAGAAGAAGAAAGGCTGAGGTAAGGATAAAAACAGGATTAAAAATGTTGGTCTATTTTGATTATTGCAAACTGGCTTTGGAGGAAACCAGAGAACACAGTTCTTTTTGTGGTGTTCTATGCATTAAGAATCATTCCTGTCACAGAGGCAAGAAATATTCAAACTCCTCCACAAGAATTCAATTATTGAGTAGTAATTAATTTTTGCATTTAGTCTATCCTAGATTAAACCACAGCAGTGGTCTCTAAATCACCTGTGTATATCTTCTGGGTAGAAGCTAAGTAGTGTTTGATGTAGCAAAATCACAAGTTTATGTTATGAGAATTTTTTGCCTGCTGTAGTCAGTTCCTTTTTTTTTTATTCAGATACTTTGTCTACGTGCAAACATCTGAAAGTGAAGAAGTTCAACCCATCTCTTTCCCCTGAAACAGTCAATGGGATATGTTATCCATTGTATTGAGTTAACTTTGCTTTCAGTAGTCTGTGTACAAAAAGATCGCAAGCAGAAATAATCCAGAAGAAAACAGATGGAACTTGTTGGCAAGGTAGCTGAGGAAATTTGGTGACAAGGGGACTATGGATAGAGACCTGAATTGGTAGATGCAATATTTTTCCTTCTAGTTTCAACAATATTTCCTTGAATTATTATGCCTGATTTTTTTATTACCTTCTTTGAACACATCATTATTTATTATCTAGAATGCTCTGAAGTCTCTATCTATGGTTGGCAAATGCATTCTCTTACCGTGCTGCTTGTATCTCAGGCATCATCTTTCTTTTTCGTTTAGTATCAGACTGAAGTCAACAGAACAGGAAGATGACTGAAATCAACAGAAAACTAGGCATGTATACTATGTGCAGTTGAAACTGAGAGGAATCCTGTCTGACCTGGAACATTAGGAGCACGAAATGTGTCTTGCAGCGTAGGCATAATTCAGATTTGACATGCTGCGCAAGTTCTTGCTTGGGTTGGTACTGCAAGCTTGCTGCAGGGAGAAAAAACTGGGTGAGGATGGCAAACAGAGGTTTGGGGTTTTTTTGACCGTTTGTTGTACCATGGGTTGTTCTGATTACTTCAGTAATTTTTCACAACACAGCCAAGAGATTCTAGAAACACTTTAAGGAGGGACAGTGCATGAACTTTCTCTGTCTTTTTTCTACTGTGACTGGTTGTATCTTACTGGAGCAAGCATACCACAGTTAGGAACTGCTGAGGCATCTTGCCTGTTCTATGCAATAGATCCGTAGTGGCAGGAGGAGGGGGAAGGATGAAAAGCATGCACACAGGAGACTGACCTGAAAGCCTGGATAGATAAAATTTTTGCTGATGTTTGTGTTTTGCTGTTTTGCTACTGAAGTTTTTCCTGAGACGAATGATCGCAAGTAGAAAACTGGCATGAGAAGACGGCTAAAACACTGGAAGAGTAGGAGAAACACAGGGATGCAACTCAGGTTTTATATGACTATGTATATTTCAAGTATATCTGACTTTTTTCTTCTTTCAAAGTTATGCCTTTTGCAAATATTAAAGTATGTTAAAGTGCTGCAGATAATGCGCTGTACTGACAAAAGTTCTGAAATTCAGCTGATACTTAAGATATGAATTTAAGTACTTTTAATGACACTAAAAATTTCCAGTGAAGTTCAAAGCTTACTTCTGACTTAAAAGCTATAACACTTCGTTTTCCTTTTTTAAATCAGGCTGCTCTGGTTGGTTTTGGTTGCTTGGTTTGCAACACATTTTTTTGTCTTACTATGTGATTGAAAATATATAAGATAATTACATGATCTTGCTGTAGATTAGATTTTTCAGCATGTAAGAAAAAAGATTAGTTCCGCTTTGATCTTCTTGGCTCTGTGTTTGTATTTAGAACGTTATCAACTGGCAAAGTTTACAGTACAGTTTCAGTTTAGTAGTGAAACTCTGTAAGGCTTTGTAATCTTTTCTACGATAAAAAAGCTGGCATATATATATATTTTATATGTTAGAATTTCAGACTTCTTTTAACAAATTCAAAACCAAGCTATATCTGAAGGTATTGTTTTGCATTTCTGTTTTTTCTTCCTGTAATTAATTTGAGGTAGCAGCATTAGACTTTAAACGGAGCTCTTGAAGCTTTTGTTTGTGATACTTTCTTAAAATAGGGTTTCTGTATCATTCTTCATATCATAAATAGTTTTATTTTTGGGTGTTTTCCCTACCAAGATTTAAATAGCTCTTTCACATATATCTCGTATTCCCATTGGTAACAATTTTTTCTAAAGATCAAGAAATACTTAAGGGAATATATGATAGATTTCCCCTGTATCAGGAGAGTAATGAAAACTAAAAAAAACTGTGAGTGGTTGATAACTTTGCTTTGCTAGTGGCAGCTGAAGACTTAACTAGCATACTACAAGAAGTGAAGCTTATCTCTGCTTTTAATAAATGTTTTTTAAGGTGGTAAAGTAAAATGACAGCCGTTTTAGTGCTAACATTCCAATTTTTTTATAATATTGCTGTTTTTACATGTTAATTTATTTTTTTATGTTTTGTAAACAAAATGACATAATAGATGGAGAAAAGCCATACTGATGATCTGCATTTTCTGCTGCAAAGCTGTTTTGAATTTCTCTGCAGTGAGGATTTTTTGCAGTGGTTCTCTAATTTAAGTCTTTCTCAGAACTTTATCTCCTACTGTTGTCAGACAGGTTGCTCTTGTACATTTTGTGAAAAAAAATTAGTCGGCTAAAACCGGTAAGATAACAATAAGATAAAAATGCGTACATGTTTAGTGAGTAGAGTGGTTGGTTTATTATGCCTTACTGCTTCTTATCAGTTTAGTTTCTTTTTTTTGCTATGGCTTTCAGCCTGATACGAGTTTAATATTATTTACTGTTCTTTGTCACTTGTTCACCCGTTATCTTTCTATTTTGACTATGTGTTCGTTTTGTTCTTTGGCAGTAGTGTTATGTTTTTATTTACTTCAGTGTTAGTGTAGTCACCCAGAGCCATTGTGGCTAAAATTATAGCACAGACTTGTAAATAGATGGGCTGAGTTTACTGTGAATTGGTTGAAGTGGACAAACCAGGCAGATCTGGTGTAACCAGGAACGTGATTGGTTTGAGTTTCTTGGCGTGTGTGCTCAGGACAACTTTGTGTACATCCCTTCTGCCACTGAAGCTCTGCAGGCTGTCTCTGGGCTCCTGGGACACTAAGAATCATAGGTGGCTTCTTGAGGAAGTTGCCTGGACATGCTAATGATTTGTTTCCTCATGTGCAGATTTATTAATCTTGAGTTTCAGACTGCATGCAGCTGCAGAGTGTCAGCATTGGGGAAGACTGGGCTGTGTTGAGGGTTAAACATCTAATATTTTGCTGTGTATAACATCTTTGTCATATCTGCAGTTTGGGAGGGATAATGTACTCTTTTTTTTTAATAATTTTTTTTTAAAGAAATGACAGAGGAGAGCTAGTAAGAGCTTCCAAGGCCAAATGTATGTTTGTGAGATAAGCTTTCATACACAAAAAGATGTGTAAAAGTGTTTGCTGTCTTTTATTTAGTTCTCAAGACTGTCTAAATGTACCACTGCTTATTCTCCTCCACTGTGGGGAAAATCAAGTCCCCCTTTGGTTTTGTTTTTACAGTTACTACTGTATTTATAAACACATGTATCCATTTGTTTTAGGTCAGGAATGCTGAGAAGTAAAGGTGTTTTAAGTAAATGAAATTACGATTTCCCAGCAAATAATTGACGGATCATCTTATTGTGGTAGATGTTCCTGATCTGTTATGTTTTAGCCATGTGGACAGGTTAAAAAATGGCTGTTCTGATTCTGAGTTTAACATTCAGAGTATCTGCAAAGGGAGGAAAATTAGAAGTGCAGAAGGGTTCAGGCATAGAAAGGGCTCAGGTGCTTTACCTGTCAGCAGCTACTTTACTTTGGAGGCCATGGTTGGAGTGACTTAAGCTGTCCTTCTATAATCATTGGCTAAGAAAAGTTTCCATCACCGTAGTGGGTGCTGGATCAGCCATTTGTGTGGTGGTATTCTAGTGGTAAACCTTAAAAAACTTGCATTGGGTAGGGATGAAAAATGCTTCTTTGCAGGCAATGTGGTTCTCTTTTGTTTAAACCACTGCTGTTAATCACCACTGCTGAGAAAACGTATTTGCAAAGAAAAACTACCAACCTTCTGGTGCCACATGGATACGTGATCATAACACATTAACAACTTAATATATTTATGTGGGGTTTGCTGGAACAGCACAAGGACAGTGTTGAGAATGACTATTGCCCACAGGCAGAAACATCACCATGTCTTTCTTGATGTTGTGTCCTTCCTAGCTGGGTTGCTGCATATCAGCTTTCCTACCTTTATTCATACAGCCACATTTTCAGTTGTAGTAAAGACAAACGCAGTGATTCATTATCAATTTTCCAGAAGTGTTTTATTTGCAGAAAAAATAAGATGCCTGTGTTCACTGGAGGGCCCTCTCTACTCTGGTTGTTCTAATTACCTTTTTAGCCGAAGAATGGGAAAGGGATTAGAACAGAGCCTTGTGTAGAAGATTATGAAAGGGTTTAAATTGCTTTTGCCTACTTTCTTCTTTTTGCTCCTTTTGCAGCATATCCCGTTGTAGAATGAGTAGGCCTGTGAAGAGGCTTCTGAAGAAACAAAGTCTCATACCTGACAAAACCCAGAAACCAGTTTGACACTTTCTTGTCAAACTACAGTAGACTTCAGTGTTTTTACAGTATGTGTCATGGGTCTTTTAGTGGATAAAATATTGAACTCCTTCCAAAGCTTGCTAATCAAAATATTGTCAGTGTGAGTCATATCAAACTGGCAAAGTGCCAGGACAGACATTTGGGTAGCTATCTGTTGATTCTACATATCAGTTCTTGTTCGTCCTTCCTGCAGCAGGCTCGTATCAAATATCTTAAACCAAACAAAAACCAAGCAAAAAAACTCCCCGTCTATCTTCCTTCTCTTTACCTCCGCGCAAAGCCATTTTATAGCTGTTTTCCTGGTGAGGAAGGAACAGGAGATTGGTCTCATTGTGTCAAGCTTCAGAGTTCCAGCAGATGAACTTGTGATCAATACCTTATTGCTTGAAGTGATTTCATAAGGTCAGCCTTCCTGCCCTTCACTCTGATGAACAGTGTGGGGGAAGCCCATTACTCTGACTTTTTCTTTTTTTTTTGGGCAGGTAGTCACTGTTCTGCTTCCTGTGCCTGCTCCTTAACTCCCCAAGGGATCCAGAGAAGGAGGCTGTAAAATACCACTTCATATCCCTGCTTCTGCCCATGAGGCTTGAAAGGAAGGCCACTCTGTGCTGAGGAGAGTGGCTAGCACGTCTTTATGGGTTGTCCTGACAGACGTGTTCTCTCCCTGTGATAAAAGGTCTTAGAGCAGTTTGCTCCTCTGAGAAAGTCGCTCTTTGTGATTCCCATGTTAAAACAGCTGCACACTTCTCCAGTGCAAGGTTCTGCCGAGCTGTCATGAGTTTAGCGCTCATATGTCTAAAATTATTTTTGGGTGCAAGGAATGATTCATCAGAATCATAGCTGCATCTAAATACATTATTTTGCTAGTGCTTTGACTTATAAAACAAGATTAAAACATATGTAGGGCACTACTGCTGTTTCCCGGAAGTAAGGGTTTATTAACAAGATTAAGAGCAAGACATCCTTTTTTTATAGCTTATCACCAATTTTGTTACATAATGTTCCAAGATGCAAACCTGTTTTCTAGCTCACACAGACTGTCAGGATTAAGAGTTGTCAGTAACTGCATCTGTGTACTAGATGCTTTACAGTGTTACTGTTGTAGCCCTCTCTCAACAGCTTTGGTTAATATTTTAACAGATATCCCTTAGCGGTGTTCTCAGGTCAGGATAAGCTGCTTATCAAAAAATGGCTACTTGGATGAATTCTGCGTAAAAGTCAGATAGCTAATGGTTGTTTTTGCTGCAGTCAGTAAGGATGCACTTCAAAATGCATTTAGAAACTCTTACTTGCTGCTAATTTCAGGAAATATTGATCCAAGCTTGCTGCTTGCTATGGAATAATGCTGTGTTTGGGGTTAGACAAGGAAAGAGGTATCTCAGCAATGATGTGAGGTCTTACCTTATGTGCAGTGCAGCAGCATTTTGAGTCCTTTCTGTGGTGTGCCCAAAACTCCCTGCTCTGACACCACCGGGTCCTGGTGCAGAGAATGGTGAGTGTGTAGGTTCTGCTGACTCTGACATTGATCCCTGCCTCACCTGTAAGTGGAGGAAGTGCTTGCAGCTAACAAGACAGTAGGATCTAGTTCATGCTTTACAAGAGAGAAATCAGGGCACTGGGAAGAATCTGGCCTTTGAAGCAAAGAACTTTCATCTGTTTTAAGTTACAGATTTGGGCCCAATTTTTTTTCTGCCTAATGGAGGAAAAAATGCCAGGTTACTTCCAAAGAGCAACTTATGATTAGTTTCCTCTAAAACAATTTCTGTGCATCTTGCTTGTGCATGCTTGTGACTATCATGGGACCCCACTATGACTGTTCTTGCTATCTGAATGGCGTGTAGATGCTGCAGGAGAAGCACAGATGGAACTTCTCAACAAGTTCTTTCTGCCAAGTATTTGAATATAGGCAATTCCAGATGTGAGTTTTGGCTTTTTCAAGATGTATTTACAAATGCAGTTTCAACTGAGAGGAAATGCTGGTGAACCAAGCATAATCTCTCACGTTTCTTCATGCTTATGAAAAGGTGCAAAAGAAAAAGCCTAATTTTGGGGAATATTAGAGAAACTTGTATAGAAAGAAATGTCTCCAGCTCACATTTCTGATATTGGACAGGCCATAGGAGATGTAGCTGAAGTGCATCCCACATTCAGTGTGCCAAGCTTGCATAAACTGTGGGTAAGTATTTAAAGGAAGCAGCATGATGTTGCAGAGATGTTATAAAACTTATTGCAGGCTTTTTTTGTGTAATTTGGTCTTCATTGTGGGTTATGACTAATCAAATTATTGGCTACAATTTACCTAAAAGGAGTGAGTGTTCCTAGCAATAATGAATAGCTATAATGTAAAATCAATATTTAATCTCCGATGTCTCGTGTATGAAGAGTTTGAGCTGTTAAACGTGACTTGTAGCAGTAATCTTCTCTCACCTAACTGGCCCTGCAGTGTGGGAAAGGGATGTTCTCTTGCATAGGAACTCCTGTCTTTACAGTTTAGTCTACCTTAAGTGTTGGTTTCTCTGTTTGCTGTTACTATAGCAGTGCAATTGGTACTTCCAAGTTATGGCAGAACATATAAATAAACATGAGAAGAATGGCTGCATAGTGTATTTTATTCAGGATTTATTTTTCATATTAGAGTTTAGAGAACAGGGATACTCTGAGTGCATTTCTGTATCGTGTTCATTAACTTGTAAGTAGTGCCAAGTGTTACAGTTTTGGAAGAGGTGTTGTATTTAAAATGTGGGTTGATTTTTGGTTTGGAGTTTTTTTATGACAGAAGGGAATGGTTTTGCTGTAAGTAACGTGCCAGAGGCCTGCTCTTGTCTGCACCAATCTGGATGGATCTGACTGAAGCTGCAGGGCTTCCTATCTTCACTATACTCGCCTTTGGTTCTCAAGAAAATAAGAAATACTGCTCATCATTATGAAGTTAGCTCATTATCAGTCTGAGCTACAACTTTTCATTTAGATCTAAAATTTTACTTGTAATCCTTTTTTTCAGAAACATGCATTATGGAAGTGTAAAAGCACACTTTTGAGAAAAACTAATGGCTGTGAAAGGAAAAGACTTCTGTTTCTACCTACAAAGTACAAGCCATTCTTAAGAAGTATTTTAATATTTCAGAGATAGGACATTTAAAGAAATGAATACTGACTTGAAGTTGGATTTGCTGATGTTTTTTTTTTTTTCAAGTATTGTTGGTGAATCAAGGGATAGTCTTTGCTTTGCTTACTTCAAGCATGTCCATGCTCTGTGTTCTCCATAGACAATGAAATTTCTCTGGTCATTTTGTTGTGGCCAGTTCCTGTGCCCCCAGTTGGGAGTAAAACCAAGAACAGCCGTAAGAAACAGCACAGGAAGGTGACAGAGTGAAAAAGGGGTGCTTGAAATTGAGTTGCTCTTGCAACTGAGCAACTATGTAGCTGTATCCCATTGTCCATAATTTTGATTATAAAAAGGTGCATTTTGAATACTTCCTAATGCTTCCTTTCTGAAGCCTATGAAGAACCGAAAGCATCTTGGAATCCACAAGACAAATAAGTGTTCCATGTGTGGAAGGAGCACTTTGAGGAGGTAAGGCCGCTGTATTAGAGCAAATAGAGTGTTTTGTTCACTGTGCTGAAGCTTGGGGAGTATGTCACGAGATCTGCCTCAGACGAATGAATCAGCAGAGGTGAACGTTAATAAATTGCTTTGGTGAGTTTGTATTCACCTAACACCTCATCCTGCAGGTTCTCCAGTACTCTTGTCTTGTGCAGCTTCCTGCTTAAAGCTGTGCCAGAGGAATAAGCTGCTGAATGGAATATGGTTCTTAGAAATCTGTCCTGAGTCTAGGAACCTGTGTCTTGAGAGGTCCATGGAAAGACATCTACTTTATAGATTACTTGTGCCTGGTTCTTCACTATTATACCTCATTCCAAGGTGAACCGTTGCAAACTAGAATCTGCTTGCTCTCCAGAAATGTCACCGTGTGTAGCTTAAGGGGAGGTCAATTTTTAGTGTTTATAAGTGTGTTCTGTATTTATGGCAAGTTCCAAGGACTACCAGTCAACTTCTGTGAGGAATGGAGCTGACTGAGTTCAGGTGTATGTTAGAGATTGCTGATCTCTGTTTCAAAAATGCCAAAATTTTCAGCATGGAGTTTTCTAAATGAAATTGGTGAACATTTTCAGCTAAAGGAAGGAGGGATATGCACGTGTGGGAAAATACCACAGATGTCAAAACACTTTGTCAACACTTCCAAAGTGTAGCTTCAGAAATACCTTTGGGGATGCTTCTTAACTGTGACACGTTCTGCCACTCGTTGGTTTATATTTGAAATAAAATGGATTTGCATTTGTTACCTCTCTGACAATAATAATAATAAAATAATAGTAGTAGTAGAAATTATTATGTCAAGTTTTGCATTTATAATATTTTAGACGTGCAAAAATTGTCAGCTGTATCTCACCTGAGGGTATTATGCAAGTTAATATACCACAAAGTTTTGCTGCAATGGGTGTTGCCTAAGTATATAATCCTACCCTATGATAAATGCAAGATAATTGTCATTTACCCTTGAGGGCTACAGTAGGGAGCTTCATGTTTGCCTAAGGGAAGGAACTAACATATGGGCAATTACTACAGTCATACCTTTTACTGTAATTTAACTTGGGGTAAATTGTTAATCTACCGTTGCCTTTATTTACAGTTGGTATTTATTTGGCTCTGTGCCTTAGGCGAGAGCAAGTCTTTGAACTGCACACCAGTGTTGTTTTTGATTGGAATGAATTATAACTGCTCAATACATTTGCTTATGCCTCTTTTCCTTTCTTGTTGTAATAATTCGATTCTCCTTCAAGTTATGATTTAAAGTTCTCCTGAAAGCAGTTGAACTCAAACATACTTTTTTAAGCTTTTCTTCTATGGTACTTACTTTATCCATTCTACTATCCTAACTCCGTAAAGGAAAATAATAAAATATCTCTATAAAGCTGGTTTACAACAGAATTAGTATCTTAGAGCATCATAGTAAGTCTTCATTAATGCAGTTCTTCAGTGCATTAGGAAGATGCAAACCTATTGCTGGTTTATGGCAAATTATGTGTGCTTCTTGGTACGGTTTGGATTACAATTTGGATAGTTAATATTGGAAGATATAGACTGCAAATGATGTGGTGTTTCTGCAGCACTTTCAGCTTGAAAGGATATTCTAAATTTATCTTGGTTTTGTGAAGCACATTGGAAATGGAATGAAGCACAGAAGTCAGTGTTTGCATCTCAATCAAAAGAAGCCTAAATCGGGAAGCAATTAAAAGAGATGCCTGATGGAGGTGGCAGAGATTTAATATTTTTTTTCTGCTGTATAGAAACACTTTGATTGAGATTTAACAAAAGAATCTTTAATATCTCTTTTGGCTACTGTGTAGCAGTTGTCAGTGAGAGTGGCTGATTATGTGCTGGTGGCATCTCTCCTTTATGCCCCTTCAGTTTTCATCAGTGCATGATGGACTTCGTGGTTTTTCTCAGAGCATAGCACTAGGAGAGAAGGGACCATTGTATTGTGATAGAAGATCTGTCATTAAAGGGGGCTAGCTCATTAGTGTTGCCACTGTGGTCCTATGCTTTATGGTTCTTGAACCTGCAGGAGGTGATGAGTTATTTGCTTCTGTTTTGATTTTATCAGGTTTTTTTCTCCTTTTCCTATTTAAGAAAATAAAAATAAACTCGTGTTCTTCTAGTAGGAATGTTGAAAATATGATGAATTTTAAAGGTTTTTTTGCAACTGCACGTAGGCTGTCAGTTATCCTGGAGATAATCCTGTGGTAATCCTTCCATTATCTTGGTCACACAAAAGAATGAACCTGTCTTTTCAATTGATGTTCCTTCAGTTGATAGCAAGATGTCACCTGTGACTGTCTTTTGAAAGCTTGATTTTATTGGATTGTGAACTAATATGAAAATAGTCACATATTTGTGTGGCAGGTATGGAATATCTCTTGTTAGATAGGGGACTGTAATCTAAATAATGTCACTAGTAAAGAAATCTGCTCCATGCCATAAAATATTGTTTGACGTTTCTATATGCCTCATAAATATTGCCTGTTGTTTTTTCAAGGTTATATCATTACAAGTAGCTGAATTTAGTGCATAAAAGTGGAATGTGAATTTGTTTCAGGTATAGCTAATTGATTATCTAGATAATGAAAAAATTAATGTTATTGTAAATTAATTAAAATTACTGTGAATTTGTATTTATTTCACTTTCATATTTTATGCACCTTGGTTCTTGGGAACAATTCTTCAGTGCTAACATGAAACCCAGTTAGCTGGTCTGATCTGTGAACTGACAAATTTGTTCTATGGGAAGTGGTGAATCTGTGTGAAACTGGGTTTCTTTAAGTTCAAGAAGGAGCTCTTAAACAGTTTATATATCAGTCCAGAATGGTGAATTTTCTGTGTCTCAGCAAGCAAAGTATACAGTAGCCTGAGCATTGTTTTCCCTCTGCCACATGGACTTTTCATTTTTTTTCCCCATAAGCTTTATTGTTCTATTATTCTTATACAATACTATTTAATATATACTAGTTTTATACTAGTATAGTATATAATAGAATACTGATCAATACAACCACAATCGCAAAGTGTGCTTTCAGATTGCCCGAGCAGGTGATAAATTAGAGGAAGACAACCTCTGAAATAAGAGTTTTATAACAAGTTGAACATGTGTCTTCGTGTTTGCCATTAACACAGGCTAGACTTGCAGCTCTCCAGAGATGCAAACTTGAGATTTGAAAAACTAGCTTAAAACTTAGAAAGCAGCCCAGTTTCAGAAAGGCCGGACAGAGATTGAATTAACATTCCTGTGTTTGCAGTAGTCCTAAGCACGCGTTCTTTTGGATGGCACTTCTGTCAGCAACCTGTAAACGAGGGTTTTCCTGACTTAGATTACATCAGCTCTCTGTAAGCACCTGCTTGAAGGTGTTTTTAGTGCTTTATAGTGGGTCTCAGGAGGAATAGCCTTTAAATTCTTTACATTTGCCAAATTTTAGTTTAGTTCCAGGCTGGTATTTTAATCTTTTTGTATTCCGAATGAAAATGAGGACAGAACACAAGTATTAGTAACACAAGAAGGAATAATTTTTCTTTCCAATCAAACAAAATATTATTCTAGGCCTTAGTAGAGTCTATGATCACCAAAAAGTGTTCTTGTGGCTGACAGTTCTCTCAAACTTCATTTGTCTTTAATCAATCGAGGAAGCAGTTTCAGGCGCTCTAATGCAAATTTCTGCCCTCGGGTAATGTAAAAAGATGTAGCATTCCATTAATCAACTTAGGATTCAGTTTCATAAAAGGAAGGACAGCAACTACGCCATCACAGAAATTTACTTTCTGCACTTTTCGGGAGTACTCTGCTTTGACCTACATTTCTCTGGCTAAGTTGATAGCATTGGAAGTTTTTATGATAACATACACTGTTTTTTAAAATTCCCTCCAGTCTTATGTTTACAATAGCTGAGTTAAATAAGGTAGGTTTCAGATGCGTATCAGTAATGACTCCTGCTAGGAATGGCAAGTGGGACTGCTGAGATTCAGCAGTTAAGTGGTCTTGTAGACTATTGAACAGGAAATTCCTGACAATGGAACTCTACATTAAAATGTTCTTTTAAGCAAACAGTCCTGGCCATACAACATCTACTTTGAATGAATTACAGCAGAGGATAGTGTTGCAAGAGTAGAATGTGAGGTCATCACTTTGAGCAGAAATTACGATCTTAAATATATTTATTATCTTGGTATGGCAAGCATTGCTGCTTTAGCATCAGTTATTGACATTAGCATTAATTACAATTAATGTGATGAGCAAATGAGCAGTACATAATTGTAGTTTATGAGAACAGGTAGGAATTTTAAAAACTACTCTGATGCTTTTTTCATTCAGTGGAAAAATCCTGTAATACTGATGTTTTCTGCAGAATAGTAATTTCAGAAATTTGCAGAGCATTTCAGTCATGTATTCAGTGTCTCCACATTTAACTTGCTTAGTATGGTGACATTTTCCTTTGATTAGTTTGCTTCAGCATTTTACACTTTGTAATGGGTTAGCCAAGACAAGGGAGTTTAGGAAAGAGGCAGGCGAAGAAGGAATATCATGGAAGTCACTGTTATCGGGTGAAATCTGATGTTCCCTGTATCTGCTTATGTTCTCTTGATTTGGCTGCCTCTATTGTGATTTATGAGTTTACCTCAGTTGGCTTTGCATGGAAAAAACTCCTCTTCAGTACTATGGATTTCTTTCTTCACTCAAACAAATACTTTAGTTTTAGATAACAGCAATTAGCATGGAGGATGTAAAGTCAAGATTTAGGCTTTTTCTTTCTGAATAATAAAAACCAAACTGAGAGGCACTACAACTTCAAGATACATTGGTATTTAAGTCTTTGCATTTTGTAGTTGCCTAATGTAGCAAAACTTGAGACCAAAACAGCTTACTGTAGAGATGCTAATGGATATTCGGTTTCATGAAGCAGTCAGAAATTGGATGACAGAAATAACAAACACTGTATCTTTTTATATGGTGCACATCTTGAAAAAAACGTTCTCCATAGGTATCTGTGATGAGAAAAAGTCATGATATGTGTCGGTGCTGATTAGATCTACCTATTGATACATATGATACAGATCATATGGGTCTTCTCTCTTTTTGAGCTCTTCATTTGTTTCCAAGTATTCTGCTGCTTTGCAAAGCTTTAAATTGTTCCATGTGTTCGTTTTCCTATATGGCTTGTGAGTTACTATTTACTACCTCATGTTGATCACACATGATGATGTGCTTCCTAGAAAAACATTTAGGTTTGCTTTAATAGGTAAGCAAATGTTGAGAAGATTGCACATGTTGTCATAGTTCTTGAGTTTAAGAAAGTTAATCCACTTCTATGGCCATAATAAACTACACTGTGGTATTTCTTGCAGAACCTTCGAGTTATATAATTACTCTCTCTATTACCAATGTCAGAAAAGGCGACGAAAATACTGTATTTAAACCAAGCTCATGCATAGTCCTGATGATGGGTTGTTTAAAAGTGGATGTTGTTTCCTGGCAGGAATCATTTGACAGGGTGACCATTTTCCCTCCACATAGTGTGCAATCTGGTGAAATTACCCAGGAAACTGACTGGAAGGGGAGCCTCATATAGAAGAAAGTTCTGCAATGAGAAGCTGCCATTAAAAGCAAAAAAGCCTGATGTTTCCTGTGTGCCAGAGGCCAGATGCCATTGGCATTGCAGTGATCCAGGCTTTTGGTTTAAAGCACTGGGGGTGTAGGAACTTTCTTCTTATGTTGGGAAAGTCTCAACTGGTACTAGGATTTTGTCATGCTGTCCTTAGTATCCTGCCTCCTCCTTGGCTCATGAAGCATGTGATACGGGAAAAAAACCACTCATCTCACTGAAGTGAGTGTCTGTGTGTGTGTAGAGAGGATTTGGGATGTGGTCTGGAAGCTCTTCTATGTGATGCCAGAATGGACTCACTAATCTGTCCTACCCTGGGGAAGAGAGGAAGACTTCACAGAGTCTGGCTGACTGTGATTTAGCAAGGTGTAGCAAGGTGTGATCGTGTTCAACTTAATGAAACCCTTTAATGTACACCTGGTTCAAAAAAACTTGGATGTAAAAATTATTTAAAGTTCTGTATTCACCGTTTCTTGGTATTCTTTTATCAAATGCATTCCTTATCCCCTCGATACTAACTGCAAACTTGACCGCTGCTGCAAAAGTTGAGCTGAGTTCTTTCCATTTGATTCACTGCTGTCCTTTTAAAATCCCTGAAGCACTGGTGAGATGGAAATACTGCTTGTGCAGCCTTTTCATCACCAGTAGGGTTGCATGAATGTGAGTAATTAGATTTTTTTTTGTAAAATATTGCACAAGAAGTAATAAAGCCATCTGTGTTTTCAATTTAGGAATGTTATGTCTTCAGGGCTTCTGAGGAATAAGAAGTTATATACTGATTTTCATCAAACAAGTATGAATACTCTCTGGGAGACAGTCTGTAGATTAAAAAAATTGGAGAGTTGTGTTTCAACTCAAGTTAATATTTCTGGAACCATTATCTCGGAAATCCACCCCTGAGGTAGTAACACTGCAAGGGTTAAAATTTCAGACATACTGAGCCTTTTGTTTAAGACCTGTTATTTACAGTTGTCCTAATGTTTTTATTTTCCATGGGCTAGATGCAAATCAAATACCATTTCTGTGTCTGTTAGCTAAAATGAACCTATAATATGAAAAGCTTTAGCTTTCATTACAGACCTAAATCTTCAATAGTTAGTGAACTGGGATTGCGTCTTTTGTCCATCCATTTACAATTGTCACTTCAGTATTAATTATGAAGAACTAAACTGTCATGTGAAAGAAAATTTTAGTTGATTGCAAACACATGTATTGTGGACAGTATTCATATTTACCCTACTTCAGCTGGTTTCCACTAGCACTGGCAGATAATCTGTCATTAAGTTTTGTAGCTAAAAGTGGATTTGTTATTAAAATGGTTAATAGTGAAGTAGGCTTTTAAGGTCTTTGCCTACTAATGTTTGTCTTATGCAAGAAACAAACAGAAAAACCAAAGCCCATATGACATTAAAGATTGTACTAGAAATACTTTGAAAGAATTTTTTTTTTTCATTTTTGGACTCATCGCAAGGATTTGGTACACGAATGTGTAAAATTTAACTTTTTTTTTGGAACACTGAGTTATACTATTCATTGCTATTATACTATTGGTTGCTGTTACTTCCAGTCCATACTGAAATATTTGTCTATACATCATGCAGTAAATTGCAGTAGAGAAAGTTGCAAGTAGTGACTTGCAGTTGAAAGTCTCAGAATTTATATTCTGTAGCAATTTCTCGTTTGATCATATAATAAATACATTTCTACTGTTTGATTAAATTTAGGCTATAAAAATTAATTGTCCTATACTTAAAATTGTGAAAGAGGTTAATCTTACTGTTAGTTGGAGGTGGAGGTAGTGCAATTTTTTTCCCCCCCTTCTTCCTAATTTTGTATACCAAAGGAGAATATGCTCATCCTTCTTTTTTCTCCTCCGTGTTTCCATATGATACAACTGCATCCTCCTCTGTTTCATGCCTTGGGCAAATGCAGTGTTTGTACCTCCAGTCTACGGTACCTTTCTGCTAACGAATTTGATTACAGATTTGTTTGTTATTTAGTTACTGAACACAACAGTGCAGTGTAGGCATTGTATTGATATCTGGCACTGAGGCAGTTTTCCAACATTCTGTGTAGCTGTTGTTGCTGTTAGATACATCTGTAGGGGTAGTTACCTGTCTAGGGGATAATACAGTAAAAAATGTATTGCTCATCTGAAGGGAATTTTAGATGGCTGAAATCTATATCCTCACCAGCAAATGACTTTTTGAAGAAGTTTATCTGCTTATATAAAAGAAATGGTTCCAAACTCAGTAGATAGTAGCTAAAATACCCTCACTGCTTGGTAATGGGACAGGCATTCACTTGAATGTTTTTGAAGCCTTGCCATGGGCCAGTTTTCCATCTTGACAGAAAGAGGAGAGGGACTAATCTTCTGGGTCAAGACACTCTTACAGGGACAATTCAAAGCTCTGTTCACTCACTTGCATCTCCCTGTACTTCTTTCCAGCTGGTCTGGTATCGTTTCATTAACTCTGAAATGAAGAGAATGGAAGATCGTAGACAATTTAGGTCAATGATTCCCAGTAACGAAGAGATGGGAGAGCCTGCTTGTCTCTCACCTGTCCCTTCTTACTGGTAGGAGGTTGAGGACACTTGTAGAAGAGGGGCCTTTCTTGCATTGGCTGCCACATTCTCTGCCGTCCTTTAGAAAGCTTTTCTTTTTCCCTACAGATCAACGCATCCCCCTGCATCCCCCCCGTGTCTTTGCACTGACTGGTCTCAGGGCTGAAAGGGGCATATTCCTTGATAAGTCCCTGCAGGGCTTATTAGCTCCCAGGCAGTACAAACAGGACTAAATTGTTTCTGGAGTCAAACAGATTTGTTGTGTGCCTTACTGTGCTCCAGCATAGATGCAGTCCTAGAAAAAAACCCGTGCAAAGTGCGTGCATGGAAGAGCCTTGCAACAGAGAACTGACTGCTTTTGTGTAAATGGTGTTTCACTGTAACTGTGTGTAAGGGGGAAGATAAATTATCTCAGTGTTGTGAACCCAAATATTAAAAATACAACCCATCCTCCAGTAAATAGTTTCTCAAAGACCTTTGGTTAAAAAAGGCAGAGTTATTAATTTTTCTTTTTATGTCTGAAGGATAGCGTTTCCTACTCTGTGTAGAAAAACAAAACCTAAAACATTTTCTGTTCCTAGGCAAATAGAACTTTGCTTTTCAGTTTTGCTGTCATCTTTCAGAAACACTTGGGGGAGAGTAAAAAAATATGATGTTGGTTTCTCATTTGTACGTGCCTCATCTTGTTCAACAAGAACTTGAAATGTGTTGCAGTGTTAAATAATCTATTCCTGACTTAAGAAAAGTGAACTTGGCTCTTCTGAATGTAAACATTAAAACATGGCTATGTTTTAAAAAATGGTATTATTGTAAGCAGTATATGTAGACTTATATTGCTCACTTTTATGTAATTAGCTTGGTGACAGCTATAAGTTGCTCATTCAGTTGGAAGAACAGACCTTTACAGTGTATCAGAAAAGTCTTTCGGTTTGGTGAACTCACCAGAACTGAAGTTGTGCAGTGATAATTGGTTCCAGTATATTTAGCTGCCAAGTGTGTTAGAGTGGCCTTTTTTTGAAATGTGAGTCACGCATCCCTGGCAGGGATAAATGCAGGATCTTTGAGGGTTATTTAAGTTCTATAAAATCCCCTGTAATCAATTTGATAGTATTTGAGGGACCACAGATGACAGAGGCATGGGTCAGATGGAGTTCAGAAAGGTTTCTTTGTTTTGGGGAAATAAGCTTAATCTGAGTTGAGTGTGGTCTTTGTTTTTTCCTCATCCCCTGCAACTGATTTTTAAACCAGACTTCTGATAGAACCTTTTATAGTAAAAGTATTCTGGGAGAGTTTTGTAGTTAGTGGAATAAAGTATTTCACAGGACAAATGCAACCTTCACACTTCTGGCATGTTAGTGCAATTGCTCTTATCTCCATGAAACTTTTCTGATTGCTGTTGCAGCAGCACTGCTTTGACCTCATCTCTCTCTGCTGATCTCACTGCAAAGTTCTTATATAAAATTGTTGCATTCATACTGTATGTCTAATTCTTACCTGTTTTGATTAATCTGTGTGTACTGCCAGCCTCTTTCCCTTTCAGGCTTGCACCTTTTCTTTCCTGAGCATTTGGGCATGAGTCAAGAAGCAGAAGAGGGTTGAACCTGTCCAAGGAGCGGGGAGTACTTCTCTCACTGTAGCTGAAGGGCAGCTCTAGTACAGCGTAAATAGTGTTGCATTTAATCTGAAATTAACTCTGCTGTTAGCCACTATGTTTATTACACCAATTCAGAATTGGTCTCGACTTTGCTCTGCCTCAGGGGAACGGGACAAAGGAACTAGTTTGCTTTTGTGGTCCTGCTCTGAAACTGGCAGCCCTGTCTGGTTCTGTACTGTGCTGCTTCTCAGAGGTCTCCAATCTAGCTACTGACCCTTCATACAGGAATTTGAAACTGGACAGGACTGACGTAGGTAGAGGAGAAGCTGGTAGCCAGTTTAAGCACCCTGGGAAATGAACCTGATCCTCATCTAGTAGACTTGCAAGCTTAGCTGAGCACGTACTCGACGTGAGGAAACCAACGGTGTTCTGTGGGTACAAAGAGACTGTAGCTGGGCAGAGACCTTTACTTAGCAAGGGATTAGCTGGGTTCAGTGACCTGGGCTCCAGCCTCAGCTGTCCTGAGAGTGTGTTGGGGTTTTCTTTGTCTTCGTGAACTTGAGTTAGGACTTTGGCATTTCTTGAAATAAGCTTGTGTGTCTGATTTAACAAGGTTTTGTTCTTGCTCTTTGTGGTATTAATAAAAACCAAGGGTTTAATCTTGAAGACACAAGCTCTATGGAACCATGCACCCATGGAGATTTGTCAGCATTAATCCTGTATGTGACCTTCTCAGTAGAGCATAAGAGGACTATTGTTGCTGTCTTGGCTTGTACTCTTTACACATTGTAGCAATGGGTCCAGTGATTTAAACTTGAGTTTTTTCCTTTGTGTTTCCAATTCTGTCGATAAGCTATCAACTCTCTTTTTGTTTTAATGAAGTAATATATAAATAAGTATTTTCTGTTTGCATCACTATCCCCCAAATTAAGGATATTCAGTTAATAAAATAAAGAAATGTTGGAACAGGGGATACTGGCAGAAAGAGAGAGTTTGTCAAGCCAGAACAGTTTCTTTGAGGGAATGGGCAAAGGAGGACAAATAAGTTTTCCTGTGTCAGGCTGCAGTAGAGGAAGCAAAGCAAGTCAGATTAGTGTGGCATACAGATTTATCCTTGTGTGTGTAACTTTGACATGTTAATCAGTGCTACCAGCTAGAAGAGTTGGGACAAAAAAGTGCAGGTAATAATCATATAAAGGTGGGAAGGTTTTTTTGTGGGGTTTTGACAGAGAGTGAGGAAGTCATAAGACCAGCTTCGACCTGAATATCATTTTATGATGTCTGTTTCGCTACCTGCTTTAGTTTCATTCTATTTTACTATCATAATGACTTCTTACTCATCTCATTCAAGAATTTGTGTATTTAATACTACCTTTTTCACTTTTAGCCTTTCCTTCATCAGTATACTGTCTTGTTTTCTGTTAGAAATGCTGAAAGATGCCAGTCTTAGAATCATGTCCTTTACACTGTTACAAATAAGTCTAAAATTCTAAGAGGCTATATCTTTGGGGAACATTTCGTGCGTAGATATTTCTGATCTGAATGAGACTTTAATCAGACTTTTCACAGGTGGAGTTAGTCATTGCATTGAACCTGTCCTTTGTTATCTATTAATTGTGATGTTAATTTCAAAAATGAAGTGGTATGTGCCTGTAAAGAAAATATATTCAAGCTTCATGTTATTCGTGCTGTTTAATATGTTGTTATTATGTTTTTTCATCATGTTACTAAGAATTTAAGTTGCTGGCACATACTGACAGGTTCATTCCCAACTGGTTTTTGGAGTTGTTTGCTCCAAAGTATTGATAAAATATTGACATTTTCAGAGGTGCCTTATTGTCTATGTTTAACAACCTCCGCCTTCAGCTAATAGCATTGAAGTGTGGTGTTCTCTGGGCTGGAACAGTGTTTAGTAGTGTTTAACTGATGGCTGTGGACCTCAAGCACCCAGATTCTGCTTTCAGAAAAGATGTATTCCAAGTGACAGGTTGTCTATAAGTATATATGTTGTTCCTTTAAAGTCTGCTTGGGACAGTTTCTCTGCAAAGCTGCTGACCTTGGCATGAATACAACTATAAAACATAATTTTAGAATACAGTGTTGGAATAGCAGCTGTTGTTGAAAAATAGATGGAGGACTTGAGGTTTTGATTTTCTTCATAGTCTTCCACTAAATTTCAAGCCTTTAATTTTTAATGTTTGCAAAACGCTTTAAAGTGTGGCAAAACCTGTCAAAATAATTTGTTATCTTTCTAGTAAACTGAAGAGTGTGCTGCAGTAATTCACAGCAGGTACAGCTGCAGCAGTTGATTTGATGGGCATTTAACCTTCCACACATCCAGTAGAACTACTACTTGACCCCTTTTTTTAAATTTCAGCTTCATTACACAAAGGCCACAGGAATAATGAATGTGGTTTTTATCTGTGTTTCCTCAACAATTTGTTGTCAGCTTATGAAGCCCCTTACAACGATGCAACAGCAGCCCAGTTTGTGGTATGTTCCCAGTGCAGTTGCTTTGGGTGAAGCTGCCACCCACCTGTGCACTGAGTGGGCTTTATTTCCTATTGTTCGTCTCAAATGACAGCATCTCTTGTAGTAGTAGAAGGAATTTGCCCAGGTGAAGGTCATTTGAGTACAGCATCCTGCAGAATCCCTCTTCCCTTATGTGCTGGACTAGCTGGGGCAATAATGGCTGCACTACTGCCAGCCCATGAAAAGTGCCTTTGGCAGCAGAAGCACACCTTGGTGGCTGGTGCTCCTTCTCAGCAAGGGTAGCTGTAGAAGAATGTTACCTTTTTTTGGCCTTTTTTTAGTACATGGCACTTAGTGGCTGTCTTTCTGACTGAAAGTATCAGGAAGCCGATCGGTTGAGTAAAAAATGTGTCTTTTTATTTTTTCCTCCTAGAGGTAATTTTGTAGTGAGCAACTGTTCTTTAGTCTGTTTGAAGCTGATGTGTATTATTCATAAAGGCCGGATTGGTTTTAATAAAGATAATTCTCTTCAGATAACATAGGAAAAAATACTCATTTATTTGGTTCAGGTTCTTTGTGTTCCTGGGGCACTGGTCATGAACAATAGCTCTGATATTGTGGGATTTTTCTTTGTGTTAAATTAAATGGTCTGGATTTCTTTTTAATTTTATGTTTTTAACTAGACCCCTTCCATAATTAAAAATGTCTTTTGTCTTTCCTCCTTCTGTATGTTGGCAGACATCCAGAAAGTTAAATGCAAGCAGCATGAAGTAGCTAGCGAGCTTGAGAGGTCCAAGTTTCTTTCCCAGCTCCTTTTGGGACACATTTAGTTCAGGCTCAAACTACCTTTTTAAACTAAAGAGTGTTGGGAACACTTCTCTTGTAAGCAAAGCTGGTATCTTGGTGATTATGTGTGTATATATATGTTGCTCTGGTCTGTAGTAGAGTTTTATCAGCCTTCTGATACCAGTGGCTTCTGACTACATCATGGGAAATAAGGGGTACTTCGTACTGGAAGTATCTTATTGAAGAGTCAAAAATAGCCTGAAGGTCATCAAGACTCTGTATCAGTGGGAGATTTCAGGAGTATCTTGAGGCTCTAGCAGGAGATAGTGTAATTAAAAGCTGACTCCTAATGTAGAATTAATTTATGACACATTCTGTGTGAATTCATGTATTTCCTGACACTTGTTTAACCATGCAAGCATGACATCCTGTGGTGCTACTTTTTTCAGTAGAGTTCTCATTTGTTTTTAATTGGAAGTAAAAATAAATTTCATTGGAGGAATTTTCTCATCATTGTTTTTTCCATGCATTAGGCTGAGTAAATGAAGTCAGGGATGCTTCCTAGTCCTGTCTCATTAAGAGACTGTTTCAGAGAAGCTCTAAGTGTCCCTAGCTCTGATTCTCTGTCTGAGAGCTGAAAGCACACAGCCCCTGCACAGCAGATGAGGTGTATGACCCCACCTCAGTGAGGAGATGGATCCTGTAATGTTATCTCGTTCAGGAAGGATGAAAAATTGTAAGGGTTGCATCTAGTCTGTGGTTTCAGAAATATTTTGGGCTTTTTTTCCCCAAAATCTTGGGCTTTATAATCAGAGGGCACTTTTAGAATAGCATATCCTCTACTTAGAGTTGGATAATAGAGCTGGATGAGTTTGATCCTGGACAAAATATTTTAGGTAGTCAAACCAAATTAATGATTCATTTCATGCGAGGCCTAGAACTGCTGTGGGGCTGTCCCAAAAGTTTTGATTGAATGCCTTGGGGCATCAGGGAACATGTTTTCATATATTTGCTTCCAGATTTTTATTCCATCAATGATTAATAATTGATGACTTTAAATTTACAATGGGGAAAATCCAGTGATATTTAAACTGGCATACTGTAGATGGATAGTTCCATTCAGATGCACTTTAACATGAAAATTGATGGGTTAGAGTTATTGTATTAGGTGATGCATTAGAGTACTGTGTTAAAGCTTTGTCTTTGTACTGTGCTTGTCCAGCTCAGGGTCTCATTTTGGAAACAACACAGCCTTTGCCTGGCCTTTAATCTTTGATGGATGTCTCTTCTTGTTCCCTATTTCTGCCATGGGTAGCATTTGTCCTGTGAGAATTTAATACTTGATTGATATTGCCTTATTAATTAACCTTGCCAGAGGCTTATTCAACACTGTGATTTATATTTAATATCAAAGCATAGTAAGAAAGTTGAAATTTTTTGCCTTATTACTGCTAAAAGTCATTCTCAAACATCATTTCATCAATTTTAATTAAAGTATTGATCCAATAATAATACGTACTCAGAATTTTGCCAATCTATACATATTGAGCCATCTTCTAAAGAGTGCTTCATTGATGAGAACTACAGCTCAGCATTTAATAAGGTTGCTGAGGTTTGGACAGCATATGAAGTTTAGAGTGCAGTTTATTCTGAAAATGATAAATTGCAATGCTTCTTCCTTTCTTAGCTGATGTTCACAAAATCATAGCATGGTTGGGAAGGGACCTCTGGAGGTCATCTTGTCCAACACCCTTGCTGAAGCAGGACCACCTAAAGCCAGTTTCCCAGGGCCGTGTTCAGGTGACTTTTAAATTTCTTCAAGAAAAACTCTGCAACTTCCCTGGACAACCTGTGCCAGTGCTCTTTTTATCATGGAGGTGACTGCTATTTCCTGATGTTCAGGGGTAACTTTCTGTGTTTCAGTTTGTACCCATCAGCTTTGATCTTGTCCCTGGGAACCACTGAAAAAAGCCTGGCTCTGTCTTCTGTGTGCCCTCCTTTCAAGTATTTGTGAAAAACTGATGAGATGCCCCACTGAGCTTTCTCTTCTCCAGGCTGAACAGTCCCCGCTCTCCTCCTAGGAGAGGTGCCATAGTCCCCAAACAGTCTTAGTGGGCCTGTGCTGTACTACTCAGTATGTCCATCTCTCGCTTGTACTGGAAGCCCAGAACTGTCAGTTTCCTATGGATATTGTGAACACCCCATTTGTTTCCAAGTTTGATGTCCACATTTTTTAAATGGTAGTCAACAGATGACATGATTTACCTATAGCAATGACTCAGTCTCCTGTAGGACTTTTTTTTTCCATCAAGAGAGGAGAATAACCGCCACTGCCATTAGGTGTCAGAGGGAGGTCTCATATTTTGCATCTCTGGAAAGCCAGTCCCACTGACAAGATGCAGCTCTTGTGTGGGTCTGCAGGCTGGCTGGCTTCTCAGGAGCCATGGTATTGGAAGGTGGCCCTTGAGGAATGATGCTACTTACTAAGTAAGTTATCACACGCTGTATGAAAATGGCTGAGGAGGAAGGAGAGCTGCCAGACCTCAATTTGCCCCTTTTTTGTTTTACTGAGGACTTAATTTCAAAGAAAAATGTATCATAAAGACGGAAGTCAGTCCATTTCATGAAATGCCTCAAGTGGCAAACTTGCTAATAGCTTTGAGAAGACAAGACAGAGTAAAACTCCTATCAACCTAAGCTACTTGGTGCTTCTAAACTAGAACCTTCCTGTCTGCACAGTTGCTTGAGACTAGATCTGCTGTAGAGAGCTGTGAATGTACTTTTGATCCAAGTGAATGTTGCTTTTGAGTTGTGTTTCTAAGGATAGGTGTGGAAGAGGTCTTGTATTGGTTCAGTTTGCTCTGGTATGGTATATACCATTACATGAGGATTTAATCAAGGTGCAACTTGTAGGCACAGCCTTCTGTGAACTGTTTGCAGAAGTAGGACTCAGTAAGTTTGGCTTTCTGAGCTGCTCTGAGAGTTTCAGCAGTGATACATCCTTATTGCCCTCTATTTCTGTTTGGTTCTCTACTTTTTAAAAGTTTTTATTTAAAAAGGATCAATAATAAAAAGATTGCCGTAAAAGATTCCTGCTACTGCATTCTGGAAAGTGTGTGAAAAGATACACTCATGTCCTTCCTGTAAAAGCAGGATCAGTGGTTCTTATAAATCCGTCTGCTCCTGATCACTTCCAATGTGACATCCTAATCCTCTGCATATGACAGACAATCCTTTTCACAGCAACCAATTGTGAAAAATATTTACGATTCAGAACATTAATATAAGTTGGGGTTAGGCCTAAATAATTGTTGTTAATTATTAGATTTTTATTTATAGGGAACAGAATTTTAAAAGATGTTGTGAACGTACCTTAGGCATATGTTACTTTAACATTGGCGAGTCAGTTTGTACTGGCTTTTTTTCATTTATTGAACCCCAGCTTTTTAGCTCAAGCAGCTTTCTTCAACTGCATGTAATCAATATTCTCAAATTATAAATGGTCACTTACATGAGGTTGACTTGCAACAAGTCATCCTGGAATATTAGTTCATACTGTCTGAAAGACCTACTGCAAAAGCATCTATTTCTTACTGAAAGAAAATGAAAACGCATTTCTCAGATGTGGATTGGGTTGAATTGTTTCTGGTTGGTTTGGTTATTTCTTGCTAACCAGCTGTGCTTTTGTATTGCAGTTACTGGTTATTTCAATCTCTGGGATTTATCTTTTCTTGGTAGAAAGGAATTTATGTTCCACTGTGTGTCAAAAGAGCTGTCTTTTAGGAGCTAAGTCTTTTATGATCTAAAAGAACTATTTATGCCAGACGAGCATCAGAACAGAGTTTGTGTGGTGAGGCTGAGCCCTAGAGATCACTAAAGAAATAGCATTAAGAAGGATGAACAAATCAGAAGCTTTCAAATTTTGTATTTGCATCAAAAATGAAAAATTAAGTAATAGCAGTATGTATATGGTTACAAACCTTTAATAAATAAGTGAACCATTAGAGTGCAGAAGATGATCTAACATGTTTTACCTATTTAGCCAAACAACACCAAGCCTACATATGTTCGTTGTGCTTGGGGGTTTTTTCCATTCAATTATTCCAATTCTGTAGCAATTTAAGAGTCACAGAATGGCTTGGGTTGGAAAAGACCTTAAAGATCATCTAGATCCAAGCCCCCTGCCGTGGCTGGGGACATCTACCAGATGAGGTTGCTCAAAGCCCCGTCCAACCTGGCCTTGAACACCTCCAGGGATGGGGCATCTACAACTTCTCTGGGCAGCCTGTTCTAGTGCCTCACCACCCTCCTAGTAAAGAACTTCTTAATATCTCTGTCAGTTTAAAGCCATTCCTCGCTTGTCGCGTCACTCTATGCCTGTATAAAAAGTCCCTCTCTTGTAGCCCCTTTAGGTACTGGAAAATCCTCTAAGGTTTCCCTGGAGCCTTTTCTCCTCCAGGCTGAACAGCCCCAACTCTCTCAGCCTGTCTTTGTAGCAGAGTTGCTCCATCCCTCTGATCATCTTTATGGCTCCTCTCTGGACCTGCTCCAACAGATCCATGTTCTTCCTGTGCTGGGATCCCAGAGCTGGATGTAGCACTCCAGGTGGCGTCTCCCCAGGGCAGAGCAGAGGGGCAGAATCCCCTCCCTCACCCTGCTGGCTGCACTGCTTTGGATGCAGCCCAGGACACGTTTGGCTTTCTGGGCTGTAAGTGCACATTGCCAGCTCATGTCCAGCTTCTCATCCAGCAGCAGTCCCAAGTCCTTCTCAGCAGGGCTGCTCTCAATTCATGCTTTGCCTAGGCTGTATTTGTGCTTGGGGTTGTCCTGACCACATGCAGGATCTTGCACTTGACCTTGAAGAAGTTTATTCTATTATTTAGAGGGGTTGAACTTAGCAAACTTAGCTGTAGAGGTGCACAACATAAAATTCTTTAGGGGGAAAAAAAAAGAAAAGATGAAAGGCTTGAAATTTCCAGTAATCTTTATTAATTAAGGATAGAAATGCTTTGCATTGCAAAGTCAAGTCCATATGTAATCCTGGAACTGTTATGAGCACACAATAATGTTTAACTTGCATTTAGTGGTAAGACTAAGCAAGTTTTGTCTTCATAGTTATGTCACTAGTTGAACAGTGTCCCTGAGTTTTTAAAGCTTGTTAATTTTTTGGACTAGATCTTATGTGTCTTTTGCTGTAGACTGAGGAACGATGGCTGTGAATATAGAGGTCTTTTATTCTTTGCAGAGCAATTTCAACAGAGGAGGCAGTGGCACTGCTGTACCCTTGTTTTGCTTTTGTTTCATCTAGTGTTTCGAGTTACAAAAAGGATTTTAATTTAAAAAAAGAAATGAAAGGAACAGCGAAAAGGGAGGGTGCTTGGAGTCAGGATGAATAATGTTGAAAGCTAGAGGCTCAAGTAAATGTGTCCCAGTTAAGGGTAAAGTCTAAAAAGAAAAAAAAAAAAGGCATCAGAAAGCTGAATGAAAGATCTTTTGAAAATAAAAATGCTTCCTTGAAGAAGTGAAAATAATATCCAGTGAAGAAAATGGAAAAGATGTAAACTCTGACATTTTAAAGACAAAATAACAAACCCCCCCCCCCCCCAAAATTTGTAAGTGCATAACAATTATTAATACATAATAAGCAAGAAACAAGTTTGCCAGGTAGTCAGCAAATCTAATAACTAAAATGAAAAGGAGACAGATAGATACATGTGACTGCAACACAGTTAATTTAAATATTTTTTCATTCGAGTTCATGTGTGAAAAACTCAAGAGTGTTTGCCCCCTTGAAATTTTAGACACGAATTTGCAGTATGTTGACACTTTTTCGTTATGGAGAAAGATTCTTGTGAATCAAAAGCAACTATGAAAACTTCCAGGGGACTTTGTGGTTTCAGTATTTAAATGCAGATGGGATTAAACTTCGCTAAGTACCAAGCTCTATACATGGTGAAGAAGAAAAAACTTTAAAACCTTAACCTTTAAATTAATGAATCAGCTGTTGCCATTAAAGAAGGACTTATGTCTTAGGAATTGGTTCAGTACTCAGTGGCACTGGACTATCTAGAAGGAGTCTAATAGGATGTTTACAATAGACTAGTAAAGGAATAGAGAACAAATCAGAAAACTTGACTAGTTCAAATGCATGAATCTCTACCACATCTACTTTTGAACATTATGCACTTCCCTAATGTTATAGTTATCTTTAAAATATGATAGCAGTAGTAAGTGAATAGCAGAGGTTGTCATGCTTGATCAAAGGCATGGAATATTTTCTGTCTGAGGACTAAAACTTCTCAGAAGAAACCCCAGCTGTATGGGGATAGATCAAATAGTTTTTTTAAATCCTGAGTGTAGTAAAGAGTGTGAATATAGATTTTGTTTTCATCATTTTGCATTGATGGTATGAATTATAGTACAGGGTTGAATAGAGAGGAAACAGGTTATTTTAGAAGAGCAAATTAATGAACAAGCCAATGACTCTATTCCTTCAAAGACTTTAACCTCTTCGTCGTGGTAGTGCAGCCAAGATTGTCTACAGAAAATTAAAGAAGATAAGATCTGTAGGAAGAGGTTATATCCTTCATTACACCAAAAGTCACAGTCATTAAAATCAGAGTAGTCTGAAAAAAGCCCTGTATGTCCAAAATACATATCTTCCTTCTTCACCTCCCCTGCTGCATTAGCTTCTCAAATGACTAAGTTGTGGAAGTTACTGTGGATTAAATAAAGATGTACATTATGTTTAAACTGCATAGTTTAAACAAAGGAAAAGCATTTCTTTAGAACACAGATTTTCTTGCATCTGTACTGGGTTCTTCTAATGACTCCTTGATATCTCTCCATGATAGTGTGACCATTACAGATTGATGTGTTTGTGTCAAAGGCCCAATTGTTTCACTCATTTTTAATCTTTCTGGCAGCTGTTGTGCCAGTAATGAATTTTACTGTAATCTTATTTTTAGGCTTTACCTTTTAAGTTTGACAAAGATTTAAACTGATTATCCCCACTTCCAAATATGTGGCAAGTCTGCATGTTCTTAACATGCCCAGTTTTGAAAAGCTGTACAACTCTGTACAGCTTGTACCGAATTATTTGATCCATATTTATGGCTAGCTGCAGTCTGGCAAAAGCTCAGATGTCTTTGGCATTGTTTGCCTCTTTTTCTTGAGAAAAACCAGTCTATTCTGAAAGACAGTCTAGCTGACATGCCTGTTAGATGGAGTCCCTATAGAAAGGGAATTAAAGGAGATCTAGTAGTAAGCAGGGATGTGTGTGAATCATCTACTCTTTATACCAGATATAGAAACCATTACTGTGTCAAACGGCGGAAGGATCTGCTCTCTCTTTATTATGTGTGAACATCTTGCAGTTAATCCATTTTCTTCTTGTCCCTAGGACTAAACTGGCTGAACTGATTTTTATTTTCATTCTGCAGTTCCCGAAACCTTCAATATATGGCCTCTAATCTTTCGGATTTCAAAGTCTGGAAATGAAAGCGTTCTCCACTGATAAATCTTTAAAAAATATAAATGTAGCAGTGGTATTTTAAGAAAAATTAAAGTAGGCTTGTTTAATTAATCACTGATTTGAACAGATAGCCCTCTGGCTTGTCAAATTATTTTCATTAAACATGAGTACTGTTTAAAAAAAGATTGCAATTTTATTTTATTTTTCCTTCTGAAAGTTAGACGTATTTATTTCCTAAGGGAAAAAATGGACCATTTCAATACTCTTGTTCATCAAGATGTAAAGATGAGCAGTACATCTTGCTCATCCTAGTGTTTTGATGGCCTGTCAGATTTCAGTTCACTTAATTATTTTCTACTCTTTCTGCTTATAGACATATGGTCGTTCTAGTTGTTTCTGCTATTTTGTTGGTCTTTTAGACTCTTAATGTTTTGATTCCTTCCCCCCTCCTTAATGTTTTCAGCTTTTTGACCTGTAATTATATGTTGTTTTCCTGGCTTTGAATTGTACTGTTCTTCTGCTTTACAAGAACAGCTTCTGGCTTCTGAAATGTCATGCTTAAGCCTTTCCTTCCTCCAATTGTTGCTTACCTCACTGAGAAATAAAGAAAATCTCAACTAGGAAATTGCTTGACCCTTTCAGTCACTTGCAGATCATCATATTTTTCACATTGGAAAATTGTACAGCATTAGTTTTTAATTCATAAAATACTTATAAAGTTATAAGGAGTTGACAATAGTATTGTTCTGTTTGGAAAAATATGTAGAACATTAAATCAAAGAAGCAAACATTTCATTTGAGAGAAGAAATTTAAGGATTTAACTCATTCTCTCCTTGTCCCTTAATCCTCCCTCAAGTGGGACTCACCATTTTAGTGTGACTTTATTTCTTGTACCATTGACTTTATTCTGGTCTGCTCACACCCTGAGCACTGAATGAACTGTGCCTTGGCATGGGGGCTGCTTTAGTGGCAGGTGTTGCTGCAGATAGTGATGGGCATCTTGTCCTTCAGGAGGGTGACTCAGGAGGATATAACAAATCACATGCACTGCTTCAGGAGGGCTGAAAAGCAAGGACTGGAACAGGGGATGTTGAAGCAGTGTTTTGGTACACAGCCACCATATTGAGAGCAACTGGTTAGTGACATTGTAGTTTGAAATCTACCTTTCCAATCAAGTTGGATGTCTGGAACCCCTTAAAGGGAACTTGGAGTGCTCCATCGCCTCTCAAGAAGAAGGGAAAATACCTCTGTGAGATGGGCTTGCTGGATGTGGACAACTACCAAGCAGACATAATGTACCCAGCATCCTCATTTTCCTAGCGCACCATCTACAAGCTCACCTCACTAGTTACAAACATGCCTTAATCTAATAGAAGCCTTTATATCCTGTTAAGTGTCGGCAGCAAGTTATGTCGTTACATGCCCAACATCCAGATGAGCTCCTGTTTCATGATCTCAGGGGCAGGTGGTCTGAGATGCTTTGTGGACATGATCATTTACACAGAAGAATGCTTTGACTGAGGCCAGAATGGATTCTAGCAGTCACCATAAAGTAATGGCTCAACTACAAAAGACAGGCTTCTTTCAATCGAAACTTTCAACTGAGACATAGAACCTTTACTGTCTTGCTTAATTTATGTATTATTTACTTTTATTTCACTGTATCTGGTTCTTACTTTGAGAGCTGAGTGTACAGTGAGGCTGTTTAAAAATTCCCTGTGGTTGCTACAGCTTTGAATGAATTTTTAGAGTAGGGACAAGATTAAAATTGTTTGCAAAAGTGGGGTTTTCTCCCCAGCTCCCACTGTTGGTGTGTTTATTTCTTTCAGTAGTTGGTGCATTCAGGATGTCAAGGTTATGTGTGTACCTATGTTACATCTCAAACACCAGGGATTGGATTGGATTCACTTTTTACTGTTATGAACCATTGGGAAAGGCAGTGAGTTTGTAATATGTGAAGTGTGAGAGTAGGAAATGCTCTGTGCCTTTTAAATAGTACAGAAGTTGTTCTTATGAGGATATGGAAAGGGAGAGGTTGCAGCTAGAAATGGTACAGGTGGAGAAACTGGATAGCTGTGTGGAGAAGGTGTTCTTGTGAGCAGAGTGTAAGCCTGCTGCCCTGTTGGCAGCTAGAGACAGCCTTGGAGCAGTCTTGTCCAGTGGAAAACTTGGTTCTGTGTTGCTTGTCATCTGCTGTTCTCTTTTGTGGCAGTTGTAACTTCTAGGCAGGAGCTCCAGAGGCAGCATTTGATTCAAAAAACTTCCTGGACATAGGGAACCATGGATTGCAGGTCTCACAAATTGTAATGACAGACATCCCTATTCTGACAGTACAGCTGACAGGTAATACCCCTTCTCAAAAACGCTGGAGTGGAAATATTGTCAAAACTGGGGGAGTAAGATGAGAAAGAAGCAGTTGGCATCATCTGGTTACACACACAGTATTATAATCCCTCCCTGGTTATCCTTTCTTTTCTTCCCCATCTTTGGTGGCCTCTTTGGGGGCTCCCCCTTTGCTTTCCTGTGCTATATTCTTCTTGGAAATCACTGGAGGGGTCAGACCCCAGTGGACCCAAACTGAAACTGGAAATCCTGTTAAGTACCAGTCAGCATCAGCATCCTCAATTAAGAGCTACTTGAATTCTGAATTTATAGGTTCTATTGATTTTTTTTTTATTTTTTTTTTTTTTCCCAAAATAAACTCGCAGATGTTGCCATGTGGTACTTCAAAAAGACAAGAAGCAATCAGTGCACTATATTTAAACATTGCAATTATAAATAGACAAAACGGGTGTCTTTAAATGATTCATTAAATATAAATAATGGAGCAACTTTGCCTTCTTTTTTTAGAGAAGAAACAAAGTGCACTAATGCTTGACTCAAATTTTAGTTTGGAAAGACACCGTCAGTACTGAGGTAACATATTTACTCTTTATTGTCCTTTATCTCAGGATTAAGATAGTTTAGCTAGACCTGGTTGGTGACTTCTGATCATTTTTAGCTGTAATTCCATAAAGCTTCAAAATTTATATGTACCTCAGGAAGCACTGGGTGTTAGTATAGGTCTGAGAGTAAAGGGCAGCATTCTCTCCTGTCTTGGCTGTGTCAAGAGTTTAAGCAAATTTAAATAGAACAAAAAATGAAGAGGTATTTAACACTATGGTTTAGTGCTGCAAGATTTGGTTGTTAGATAAATATTTAAGTACTGAGGCCTGCATCTGTTTGAACGTGAAATAACCAGTCAGTGGTTGGGGAAAAAGAAATCTATGTAGCTTTTTTTTTTTAAAGAAGAAAGAAACCCAGCAAAAGAATAAAGTTAAATACAGAACTAATTTTTTGTTGTCATAATGACACTTACTTGTTTCTGTATCATATAATTTAAAATTTGGGGTTAAAATTTTACAGACATAGCTAGTACTTCTAGAGGAAAGGGGGAGAATTTAGAGGCCAGGTGGAGGGCGGCTGCTGCTGTTGGAGCACAGTCCTGTTCTCTTAGACACCCCTCAGGAGAAAGGCATGGAAGGGAAGGGCAAAGACCAGAAAGAGAATGCATTTCTGCAGCCAGTGCTCAGTGCTGAGGGCAAGTGGGAAGCACGCTCCTTCCTTAACTCTGCCTGGCAAAGCTTGTTGAGTTTGTGTCACCACAGGGCTGCTTAAGGCACTTGCTTCAGTATTGCCTTGAGTTGTTGACTTGAAGCAGTGTTGTGCGGGGGACCCATCCTGGTTACTTAGATTATATTTCTTTAAGCAGAGGGTATAGAGAGGCTAGAGGTGAGTGAGGAATGAGAAATCTCTTTTAGAATTTAGCTGGTGCTGGTACTCTGAGTCCTCTCCTTTACCCTTCAGGAAGAGAAGAAAAAGATCCTATGGCTTTCCTTTGACGTGTCATTCATAAATGCTCTCTCATGAGGTTAGGATTGTCCCCAAGATCACTGAAGTGTAGGTAATGAACTTACCTCTGTTAACCATCATTCTCTAAACAAATACTCATGGCTTCTCTTGCAGCTCTCAAAAATTTATGTATATTTCCAGTCAAACAACTCATGTGAATCAGGTGGTTTAGCTCTGATGTATTTGGTTCCAGTACCCTGCTGGCCCAGTTGAGTTGGCCCAGCAATTAATGCTCAATCTTCATCTGGTGACAGTATTTGGAGAGTGAGGTGGTGCTCTCATAGCTGATAGCAAATCATCTTTGACTCTGAGGAGGTGGCATAAGTTAGAGGAACTGAAATGATGGGAATGAAAGATAATTGCCAAGAGGGAGTAAGCACAAAGTGGGAATGTGTTTTAGGTGTGTGCCCTGTGGGTTGCAAAATATCTAGGAGTACTGTGATAACAAAATACAGACATGAATGCTAGAGCATACAATAAAAAGTCCGTTTAAAAAGGAGTACTTTCTTGTAGATTGTTTTAGTACTGTAGCGTTCAAAATGTTTACGAAAAAAAGTAAAAAAGGAAGCTGTTTCTACAGTAATTGTGGAAATTCAGAAATGGAAGAATGGGTGTGAGAATTTGCTTGGCAAATTTTTGACTGGGTTCCGTTTGTTCTAAAAGGAAAAAGGAAACATTTCTCCTAGGTTTACAGTAGCTAATTCATTAAGATTTTTTTTTCTTAATGAATGTAAATGACTTGTTTTTGTCAGTGTCCTGACATTTTCCATGGTCCTTGTGAAAATCAAAGCTTCGGTTTTGTTTCTTATTACTTCCTTAGTTGAGCCAGTGAATTTGGACTGCTGTTGACTCAATATATTGTTTCTTGTGTGTGTTTTTTTTATTATGCAGTGTGTACTGTAATGAACACTTTTTAAAATCAAGTTTGCAGTTTCTACTGCATTTAGGGTCAAATGCAGTAGAACATTGCCGTGTAACAAGGCAATGTTCGTTCAAACAATGTCTCATTCCTAAAAAATCCCATTGTTTTGCTTTCATTTGCCTCAGTCCTTTCTGCACTATTATACTCAGTTAAAAATAGCGTCAAAGCCATCTCCTTTACAATCACACAGAGTGTAGAGAAACTTCTCTGTGAACAGTGAGAGCCTGCTCTGTGTCCTCTCCACCCCAGCAGTGCCAGCTCCCCACGTGTTTTCCGATGGCTCCTGGGCAAGGAGCAGTACTGGAGGGAGCTCTCCTGGTGCTGTTGGGGTGCTGGGGTGTTCTTGCTGCCAGGCCTGTCAGTGATTACCCAACAGGGCAGTGGAATAGCTTAGCTTTCACTTTAGGCTAAACAAAACTGCTGTCCTCTCCACTGGAGTCTAACCCTTCTGGTCACCTAATTAATTCTATGCAATCTGGACTTTACCTCTTCCTTAAGTAATCTTGAAACCTGCTAACAGTCTCAACCCACATCTAAAACACTGCTCTGAGAGAAATATCTCACAATAATCTACTAAATGGAGGTAGATCCAGATTTTTTTCTCCTAGATAAGAGTATTCAGATGCTCTTAGACACAGCCAGTCTTGGGATTATGTTGCATCTGTTAAGAAGTGCTTCCTCAGCATAGTGATTCATTCAAGTTTCTTTCTGTTTCATAAGTTTGTCTTTCATACCCTGTGACTTGCCATGGATTCTGTTGGCAAAATTTTGTTGGTCTCTGAGTGCCCTCTGATTTTGCTAAGAGAAAGACATTTTCTACATTTTAAAATTGCTTAGAAATAGACAAATTTCTGTATTTCATCCATACAGTACAAATTTGATATGTATAGGCTTAATTTACAGGTCTAATATATCATGCTGGTTTTTGAACTAGAAGCAGTGACATTCTGTTTCTGTAGTTGCTCCTTAGACACATCAGAAACAGTGTAATTTTTCTTTGTATCTATATAGAGAAGTGTATGATTTTGTATTACAAAGTAATGGATCATTTTTGACTGTTCCGTAAAGCATTATGAGTCCTCTCTACAGAGAGAAAAGGAAGTTAATTAAGCATGGTATTAAATCAAGCTGTTTATTTTTCAGTTCCATTTAGCTGAAAGGCTACTGTTAAATTTTCATGTTGGAAGTAACTGTTATTTAAATTTCAGTGTGTGGTCAAGATGGCTATACAGGAATTAAAAAAAAAATAATAGACTCCATGTTCTTCATTCATGCTTTCTTGGAGTAGGGATGTAGCTCACCAAGGGGAAGTATAAAGTCCTGCACCGGGAGAGGAACAGCCCCGGGCACCAGCCTTTGTTGGGGGCTGCCCTGCTGGAAAGCACCTTGTCAGAAAAGGACCTGGTGAGCACCAAGTTGAACGTGAGCCAGAAGTGCGCTCTTGCAGCAAAAAAAGAGCTAATGTTATTCTGGGCTGCTTTAACCAAAGCACTGGCAGCAGTTTTAGGGTGTTCATCTTTCTCCTCAGCGCTGGTAAGGCCGCACTTGGAGTGCTGGGTTCAGTCCAGGGCTCCCCAGCAGAGGAAAGACACGGGCGTGTTGGGGGGAGTCCAGTGAAGGGCCACTGAGGCTACTAAGGGGAGCATCTCTGCTACAGAGAAAGCCTGAGAGAGCTGGGACTGTTCAGCCTGGAGAAGAGAAGGCTCAGGGGGAACTAACTAACCAATTTTTCATAAGTACCTGAAGGTAGCGTACAAGAGAGGATGGAGCCAGGCTCTGTTCAGTGCTTCCCAGTGACAAGATCAGAAGTGCTGGGCACCAACTGAAATGCAGGAAGTTTCCCCTGAAAATCAGGAAAATTTTTTCACTCTGAGTGTGACCAAGCACTGGCACAGGCTGCCCAGGGATGTTTTGAATTTGCAAGCCATTGTAGCAAAAGCAAAGCAGAAGAGGTAGGTAGCTAAATGGTGTTACACTCCAGATGAGTATAATGGAAAAGAACAAAGCATCCTATTGTAATACTCTTACAGGTACTGTGGTAATATGAAGGACAGTAACACACAGATAGGTGTACAAATGCCACATTCACTCATTCTGGGGGTTTAATTATGCAAAGCATTTTATAATTAGGAACACCGCCTCATTAAAACTAATTGCAAAATATAGAAGTTTAGAATATCATATACATTTGTCACTCTTTAAGAATGAAACTACTGACAAATAATGAAATTGCCAGTAATAAAGCCATACAGCAGCTAAACAAAACGCCTCACTGTAATTGGGTGGGATTGTACTTTGTGCTAATTAGCAAAATATGAGGCATTTTTGTTCTTTAATCGTTTCAACTGAAAAAGACAGGATGCATACATCATCTGTATTGCTGAGAGCAATAGTTATCGTAAGAATATAATCAGCAGAAGAACAGAAAAACTGAAAGGTACACTATGGGCATCACATTTCATGGCAATGACTCTACAGACCCCTTCCTCCACAATTGTTTTCAACAGCTTTTTCCATTTACATTAGTGTTCCTATGTTTAAAGAACTAAATAATTATACTACATTGATGACAAGGATATAAAGCTTTTCACCCGAAGATCACAAGTTCAAATTTAAATATAAGTGGCAATGACAAAGTAGTTGCCCTCTGTTGAGCAGTCTGTCTTAGAGGGAGTTGTTGGTCCTAGCCTCGAGCTCTGTGGAAACATGCCCATGTAACATATGGCATGGGAGTGATCAAGCTTGCCAGAGACTAAGAATTAAATGGGCATCTGGACACTTAATTATTCTCTGACTCCTACAAAGTATGTTTGTTTTTGAAAATATGTGGTCAGAACAGCGGTCGAACCCAGTTGGATTGGCTCTGAGTTCTTTCTTTGCCCTGACTCTGAAGCTGAGGCATGATATGAACAAGCTCAGATCTGTGCGTGCTTCTTTAATGTAATGCATAAATGGATGTATTAAGTGAGATATGTTTAGGGAGAATTAATTTTTCATGTGTTTTGCTTCAACTAAGCTTCTCCAGTAATGTCAACTGTAAAGCTGTCCTGACTCTTATTATTCATAAGTAAAATGTCTTGTTCATTATTATTTATAAATTTTAAAAAAGTGCAGTTGTTTGAATGGGAGATGATGTTTTTTCCTTTTAAGTATTAATGAAGAGTTTTTTTCTTTTGCTAGCCCTTTCTTATAACTGTAATTCTGTGGCCAGAATGTATCGTAAATGCCTCTTACACGCTTTTTAATCTGATAATAATATCCATTGGCATGATTGAGTTGCACTAGAAAAATTTAGAGTTAAAACTGGCTACACCTAAAATCTTCCAAAAAGAGAAAGCTTTTTAATGTTACACTTTTTGTCCCTCTCACTTGTATTTCAAATATTGTTTGGGTTCATTTTGTTTGTTTGGTGATTTTCTCGTTTTGTTTTGGGGGTTATTTTTCAATTTTTTTAAAGCAACTGGAAAGATTCAATCGTGAAGCCCCTAGTACATTTCAGGTTATATGCTTTTCTCCCTTTATTTTGGGCTACCACAATTGCCATATGGTTGTTACCTATACAAGGGTTCTCAAGTCTTCAGCTGGGAAGTCAAAGAATTATTGTGGAATCTTGTAACTATTTCATCATTTGGTAGATTTGGGGGTATTACTCGTGTTCATTCTTTTGCTTCATAATGCTTCCTGCATTTCACTGTTACAAAAAGCTTCAGCTATCACTCAGCTCTGTCTCGTTACTGAAGAAGCATCCTTTTTAATCTCTTCCCCTACCCCAATAGCTTCCAGTTATAGCAGTGAGTATGTTTCCTCTGAAAGTTTACTATATTTTAAGAATACAGTAAAATGTGGATAATAGAATTTAAATAGCAGAACTACAGGGCTAGCATTCACCCCTCCCTTGAACTAATTAAACCACCTCTTTGCCGTCACAGTAGTCTTCAGAACCAGCGAAATCTTTTATCTTGAAATCTTGACAAAGTGGAGAACATTTGTCTTAGTTTTCTTTTCCTAGTGGCTCTTTTACCACTCACTTTGGAGGATTTCTCTTTTTCATGTGCTGGTTTCATCTTTTCTTGCACATCCTGTAAGATCTGTTTCTTGATCTTTGATACTGTATGTCTAATTGTAAGACTGCTGTCTTTTTTACTGGTAGTGAGTTGATCCATCTGTACCCTAGGCCTGTCTCCTTTTTGGATCAAACTCAGCCTTCACCCCACCTGAAAAAAACCCCAAAACTTTGTGGGACTCTTAACTACCTTTTTGTAGCTAAAATGGGGCTCCCAAATTTTGCTTGGCCTGACTTCTGCTACCTTTTTCCTTGCCACAGATGAACTCATCATCCAGCCCCATCACTTTGAACCTGTAACCTACTGGTACTTTTAGGTCCTGGCTTCATGTCTGTGTCAAAAGAGCACATAATAGCAGCTAGTTGAGCTGCCAAACTTTATCATTCTTTTCCGTCTACCTTCAGAACTATAGGCCATGCCATGATTATGATTTCATCTGTCCAGTCTCCATGCCTGTTGCCTCACATGAGTCAAGCATTCAGCAGCTCTCTTGACTTGTCACTTCTAATAAAGTTTGCTTTTTTCGCAGTTGCCCAAGTCAGATTCCTTGTCCTTTATTTTCAACATCTTTGGCAGTAGTACCTTTTATGATTAGTTAAGGTTGAGCCTTCTTATTACTCTGCCAGTTATGCCAGACTCTGTTTCTTAAACCTTTGCTATCCTGTAGCAAATGTACTTCTTTCCTTCCTGTGCAGCCTGGCCTACTGCTCTGAATCAGAATTGCTGGGTGTTTTGATTTGCTCATGTTTCTAAAACGACTTGAAATTTGCAAAATTTTTGTTTGTTTATGGCATTTGATGTCTAATGTATTAATCCTCTTATTTTGGTCATCTCCAGATCAAGTCTGCCTTGCCTTGCCTTGTCTTACTTGTTTTTCCTTCCAATGCCTGGTCAGGTATCTGGAGAGTGTGTGGGAAGCAGCTGAAGAACCACCTTTCCTCTCAAGGCCAGGAGGCGCAGCTATGACTTGTCCAGTTCAGGGTTGTGCTGATAGCCAGACTTACCAGGAGTGAATGCTTTCCTTTGGCTTCACTGGACTACTATGATTTATCCCTTCACTCCTTGGCCACTGGGTGTCCGACTCCTGATATCGAATAGGAGTTTCCTGTCACAGGTTTCCTGTGATAAGCATAGGTCAAGATGCTGATCGCTTCTATTCTGTGTGTATTCTGTTCTGTCTTCTGTGCTTACTGGTAAAGGTCTAAAGGGTCGGTGCTTTTGTTATATGGAGCTTGTCATACATGCTGTGGGTATGTTTTTGACTTGAATTGAGTGTCTGTTTCATGAGTGCTTATAATTTGGTGATTGTGGCACTTACAGGCCAATAAAACGCGATTATCACCTTGCAGTAACTGTCAGCACAATATTATTTACATTCCTTTAAAAGCTTACTATTACTTTATTTAAAAAATCGGTATTTTTTTTCAGTGATTATATCCTTTCTTATAAGCTGTAAAATTAGTGTTCCTTTCACAGAAGCAAATGTATAAGCTGGTTGGTTTTGAGGAAAATCCCCTTATGCTGTTTCTTCCTTTTTTCTCTCTTCTATAAGCAGCAGTTGCCAGTGTACTCTTGTACTGAAAATGTGAATTCACAGATGCTAGAGAGGATAGTGTATTTCTAACTCTTTGAAATTAATATAGATAACAGTATTTTTAGTACTGTTGCTGATTTCAGAGGCTTTAGCAGATTGTGGTCCTTACTTAGTTTCGGCTTTATCCATGCAGAGAGAGAGAAAAGATTCTCATCCAACATTTTGACTATTCCAGCATGAAAAAAAAAACCCACTATGACCAAATTCATAATATACAAGGCGCTGAACACAGGGATGTGCATAATGTTTTTCCTGATTAAATGCAAAGCAATTGTATTGGAATTGGAGGAAATAATTAAGGGCACAAAATTAGGCAGAAATCAAGAGCATGGAGGGTAATTTTGCTTGTTGACAACAGTGTTCCAAAACATTGAAAGTGATGACTAGAAATTATGTGTGTAAGGGGTTAATTTATTAAGGAAAAGGTATATTAAAATAAAGAAGTTAAATGGGAATAATTTATTCCATGAAGATACTCCTTATTGTGCACAAAAGCAGTAATATCCAAATGGATATCCTTTAGTATGTGGTATTTTCAAGGAAGATTTTTCAGTGATGCTCATTTGAGAACAGTGCGAGAGAGAAAGATAAAATATCTGGGATTTACAGTTGTGTTCTGCTGAATTTTTATTATTTGATTCATCAAAGCTGAGCCTAGAGAGTTTTCGAAACGTGCCTGTTCTAACTCTGCTGTTGTGTCTCAGCTGAATCCCTCTAGTTAACTATGATTGTTTCAATGCAGTAATTAGGGTATTTTGCAGACTACTAAGACAAAATGAACCAAAACATGAGTTTCCAAATGTAGCTATTCCAATGAAAATTGAAGACTAGTCTGTCAATTTGAATTCACCTTTTATACTGGCTTTCCAGTATATAATGAAATATTTTCTATTTATTTTCTCACACCTGTAACATGTTGTAGTTGTAAATTATGCTTCATTTGTCTGGATTAAAGTAGGGATATCTTTTACTATGGCAAAGAGAACAAGTTGGAAAAACTACATCTAAACAAATTTGATTTTTCACCCATCTGCAAATATAATTATTAAGTTAACTGAAGGAAATGTTATTACAGCAATTCACAAACTACTGTGAAAGAATCTTTAGTGCTGAGTCTAGTCATCCTAGAAGTCATGTGTATTTTGAAATCTGGACGTATTCTAAGGTGTTCAAAATACAACCTTTAAGATACTCGGAATTAGACTGTCTAGGAATGTTATCTGAAGTAGGTCAACTGTATCTTGTGTCACTTTGGAATAGTGAATGCAAAACCTCTGAAATGAAAAGAGATTCATTGAAGTTATATGGTGTGATGTTTGATAAATGGGGGAAAAAAAATCTTTTGCCCAGTGTAAGGAGTGTAGTCTCTGCATTTAAAATGTATTGAAATGTAAGTAATAAACTTTTTATGTTACCACTTCAAAACAGGGGTTACTTTTCAAATGTAAATACAGTTTTCATTTTTACTGTATGAAGTGATCCCAGGGGTTGACACTAACATTTTTAGAATCAGAAAATCAAACAAAATGTATCAATCATTTCTCAGTTTACCTCTTTGTGAAACGTTGTTTGTTGTGGTTAGACAGTTTATTTTACATACCTGCTCAATCATTTTCCTCACTATACACACTGACCTAATCCTTGGATGCTCAACTAATTTTTGAAGTGAGATGAAGGCTTTACTTGGGTGGTTAACTATGAGAGAGATAGAAAACTACTCAGGTGTACATGTTAGTGTACAGCTGATATGTTCTTAGGGGAAAAATCCTTGAGATACCTTAAATCTGTGAGTGATGATGGATGCCTTCCTTTTCTTGTTAAAAGACAGGAGAGGGAGCTGCTCTATCTATTCCACAATTCCATTTTCTTCACCTCAAAAATTATAAACTTTCAGGATGTACCTGAGGGAAAAAGATATTTTCATGAGATATGTTTGGATGTGCAGTTTTATTCTGAAGAATGGTGCATTTCAAAGCAAAGGACCTATTAATAAGGAATAACCATGCTTATTTCACAAAACAGTTTGAAAGTCGGGGGCTAGAAGATCTTATCTGGGTCTGTATGCTGTGGCTACCACAGCAGTTATGAAAGGAGTTAATGTGAAAACATTCCCATCTTTAAATAGGGGAATGTTATTGGCAAGTGACAGTCTTCTTGAATCGGGATCATCCTTCATTTCCCAGGTTGGATCTGTTTGTTATGTTCTGCAGCCCCCAACCAATCTGCTTATTTCCTCTTTATTCCTTTCCCTGCCTATGGATTTCAGCCTTTTAAAAACATGCCAAATACATATTGTGAGCATTTCATTTTAAGAAAGATGAAGAGACATAGAAGGGACCTTTGGAAATCAGCCTTTTTTTCTAAGCTTAATAATTTTTATTAGGTAGATATTTTTTGTATATTTTTTTTTCTAAATCTCAGATCATTCCAGTTGCTGCTGCTGCTGACTGTATTTGCTTGGTGCTTATATTGCTGAAAAAGAATGCCTTACCCTGGTTTGATAAGCTCAGCTGAGACCTTACCTGTGTAAAGCAGGGTGATTTCAGGTGTTTTTCAGGCTATTGCTCTGTCAATGCTTTGAGGTTTTGCAGTAATATTGAAAACATTGTTGCCTTGTACTCAGCTTTTGCTGCTCTTCTGGGACTGCTCCGCCACTGTCTTCATCCTGTGTTTGCACAGTTGTTTCTCTCTGTGTAAGTCTCCAGCCTTGGATTTGTCCCTTGCTGAATTTCACAGGGGTTTCTTTTCAGCCAGTTTGCCAACAGTCTCAATTATTTTGAGTTTCTTCTGACTGCCTTTGTCATCTGCAAACAAACATATTCTTTCTTCGACCTCATTAATTAACAGTGAACAGCTGCCAGTGCCACTTAATCTCTTTCCATTTTGAGAGGTCCATTGAAAGCTCCTCTTTGTCTATAGTTGGCCAATCCATTCAGCATTTACGTTTCTTATTGTCAAGACTGTGCAGCACAGATTAGTTCAACTTTATTTTTAATGGTTTTAATAAGAGACATCTAAATATTTAGCTTGTAAAGTTTTCATTAAGAGGTAAAAGAAGCTTTTTTTGAAGGTCGCGGAAAAGCTCAGAGGTAGTTCTTTCTGTAATAAAGTCTTGTAAAAACAGCTTTTTCTCTCAGATGCAGTTAATGTAAATTGCATAAGGGAAGTTGATTAGCTTTAGTTTTGCTGCAGGTTGATTGCACTTAAATAGGACATAGTAAAAGAACTAAAATGTTGCCACAATTTCTTTGTTCTGTTAGAAGCTGGGTTGCTTGATACCAAAGTGTTTTATTTATAAAACTGACTGACTAATCTACATCCTCCCCCCTTTCCCTTAAATGGGCAAAATGTTGAATTATTTAGTGAGGTAGTATGGAAGACCCTCTGAACTAAAGCAATTTTGCTTCCGTGTTCCTCATGCTCATGAGAACTCCTTAGTCCCTACATTAGCCTTACACAGCCTAGTTTGCACCAGTGGTCTCACAGAAAAAAAGGAAAATCCTATGACCAGAGGTGAGGTGGAGCTTATACAGAAAACTTTGCTGTCTGACCTTGGGGAAATCAGTTTGTCCCACACCCGTTGGAGATACTTGAGTTCCTTACGTCCATTGATTTCCTTGAGTTAAATGTCTAAATGCCTTCGAAGGGCCAAGCCTGACCGTGTATTTTGAATAGCTGAAGTTGATGGAAGGCTGTGCTCAGCACAGACATGGGGCTCCCTGCCGTTGCAGGTAGTGATGATAAGTGATCACATCACTGTGTTTATCTGACTGAAATCTGACCCTCCAAAATGGAATTACTGTTCAAGTGTCTCCTCACCTTCACAGCACCTCTGAATACATTAAAGAAGATGGGACCCTGGATCACATAGACTATGTATTACTGTAACACCAAAATAAGTAAGAACAAAGATTCTAAATGGCAGTCAGGTGCCAAGGTCTTCTGGCTTATAAAAAGTTAAAAGGGACGCTGGATTTGAATATGCTATAGTCTTTGGTGCTTAACTTTTCTCATCAAATTCTAGCCTCTGATTTTCTTTAACTTGTATGTTTTTTGATACATACTAAGGTATAGCCAATATACCTGTATGTTCTCTTTACATTATTAAACATCAGACTTGCTCACAAAAAGGTTCGCTCTTCCCACAAAATTCTTTGTGCTTCTTTTTTTTTTTTTCCCTTTCATAAACTCTTTGGGGGTTTTTAGATAGAGAAGGAGTTTCAATCTACCACTAGCCTTCAGAATGTTTTTTCTGGGCATGATAGTCAAATTTGTGTAATAGTACACTGGTTTCAGTACTGCCCTGGAAAACTTTCCTCCACTTCATCATTCTTCATTGTGTTCATATTCCTTTCTTTTCCCATCAAGTTGTGTTGACTGGTACCTTCATCATATAAAGAATGAGTGTGCATGGGTTGTGTCCTTGCATATTTTATGAAATGTGCATTTGATGCAAACTATTTCAAATTTTTGGGAGGTCCTACAGAGAGAGCTTTCTTCTGAAACCACATTTGACTTCTGCTGTGAATTAGATCTCTATGTATTCCACTGTGAAAAATGTTGAAGACCTGGATGATTGCTTTTGTAGTCCCTTTAACTCAGGTTTAGAAAATAAAGTTTTGCCTTACTGTTTTTTGAGATTTTTGTGTCTTGAATGGATCCTGTAGTTTGTGTTGGCTTTACTCCAACCCAATGAAGTTGCCTTTGCAACAGGTGATTTCTTTCTATACTACCATAATGCTAATTAGTATGCTGGAATTATGAAGTATCACCTTTATGACTATCAGAAAACACAGCAGCAGTGAACACAGATCGTTTTGTTTCTGCAGCTTTTCTTAGATGATATTTTAGTTAATTATAATTTGGGGAAAGATAGCTTGCCTGCAAGCACAATTCATTTGTCTGCATGATTTAATTAATAGTTAATGATATCAGGTTCCCTACATAATTAAATTATGCAACCATATTTGTGTGTAAATGATTCTTTACAACTGACATTTTAACACTGATAGCCTCAGGAAATACAAGTAGTTTTCCATATTTCCAGCAACCTTCTTGCAAGGCTTAGGAACCTGTTTCCCCTCTTGCTGAAGGTGATAGGTGTTTGGTTGGAGACCGCTGCGGGTTTAAAGAAAACGGTTTGAATCAATGTAATTCTCCGGTCTGGAAATGACAGGATGCTTTTTTTGAATGTCAAGAGCTGGCTGCATGCTATTTGTGCAGGGACTTAGCCCCTCTCTGTTCTAGCACCTCCTTCCCTGTCTGCATTGTATTTTCCTGTTTCCTTTTAAAGCTTTGTAGTCTTTGATAAACACCAGAATTTTCTATATATCTCTTTCTCTTTAGTATGCACTTAATCTTCAATTGCATTAGCATCTGCATACTCTGGTCTTTAGTCTGTGCAGCCTTTTATGCATCCCTGAGAGTTTATGATAGCCAGGTAAAATTGGGGATGCAGGTCAGAACACAAGTGGAGGCCAGAAGACAAGAAGTGACTTGTCAGATGTTGCACAGGAGCTTTCCATAGTGCAGGTCACTAACTCTGGTGGCCAAGCCTGAGCTCAGGCTCTCAGCTTGCCTTTCCTCTGCATAACTGCCCAGAAACAACCATTTCCAAGGTATTGTTTTCCACAGTGTAGAACAGAGTGCAAAATATGTGGCTGAGAGGTGTGTTGTGATAGTGATGGTGCTGTCCTTTCTTTCAGGACAGCAACTGGTTGAAACAGGCCAGAAGGTATGGGGGGTTTTTTACCTCTTTAAATGTGTATATGTGTGCACTGAGAAGTTACAGCACATCATTTGCAGAAGTAGCCTGTTTTGCCTGTCCCTATTTCAGATCTATTTTTATGTACTGCTTTCGTTTCAAGGTCCTGAATAGCACTGCTTGTTTGTGAAATTGTGCATATCCTGAATCTTAAATTTCTAGTGTATCTAAATTTGTACCCTCCTAATGAAGGTGTCATAAATAAGCATCCTTTAGAGACCTGGCACATTATGGATGTAAAAGCGGATAGAGCCAAGCTTAGAATGTAAAAATTGGTGATATAATGCTCAATGCTTTTATACCAAAGAAAGAAACCATAAAAAACCTACCATAAAAGCTAACTTTCCTTTGGATTTTTGACGCATAACATTTTTTCCCTTTATATTATCACATAAATTTTTTAACCTAGCTCTCATGATAGTGGAGTAATTGGTATTTTGAAAATTAATATTTAATGCTTCGATTTGTTCTGTGTTCTGAATTTATTTGTTAACTGTGAAACATAAAAAGAAACATAGTGGAATAAAGATTATTAAAGCTGAAAGAATTTCAAAACTGTTTCATTTTAGACCTTGTGCCTGTTTTAGCTGCAGATCTCTTTTTTCGTTTTTTTGGGTTTGGGGTTTTTTTTCCCCTTTCTCTAGGATGGGTAGCCTTTTTCATTTTCAGACTTCTGTAAGTCTGGGAATTTCAGCATTGTCTGGGTCAACCCACATGGAACTGTCCGAAGTATTCATAGTACTATTGATTGGGAGGAGAAGAATCTAATTTTGATGTTACCAGAAAGGTGTTATCAGGGATTTAACTTAATTCTGAGATCGGTTGTTGCAGTGGCAATAAAGGGGAGGCTATCACTCTATTTGTTGCACAGCAACTTTCCCTGAAATGCTTTGGAATCACATTAGAATGGGGAATCACATTGTATGCCATCGCCTTGATACAGAGGAAGAACAAGGAAATGCAAGTCTGAAGTGAGGATAGGGTGGGTACACTGGTTTGATGAATAAAGGGGAGTGAATATTTTTTACTGTTTTGCCACATGTTTTGGTATATAGATGTATTCAGTGAGAGTATATGTGGTGAATCTCTCATCTCTTCAGAGGTGTGTTGTACAGGAGAAAAAGTGAGCAAGCAAATGAATACGGTAAATCCAAAAGGGACAGAATTTCCTAAAAGATAAAGGCATCAGGAAGTTTGGCTTTTGTAAAGGTGAAGACAGGCAGAGGGGAGCTGTTTTTGTCCCTTAAGGTTGCACATGTTTTGGACTGAAGTGCAGTGCTGAGCTGCATGGGTGGGAGGATAGTTCAGGCCTGTGAATAGTAAGGCCTTCCATCCTCCCTCAGCGTCCTTCCTGTGAGCTATGGAGGAGGAGAGGAAGTGAGCCAGGTGTGTCTTTCGTAAGCTCCATTTGCACTTCTTTTCATCTTATTTCTTGTCTTCTTGTTTCTGCCCTGGGCATCCCCATGTGATTTAAGGCCATGTGGACATGAAGCAAGCATGGAATTACTGTGGGACTTTATGTGTTCCTCCTCTCCTTCTCAAGATTTTTGAACCACTTCTAAGAGTTCTGTTACAGAAAAAATAGCTTTTCATTATTCCTGGGTACATAGTGTACTCGGAGCTATCTAGCATCGATATACATTATTCAGACTCTATATAATGGCAAGCAACCAGCAATGTACATAATCATAAGATCAAAGGGACTTGGAAAACAGCAGAAAAAAGGCTGTTCCTCATTAAATTTAGAGCTGAGGACACAGGCAGAAGTTGAAATAAACTTTTTTCATTAGGGAAAAAAATTATTGCCTACAGGGTATCCCAACTGTTTACCTAATACTGCCAGGCTTTAAAGTGCTTGCAGGGCTCGTGTTCTGTGCACCTATTTCCTTCATAATGCGCCTTCCTTGGGGAAGATAATCTCTGTGAGAAGGGGACAATGTGACCTAGAAACAAGGCAGCTCTGGTCTGGGAGAGCTGGGAGAACATTGTGAGCCCTGTGACCAAGTGGTTGCATGAGTCTTGGCAAGTTAATTCTCTTTGTTTGTCAGTGCTTTGCCTAAGCAGGCAGGGCAGGCAAGGCACAGCACAGTTAAAGTTTCCTGCTGTACACATGTACAGTGCCTAGTACGGCACAGTCCTCACTGTAGAAGGCCTCAGTGCCAGAGAGAGCACACTTAGGGAGCTGTGCAGAACACACAACAGTTTCAAACAGACCCTCCTGGACAGATCGGAGTGTAACACAGCTCTGTGAATAAGAAAATCAACACTTACTCACTAACGTTTTTAGTACTTTCAACTTCAATTTTGTAACTGTGATCTTTTGACTAAATCCCCACATGACAAAGGTTCGTGGTGGCTAACTGTAGTGGAGGGAGGCAATGGGATAACGTACTGGTTAACAAAACAAATGTTGTAAAGAATGTGCAGTATTTTCCATGATTAAAGATTTTAATTCTGTTCTCCCAGGTAAATTTTTCAGATGTGTGTTTTTTAATTACCCAGGAGAATGGAATTGTAGCTAAGCAATATTTAAAAATACATGTTATGTATCTAATAGGCCAGCACTGTTGAATATATGTAATTACATTTCCACAGCTTTTTTTCCCTCAGTTTGTAACGTTAATAATTTCTGAATTATTAGGTATTTTGGATGTTTTCTACTGAAAGAAGCAAAAGATTTCTTAATAGCAAATGTAGAAATAAAACTGCAGTCCTAGAAGAGGCTTTTTTTACAGCTGAATTCATTCTTGTGTAATCTAAGACCTGTGCATTGCCCTGTTTTTCCCTTTCTGGGACAGCCAGCACTATGGATGGATATTTTGAAAATTTGCAGAGGGTATCTCCCAAGCTGAGCAGATGTTACATTAATTTAGGAAAACAGTTTAAAATTAATTGCATGCAGAAATTTGGACCTAGTCATATGGAAAAGTCCATATTTGATGCTTACATTGACTGTATGGAAGCGTGGCATTCTCCCAGTCAGCTCTCTTTCCACAGTTATTAAAAGTATCACCACGCAGAGCTAAGTTTTCATTCCATGCTATGTTTTCCAAAAACAACAAAAAAAAGATGAGATCTAATCATAATCTAAACTGTATGATAACTTATTGTCGAACATAATGGGACCTCTCATTTTCCCTCTGAAGTAAATGTTTTAAAACATGCAACATCCCAAATTCAAGTGATCATATTTGCCTTATTAAGGTGACATTTACATGAAGTTCAACACGCTTTCCGTGGTTTTTAAAAGGGCTAATGACAGTGGTAAAGTTTCATAGTTTTTGTGGGGCATAAGACTACTGAGTATCTAATGTAGTAATCAGTATGCTAACTCTGTGATCTTTTTTCTGCTTCGTTGGTTAGCAGAGGTAAGGAGGTTAATATTTCAAGCTGCAAAGTTCAATTATTTGTGATGCAAGGGATGGGAGATTTCCATGAAAAATCAAAGCTGCTTTATATGTAGGTGCCAGTGAGTTGTATTCCATGTTCCTGTGTTGAGCATTGCTCCTGGTTTACGTGTTTGTACATAATGAGCTCAAAAGGCTGAAGGCCCTCAAGTGTTCAGTGAGCAAGCAAAACACAGCAACAATGCCTTATTTTGATTGCACAAGGCTCTACTGCTGAATAAGTCAATACCGAATCAGCCTTTACATATTGATGGAATGTAGTGGAGCAAAAAGTGTATAAACCCTCAATAAACACAACAAAAGATCAGGAAAATTAAAATGTTACTATCTTTAGTATTTGTATTTTAGAGAATTTTGCTCTCTTGCATTTGATCAAAAATCATTTAATTAGGTTTTCTATTTTACAATTAATTCCATCTGTGTATGTGTTTGCTTTAAGGTTGTTTTAGGTTCTGTCTTGCATCTGGTGTAGTTTTTCATCTCCGTGAGATGTGGCTGAGTGGGGTGTCTCCTGCCTTATACAGGAAAGTTTCAGTCTTTGTCACTGTAGCCTTGGAGAACCCAAGAAACCTTTCTTGTTTATTTCCTTAATGGTCCCATTTCATAGCTGGAGACTAAGGTTAATAAGGTGACATGGTTGAAGCCCAAAGGTATTCAGGAAGGACTTTCTGAAGGTGAATGTGCAACCTCTTCAACCCTGAAGAAAGGAGCAGCTCCTGTGCAAGAGAGAGTCTCTTGTGCAAGAGGAGGAAGGAAGGAATGGGCATCAGGCAAGCTGACCTAGACACACTATGGGAGCAGGGCTAAATATCCTGCACTGAGGCAACTCAGCCCTGACACTGTTGTCGGTATTGCTCTGAACACTGCCCCAGTTGGGCGCCTTTTCTGGTTCTTGTCCATTCTGGGTCTCTAAACTGGTTGCTGTCCTACTTGATAATGGAGAAAAATGCCTGCCCTCATAAACGATGATTAACTATGTCTCTGAGAGACATTTTAGTATATAAATTTAAAGGGATTGTCACAAAAGCCTTAAATTTTTTTATCAAGTTAGATAAAGTTTCATGCTTCCATGTCTTTATAAATGTAGCTGAACATTCTTTAATGTTTAGCTTTTTAAATTTTTTTAATCACTGAATGCATGATTATACAAATAGAGTATTTTTAAAGATCATTTTAATAAGGAATAGCTGAAGTTTTTTTCTGTGAGAGATTTATATTTCTTGCCCAGATGTTGCCAATTTTTTACTCATTTGCGTGGAAGTGAAAAGCTCTGGTTTTCAGCCCTAAATAGCCAGACCACAAGGGTTTGAGCATATTTTTATTAAAAGAGGATACCTTTAATAAAAGCACTTTTTTCTTTTTTTTCCCCCCAGAAAAAATGATGCCAGTATATGCTTGTGAGATAGTTAATAAAAGAACATTGTGAAACTGTGTCTGGGAGATTAATGCAAGCCCTAAGGCTTATTTCTATATGTTAAAAGTAAAGCAGCATTTCTCGAAAATTTATTATTCTGTCTTGGTGGTGGTGGGGACACTATCCACAAAGTGGCTGTGGAAAATAAAATGAGACTTCGTTTTTCTCTCCAAGCAATTTGAAATGAAAGAAGTTTGAAGCTCAGCAGAAGTGCTTTATATAATGAAATTTGAGAGATTGTTTGTTCCTGTATGGCAATAACAATATCCTCATATTCAGGGTTCATGGAGCTGTATGTTTGTCTCATAATGGCAAGACCAGATTCGTCATGTAAAAGGTTGCAAGGTCGTTCAGCAAATGACTACAAGTTTAAGAGCTGACAAAGCAATGTGTAATTTCAGAAGTAATTCTGTATACTTGTGTATCTGAATGTTATGAGTAATCTGTGCACTTGGGAGTGATTGGCTACAGCTTACACTATTTTAAAGAGGATGAGAATGTTTGCATGCTTATCAAATGAGGGCATGCTGATTTTTTTCTTGTGTGTGTGTTTTTTCCTTACTGACAGCCATACTGTGATTAATATACTGTATTTTCAGTGATGGTGTGGAGCCTAGACTTACCATCTTGAGCTGAGATATATACTTTTGGCATGTGAAAACAGTAAAAGGTTCTTCTAAAGCAAATTTTAAAACCCTAACCAAACAACAAAAATGCCCACAATGTATTCCAATCTCTGCTGTTATTTAAATAGCAACATTTTACTGTATTCTGTGCCATGGTATTTATTCTGCTGTATTAAAATGAATTTTCCTTTTGTTGGGAGCTGATGTGTGAAGAAATCCATCCAGTAGAAAAAAACGCAGTTAATTATAATTACTGTTCTGTTTGCCTCTGTTGACAGAACAGTCCGTGTCCACAGGGTATCACGTCTCCTCCATACAAAGTAGAACTATATATATTGTGTAATCCTATTTATTCTCATTGTGAAATGGGTGCCTGCTGAATGGATTTTGTGAGTTTGTCTCACTCCATTCACTTAACGTGCAGTATCAAAAGATGCTCTTGATATACCTGGCCTGAAATGCTGGGCTTCATGTACCATGGAATTCTGGAGTAAAACACAAATTTGAGTATTTTTGTAACTTGCATTGAAGTTTTTGCTCCTTTAGGTTTCTGATAAGATTTATTCTTCCCCCAAGCTTTTCTCTTTCTACAGGATAGCTAGAATTTTGTAGGTACTTGTATGTGCTTTGGACATATGTCAGTGTATGCTGCAGATTCTTTGTTTCTCTCATCAGTTTTGGATGAAAGCAGAAGAGGAGTATCTTGAAATAAGACAGATGAATTTTCAGAATAAATTATAAATGATTCTGTTGGTTTTTAGTGTAGCCCTCTCCTGGTTTTCACTTAAAATGGTCTAAATTTCGTATAGATACTGGTTTTTGGAAGCTATACAATACAAGTAAACTCCCCTATATTAGAAAAGTAGAAAACTGAACAATGGTAAGACCCACTAGTTGTCCTACTCTGCCCTACATATATATATATACACATATATATATACGTATACGCACACACACACACACACATATATATATGCACATACACGATTGAAATATTTCGTTTCAGAAGAGAAGATAAATGAAGTGGGGAAATAATAATTTCTCTGTAACCTTTCAACATTCTTGGCTTACTTTGTAACTGCAGTTCAGCGAAATATTTGAAGTGGGTTCCAACAAGTTTAGATCAGAATGAAAATGCATGAAAAAAAATTTCCACTATTGTGAGATACCACGTCATATTCTCACTCTTAATTAGTCCTTTCAGGTTCTCTAACTCTCCAGAGAAATCTTAGTTTATCCTGCTGAATATTTGTAAAATTAATTAGGTCTTTATGGCTTGCCCTTCTTGTTGAAATTAATTTAACCAAAGCTGTCAGGAGTAATTATAGGTGTAGATTTGTAAGAAGCAAAGGAAAAACTTTTCATTTTTTCCACTTTATTGTTGGATGTTTTACCTCTATCAAAAATTAAAGATACATGCTTTTGATTGACATTGTGTAGTAGTTTGTTGTATGACAAGACTCCGGCAGCATTAAGACTATTAAAGCAAGTTTTATTCAGACTCTGGAGATGAGAGAATGTGGGGAACATAAATTTAAAAGAATCGCAGACAGGCACTCTTCATCCATCCAAAGGTTAAAACCTAATTCCATTTTGGTGTGATACAAGACATTTCATGAGACTTGTGCTCTTTTTTGCAATGTCAGGTGAAAATTTCACCAGGGAGAAAACAAGAATTCTTCTTGGGAAATTTCAGTGCAAGAAAAGTAAGAGTAACCTGAACTCGGTCAGCTACCTGAGGAAATATCCTCTAAAACAAAGTGTAAAAAGATTGCAACTTCCTAATATAGATTTCCTCTGTTTCTGGTGCTATGCCGTTCTGTATATTAATTATCTTTAATAAGAATCTTCAGTTGCTCAACTGAGATGTTGAATGAATGAAGTAACATAGGGTGGATGCATCTTGATTGCTGCTTTTGATTAGTTAGAATACTACAGTCTTTCCTGAAAAATCTGATCAATTTGGATGAGTAGGAACTCAAGGCTTTGGAGAGATCTTGAGTTATTATTTCTGACTATTTAAGATTGAAAGTAGTTGTGAGGACTCCCATCTCTTCAAGACTGATACCACATCATTGTCTTAGATTGTAGTGTTTCAGTGTTACCTATTTTCACCTAGCATTCATTTCTATAGCAGATTTCAGTGCCTGATGGGTGATCTTACTTTGTTAACCCTAAACTGCTTTCTACTCACAGGAAAGCTTTTGCATGTTAAGTAGAATACTTTCTGACCTCTTCTCTTACACTTCTGTGTCTTGTGGTTTCAGCCTGGGTGAAATTGCTTCACGATAATCCTATTTGTGTGATTTACTCAGGAAATGTTTTCACTGTGTGCTCAAAGGATGATCAAATGGGTGAGTCAGTGAGGTGCACAGTACAGAACGTAAAGCAATATCCTTGGAGTACATAAAAATAGGACAAAGGCTAATTTCATGGTTGGTATGGTAGAATAGCAGAAGTAATAAATTTTAGTTACAGAAAGATTTGTTGGATTTCAAAAAACTTTCCGTAGTTCATTTTGTAAAAAGTATGACATTAATTTTTAATAGACCATCTCTTGTCCGTGCCTGTCTTCCTTTGTAAAGATTAGTCTTGTTAAGCTGATGGATGTGTGTATAAAGTGTACACTTGAGTCAAAGAGGCTAAATTGTCCTAATTCCAACCTCATTAAATGTTTATCATGTACTACTAGCCTTTGGACAGACAGTAAGTAAGTAGATTAAATCTATTGTGCATTTTCTTGTCCATTGTGGCCTTTAGAATGTGGGGTTGAGGAGAAAGAGAGGATGACGTTGTAAAGTTTGTGTGTTATGGACCTGGTTATTACACTTACAGAAAGCAGATACTTTCCCCGATATTTTACCTTAATTCAGTGTATCTCCTGTGGCGTATCATGCAAGCTGCTACTTTACACAGTTTCTTAGATAAAAAGCTTGTTTTGACAGATGCTTAGTAAGGTGTGAAAGGCAGTGGCATGAACTCCTCAGAAAAGGATGGATGATCCTTGACTGTCACATGAGAAGAAGGAAGGTCAAAGTGTATTGAATTAAAGAACATGAGCATGTGTGGTCTTCCCATGTCCTCATTTGACCATTTCTGACGTATGGTGGAAGTGGCAGGAGCTCTTTCAGTAGGTGTGCAGCTCCCACAGCTGTTAGCCTGAATGCTTATTGAACAGCAGCTCTGTAACACAGAGAAACCTCAATTAGACAGGTGAAATTAATGCGGTGTGCAGAGAAGAATCGGTCTGAAATACCTCAGAGGTCCTGCAGCCTAGCACAATCAGGCTGGCATGTACTGAACAGGCTGAATAAGTAAAAAATTACTGGAATAAGAGAGGGGATAAACAGCTGGTGTTAGGATATGAATTAATGTGTTTAAATTAAAGTGAACGTTCACATTGAGAAGCACCGTTAAACACTGAGGGGAGTGAGACCTTGTAGTGCTTATCTGCAAAAAGTTCAGGATCTCCATTTCTAGCAGTGTTTTGGAATAAAGAAATATTCACTAGGAGCTGCACAGGTGTAAGTGTTTCAGCCTTTGTGGGAGGTATGAACTTAAATGTTCTCATGAAGACCCTTCCCTGCCCAATTTGCCATAATTCACCTTGTATAACCCAGGGTGACTGGCTGCCTGACACACATGTCCTCAAAAAGCATAAATTTCTCTTTCTCAGTGTGTCAGGTGAAGCACCAAGACGGACATCTCAGCTGCCTTGATCTTTGCTTCTGTTGCTCAAAGCACTTTTAGTCAGCTGCCCTTTAGTAGGACAAAAGACAGGAGGTAGGACACTGAAGATAACTGAGAAAATTTGTATTCAAAGGTTGTTTGAAATTCTGTGTTTTGAATTTTGAGTAAAAACAATCTTGTAATTAAAAAAAAAAAGGTGGGAAAAATACAAGTGAACAAGGTGAACACAAGGTGCTGAGATATTGTATGGCCATATTACTTGTGGAGAAAAGTGTCAAATTTTGACCTACAGGCTTTTTATAATTAATATCCTTTTTTCCATCACCCACAAAAGCTTAGAGTTTGGTTTAATGAAATACAAAGATCTAAGAATACTTAATGAAACATTTAATTTAGTTTCTTTTGTGTTCATATTATCTTTTCAGTCTTAATACATCTGCAGCAACCAAGGTTGCAAGTAATTGCAGCTAAGGCTTCTGGTAGTAAAATGTCTTGATACTGAAAATTAGCCAGATGAAGTTTTAAGGTATCCAGCACCAAAAGAGGGGCAATGTTTTCTTGCCTAACCACTGTGAGAAACAGAAACAAGCCCTGATCTTTTCTTTTACCTGTGAAGTACAAGTGGTATTTCACTGTGTTCTGAAACATACTGGTAAGATGTAAACTGTGGTCATATCATGACATAACTTCATAATATCAGTGATCACTAGGTATGGAGTCTGTATTTGATGGCTTCACATTTGGCAGGTGACATCTGTGGTCTTCTCTTTCCTGGGCAATCAGTCTTTCTAATCCAGGCCAAGAGCAAGTGATGGTTGTTGACAACTGGCTGTTTATATGAACTTACAGCACTGCACCCCCTCTGAGTATCTCCACTGTATCACAGAACAGACTTTTTTGAAATTTCAGAATTGTTCTGAAATTGCTGCTTTATATTGAAAAAAACCTAAAAATTCTCTAATGGCCCAAATCCCCATCATGCTCACATGGTGGAATTTAATTTCTTTAAGATGTTCTAATGTATCCCCATTGCATATGTAAGGAATTGGGGGAAAGCTTTTTTTTTTTAATCAGGAGTGATACTTGTGTTGAGGAAACCTAGAAAAGCTCACCCTCATGCTCTAATGGACCTTATCTAGATATTGGGTTAGCCTGTACTCTGACCCTCCTTAGGATGGCATGTCTAGAGGCAGCCAGGGTGGTCTTTTTCTTAGGAAGAAAAAGGCATGACTTTGACTTCTGCTATGAACTTCTTTTTCCCCTCTGGAATTTAATAAACTCAGGATTTTTAGTTGATGAGACATATGGAGCTATTTAGACTTGGCATCTGAACAGCTACTTTTTTCAGTACAGCAGAGCTTTCATTCTTTCTTTTAATAATGAAGTGCCAATAACAAACTAAGTTATTTTATGAACACTGGTCTTGGTGCTGAGTATGTTTTTTTTTCCCACCACATTTTTTTCTTATATTTTTACGTTTTTGAGAATGTTGGAATTATGCATCTAATCATGTTGCAATATATGAGAATAAAAGTCTGTAATGAAAGTAAATATGAAATCTATCAGAATGTGATAGCTTGTTCTTTCTGATTAACAAATTCTCTCATAAAACCAACATAAACTCAGTGTTAAGGCACCTTTACTGTGTTGCTTTATTGTACTGAGCAAAAGAAGACATTACAAAAAATAGAGGAAATAACATTAATTTTTTTTAAGTATTAAAAAAAAAAAAATCAACCAGTTTCACTGACTTTTAGACACAGTGTTTGCCAGGATTTTACAGTATTTCACATTTTATTCATCTAAAGAAATACAGAATTTACCTAGTGTATCCATAAGAAAGAACAAAATGAGGATTGACCCAATTTACTTAAACTGAGACACATGCAAAGCATAAAATTGCTAACATTAGTTTTAATTGCAACAGATCTTTTTATTACAGTGACACTAAGGCTTTTCCTGGGATTGCATTAATCACAGGGTTCAAAGGGCTGTAAGAAACAGGTTGTGTGAACTTTCTTGCTGTACACTGATAGATCATACCCCTGGATCTTGAGTGTTTTCTAACTGTGCTTTTTGAAAGGAGGACAATCCATTTATTGACTCTGCTACAGCAAAGGTGATAGTTCACGGTTCAGGGCACACGTTAAGGAAACTTGATCACACATGCAGTGACTTGGAGATGTCCTCTGTGAAAGTCTTGGTCCCAAAAGCGAATGCTCTAAACCTGTTTGGATTCCTTAGAGCTGTTGGGGTTTTTTGCTGCTGAATTTGCTAAGCTTTTATCTTGCAGTGGTCTGTGACACAAATATTAAGTGGCATAAGTGAATGAATAACTGTAGCTTTTCTGTCTTATTGGATGTGGAAATCAAAACAAGATGGAATCAGGAGAACTGCAGCTCCACTGCAGTCACATCAGCTCAGGTACAGCTGCCCAGTGTTATAGCTAATTCAGGTATCTCTGTTTGCAAAGTAGCAGAAATTGCATGGTATTCAGTGTCAGTGCACCAATTCATTTATGAGCACTGCTTTTGCGGGGGGGGTCTGTGCTGCCCTGCATGTGTGGATGGTACTGGGCACCCTCTTAAAGTCAGCTTGGACTCCTCAGTGTAGTGCTGATGAACGTGAATCAAGATGTCCGGCTTCCACCTTTCAACATGGTTCTCAAGTGTCTTAGTGCCCTTGAGAGGGGTTAGAGAGGTATCTATCCCCTGGTAAGGGGAATGCTGTTGTAGCAAGGCGTAAGTCAAGGCATAACAATCCTTGTGAATGCTTGATGTGAAGCCTGGCTTCAGCCAACCATGTTTTCACTGCCGGGAAAGGGGAAAAATGGTGACTTCCTTGAAATGGATGCATTTCCACTTACTGTCCTAGTAATTAAGGACAAAGATATTATACAAGGCATTTAATATAAATTCCTCCTCATAGGACAAATTTTCATATTTATTGACTAAATCTATTTATGAAAAATGACAGTCTTAAACTTGCAGTTTCTGTTTTTGAAAGTTTTGACAACAGTGTGCCATGTGTAACTGCACTTACTCATTTGACCAGCACCCCATGCAAAGGGCAAGAAGGTTTCGCTGCTTTTTCCTAAGAGTTAGGTTTTGTTAGTGTATGTATCCTTCTAAACTGTGCTGCTACTGAAATATGCTCCTATTGAGCATGCACCCCACTGCTACTCAGCCAAAGCTTGTAGTGCCATCTACTTGATACACTGACAGATCCTAAATTTAGGAGCTGAAGCAGACTCCAGTCAGAGTGAGACAGAGAAGGATTGCTGGGATAAGGATCATGGCGTGTTCATTGCTGGTTTGCATTCTGGGCTGTAAGCCTTGCATTTGATGGCTTCACATTTGGCAGGTGACATTTTTAGGAGCAGTTAACATTAGGGTGAAGAAGTGTGCCTCGTAATCCAGCCTGAGGCACTGGGGGAAGGTGGCAAGACTGTGTGAAAGAGAAGCCGTATGCTGCTACTCTGACTCCTGCTCTGTGCAACTCTCTCTTCTAATATTGTTACTCCAGTGTTACCCCGTACAAGCAAATGAAACCGGGTTATTTTCACATTCCCAACACAACTTTTCCACCTAGTAGATATATTACAATCAGTTGATGTGACTCTTCATGCCAGTTGTTTCACATGAGCAGAAGCTAACTTCATTGTGATTTATTTGAATCATCCTAATTTTGTTATTAAAAAAAAAAAAATCAACCAAAAAAAACCCGCAGGAAATTCACAAATATTTTTCCTTTCTACATGAAACATATTTTATCCATCTTAAGTCACAATAGTTTCAAACATCTAGTTAGGGTTACAAATCTAGTGGTGTTATCCCACCTGAGGATGATGAATGCTGCCAGGACACTGCAATTGGGCAGTCTCGTGATGTTTCCCAAAGAGCTGGACGGACAAGTTGTGCTCTGCTTTTTTCACAAGCAGGTTATAGCTAAGTTTTTTCAAAGGCGCTTAAAGCCTGCTGATTGGGGTAGGAGTTGTGGGTGGACTGTACTAGTTTAATTTGGAGTGTAAGAAAACTGACTGTCCTATAGAGCATTTAAGTAGTATTTAGGTCAATTTTGTTTATGTTAAATTACTGGTTACTTAAAACAGGCAACTTTTAAAATGTAAAGTTAAATAAACTTACTTTCCTCTTTGAAGAATTATGTGAGTTACAAACCATATTTTGGGGCTCAAAGATCAAAAATTGTGCTTTTCTGAGTACCATATCACTGTAGTATTTGAATGTTTTTGTGATTCTTGAAAGGGAACTGCAGTCTTTCTTTCTTCTCCGTTGATAACTGACTTGTTTACAAAGGAGAGTCTTACTCAAAGAAAGCTGAGTAAAATCTGACCAATGCATCAAAGCAGCTGAGCTACAGTGAGACTGTAGGAACTGATCATGTAAATTTTCCCCCTTGATTTGGTAGGGGTTGGTATGGCATTGCTCCTCATATCAGTAGAGAAGATCCAAGCTCCATCTGGCTGTCTTCTCCTGTTGCTGGATACACTCCTTCTCAGACACAACAATCTCGCATGTTCAAAATTCAGAAAAAAGTCCACAACAGGTTGTGTCAGGTTTTGATTTAGTGTTTTTCAGACAGGTTCTCACTGGGAGACAGACAATGGTGGTGAGAGTCAGCTATTTATGCAAGACATCAAGACAGCAAGACCTGCTGGGCACCATCTTTCCCTTCTCTTCTAGTGCTCTATGTCAGGAGCTGAGTGGGAGGGTCTGTGTCTCAGTGGGCTTTTTTAGGCTTTTTCTGACTGGGATGGGGACCTTCACTTGCCTAAAGGACATCTGAAGAGCTTCAGAGTGGGATTTTATGTGACTGGTTCTCTTCTTCTTCTTACTTTTAATATTCATGTTTTTCAGACACAGTGCTTCATTGCAAAGGGGAAGGGTAGGAGGGCATGATAAGAAATCTCTTGTACTTGCCTCAGCCTGGAAATGTAGATTTGGGAGATGCTTTCTCTGCTTGTGGGACAGTAGGTGGAGCTGTTTGTTACACACTTGAAACCTGCTCCTTCAAAAAATTAGAAACTCAAAAATGTTGTTGAGAAACCGTTTTCATTTGCACTGATGGAGTGGTGTATCTTAGCACTAGTTTGATCACCTTGGGGATCTGAGATGCTAGTTCTTTAAAGATCTTCCAATTTAGACAGAAGAGTAAATTGGTGTTTTAAAAATAATGTAGCTTCTTGAATGCTGTTTTATCTGCCGAGTCTTTATTCTGCTATTAATGTTATTTTCTATACTGATCAAATGGAGCAGTTCTGTCCTGCTGTGCTGCACTTGGTTCTTCCAGTTTTTTGCCTTCTTTTTGTAAGATTACACAGACGTTTGCAATTAAAATGCTTATATGTTTAATATTATTCATTTCATATTGGTTATATCACAGTGTTAGAGTTAATTATTTACTTTTTTTTTTCTCTTTTGCTTTACCATTATAAAAGATTTTTTAAACGTAGTCCTTTAGAGGACCAATATTCTTCTCCATACCTCCATTTTGCAAAAATGATATAAGTTAATTTTTCCTGTGCTTAACAAATAGAGATCCAAGTATCAGCGAAGTGACCTTTCATTAGTTTCGTTTGCATACAGGGGCTCAGTTTGATTTACATGAGATGGAAGAGCTTAGGCTCAGAAAGGATGGGCCTGTTTGTATTTTACCCTTGCTTTTCAGTTCTTTGTCTGAATGAGGATCAGGTAGATCCAAAGAGATAATCCTTTTGCAGAGGTTGTTCTGTGAGTTTTCTTTGAGAACTGGCATCAGTTGCAAAGGTCTCTGGCTCCTTTCCTCTTAGATGAACGGCTGTGCTCCCTGCAGGGCTGTTGGAGGTGTTCTACAAGTTTTCTCTAGCCCTTTGGGTGGTGAAATCAAGATGTTTTGCTTAAGGGAACCTGACATTGTAACTGAATTTACATCGGTACAGTTATGCTGCCTGTTTGCAAGTTTAAAGAGCAAAGTTACTGAACTAAGCTAGAGAATCCTTAGTCGTAATAGATATTCTTCTGTTTTCTTTTGCTAATGTAAGGCAATAAAATGGTAATTGCAGTTTCTTTTGCCAATCTGTACTTAATAATAACCTTTGATACAAATGAACTTCTTTCATATAATAGCCTTCTTTCCAGTGTTGGCAGGTGAGAAAATTAAAGTAAGCATATAATTTAATTTTCTGCAGCAGGTAATGTAGCAGAACATTATGGTACGCAATCAAGAGCACAAGCAAAGTATTTCTTGCAGTCTTTATTTTCTTGGCGTTGTACTGGACATCAGTTAATAAGGTTTATTGGTGAAATAATCATGTTTACTGGAGAAATAATAAAAAATCGACAGCAGTATGTCATTTGCAGAACCCCTGGGTTGTCTTGCTTAGTTAACTGTATACTCAGTAAAACTGTTCTTGGAAACTGGAGGGATCTGCTTTTACAGTATTACATAACTACTGGCTGAAGTCAGGAATCTGGAACTTAAAAAAATAATAGCAGCAACAGCAGCTCAGCATCTCATTTTAAACCCAAATTACCTAATGACTTCTAAAGCAAATTACTCAGTAATGAAAAAATAGCAGTGCATCATTCGTTATAGCTATTATTCATCTCATCATCAGCTCTGGAAGACTTCAGGATGTTCCGTGAGTAATGGATTGTATCTTATCCCAGTCATTTGAAAACTCCTGCGTAGGTGATGGTGTCTTTCTGTAAGTCAGTGATAGTAGATTATTCATTTCTGAAATACTTTTGGCATTTTCTTGCAATGTGATTATTTTCATAAAAGAAGGATTTCCTGCAGGCATATCCCCTTTGATTTTTAAAATCTGAGCAAAACATTTGGCCGCAGTTCTGGCAGTTTATAGTTTATGAGGAAAACAAATTGAGCTGCTTTACGGAGAAAGCTTTGGAAAATGTGGTTAGAACCAAACCAATTAAGTCATGTTTGCTGAATTTGCAGCAAAGCTGAAATGATGCTTTGGAAGTGTAAATTATCCCATTTGTATTAATTCAGATGGCAATAAGGATGCCCTTAGTGTTAACTATTTTTCTGGTCATCAAAATGTTTAGGGAAAGAGAAATAGCAGTCTATTACTAGGATTTGAAAGGAAAATGAAGTTTCTTTGTGTAATGACTAGCAATTCAGTTTTGATTCCTTCCTTTGGTTTTCTGTAATCTGGGTGACTGAACTTTCCAGTGAATTAGTACAGCAAAAGTGTTTTATAAAGATAGAGGAGTAATTAAAATAAAAATGAAACAAGAAACCAGAATTTTGAGCAGAGGTATCAGGAGGAAGCTTTCTGGAAAGTTTCTGAGTGAGTGTGCTATCTGAAGAGGAGGATGAAACAGGAGCACTGCAGGAAGATAAAGCCAGTTAATGACTGCAAAAGAAATTTTTTGCATTGGCTTATCTTTTTTTTATACAGGAAGAGTTTAGAAGAGTTTTCACATCAGTCTCACTGTGTGAGGGCTGCCTTAATTGGAAGTGTCAAGAGTAAGTTTTAGACTGAATCAGTAAAGAGAAATTAGTCTCCAGAACCAGATGGCAATTGCTCACAGGTTCTACAGGAACTCAAAAATGAAGTGGTTGAACTGTGGCATGAAAATTGCCTCCTAAATTGTTCTTGATACCAGGAAAGTTAATGGATTTGACATGTGATGCTGGTTTCTAAAAGGGGATGCAGGAATGGGCAAGCTGTGCACCAGGAAGGCTGAATTCTATACTCAAAGAATAATGAAGTTGGTAAAGAAAATAGTCATACTCAAACCAGGAGTACTGGGGAGGAATCCACCTGAGTTTGGAAGCAAAGTCACTCCTTGCAAATCAAGCAGAGGGCCTTGAAGGATCTGACAAATGTGAATTATGGTGATCAAATTGCTGTACTGCACTTGGATATAAAAGGTTTTCAGTGAGTTCACTCAATGGAAGCACTTGGGGAAAGGAAGCTGTTGAGCAATAAGAGGGAATGTATTTCATGCATTGAATACTGGTTTTTAAAGATCAGGCCAGGCAGAAAAATAGGACTAAATGATCACTTTTCTTAGTATTAGATTATTACTGGATTTCCTTTAAAAACTGTGTGAGTATAAATAATGTAATTAGCAAATTTGCTGAGAAAAGTTGCACAGAGACTTCTGATCCTTAGCGACAGGGCAGCAAAGCAGCATGTGAGACTGTTGATAAGTTCAATTTTTTTATACACATACAGGTACATATCTGTACAAACACACTGATCTTTCCATAGGTAATATGTTTTCTTAATTTTAAGAAAAGTGACAAACATACCTACCAACCTTAAGGCCCTTGTAATATAAATGTTTTCGTAGGGAGAACTCAATCCATCACAGAAGAAGTGTTAATGATCGTCTTAATGTGCACTGTTTGAAAAATTTGGGCCCAGTTTGTGATTCATGTTGTTGTTACATTTGGGAAGGTAATTTCAGCCATTTGGGAAGACTATTAAAGCATTTTTATTCTGCTTCTTTATTCAAATGTTGATAGCCATTTTTGCTTACTAAAGGTTGAAAAGATTTGTGACTGAGTCACAGATGTGTAGAAAATTATTTATTTAGGCCTACACAGAGCCGGAAAATGAAGCTACTGTAGCTTAAACTAAGGTCTTAAAATAGTTTCAATTGTTATGTTTTCTCCTATAGAAGCTTAAATGTGCATGGGAAAAATACGTCTCTTATGTTTGAGGAAGATAAAATTTTCTTAGGCATGCCTGAGTAATGTGAACAAAAGAATATGTGATGAGGTAGTTCATGGTTCAGAAGATAACCTTGCCACCATTTCTAGCAAAACATTTTGATGTGGTTTGGAGTTCAGCTGATTTTCAACAGGCTGCAGTGTTTCGTGTATGTTTTGGTTATTCGGAAAAGTATTTGAATGCCATTGTTTTGTTAACAGAATAAAAAATATTTTTAGCTATTTGTTATATTAGCCCTTAATTAATAGGATGAGAAAATATAATAGATTTGGAATCATCTTACCTTACATTTAAATTAAAGTATGTTTTCAATTTTTAATGCCATTATCTCTAGCAAGAAAGAATAAATTAAGATGCATCCATTAAGTGTATCTCCTTTAGCACTTTTCACTTGCAGGTGTGATGGTGCCCTACAGAGAAGTTGGGTACATGTTGCCATCTCCATTTAGCAAATGAAGAAAGAACTAAAACAGTGCTCTGGAGGACTGTATTATTAAGGAATTGTGTCCAATTTCAGTTAATCCATTAGTGTTTGTTTAAACATTTAGAAAAACAGTAGCCATAACATGTATAGTTTATATCGTACCCCATGTGTCAGAGTTATATTTCTAGTCTTGAACGTTTTTGCTAGTTGCTCTGCCTAACTCCATAGTATTTATTATTTCAATTTCCAAAAAACTTTTGGAAAGAATATGCAGAAAATGTCATGATGTTATCAGGAGGTTAGAAATAAAGAAGTGTTAGAGATCAGAAACTGCAACTAAATTAGTAAGTAGGAACAAACTGTGAATTTTCAGCTTTGGTCAGAGGCATGTGGGGCTTCATATTAAAGGGCTTCTGTTCATTATTAAACAATGATTTAGAAATGAATGGCAAGGTGTTCAGAAGCAACAGAAGGATTTCAGGTGAAGTCAAAGGTGTCTGCAAGGATGTAGGTAATGGTTTATTTCAAGCTCTCACTGGATTGGGATTTTTTTTGTTTTTTAAAATTTTTTTTCCCTCTTTTTTTCTGCTTTTTGCCCTTCCGATAAATGCTGGGCAATGCCACCTGGATAGAGGGACCTAGCCAGGCGTGCTGTACTGAGTTTGAAAACTCATGGGAAATAGGTCGGAAGATGCCTCGTCAAAAACTGTACCTGTGCAAGGTAGACACTGGAGGATGTAAAAATTAGGACAGAATGTAGTGCTGATGCTCTCGTAATTCCATTGGCAATCTGAAGGTGCCTTCTTGCCTGAAAGAGTCATTGCTTCTGATCAGGATAGAAGCTAATAGGTAATAATGAGAGCTTTCATTAGCAGCTTTCTGGTTAAAGAAACATGAGAATTTGCCTTACAGAAGGGACAAGAAAGGATACAATGAAAGTACAGGAGATACTACATGGTATACTATTAAATGTTCTTGTAGTTCCTTTTGATAAGACATGTACCATCATCAACTTTACACTACATAAATCCAATTATTTTTGCATGGTTAGGCCAGGGAATTAATTTTTCAAATAATACTGAGGTTCAGATTTAAAAGGATTTTCGAACAAGCAGACTAGGAACAAAAATTCATGTTACAGGTCCTCGATACAATAGCAACTTGCACTCTTTGAAGAATAAGACTTTTTCTACAGACTGGAGCAGGGAGGGAAGATAAAAGACCCCAAACTTTAATTGTTCCAAAAACTCCTGCCTGTCCCAAGTGTTACATGGACCATAGTCCATCATGGAATTTACTTTCCAAGCCTAGAGGCTGTCACTTCACAACTGTTAGTCACTAAACTGAAATTTGGAGGGGAGGGGAAAAAGGAGGAACAATACAAGTAGTAGACAGGGGAGGTACCCTGATGGAAGTGAGGGAGGTATGTGTAAGCTTCAAAGTCTGTTACAGACAGCACAGGATGCAACCTTGACAAACTATTGTAATGCTGATTGCAGGTTTTGATTATGTGTGTTTCAAAAGAAAAAAAATGGCTGAAATTTAATTCTGGGATTGAGTTTTTAAGTGAAGGCTGAATTAAGAAGCTGTTGAGATGGGTTACTAGCTGTTGTTTAAACAATTAAATGAAAATGTTTTAAATATTCAGTTTGGAGTTTAAAAGTCTCCCAAGCTTGATGTGTGTGAAAATCCAAATTCTGGGGGCAGAAGGGAGAAAATGATAATGCTACAGAATAATGGCAGCAAGAGCAAGGTGTACAGCAAGTATTCTATATGTCACCTGCTTTCAACAAATGGGTTTGGGCTGGCATGGAAAAAGCATGGTTTATGCAGGAGCATATTGATATATACAATAAATTTCTATGCTAGGGCACCTGATATCTTTGCAATATGCCAATGAATTCCTTGGTCTCTGGCAGACAATTAACAATACCAGGTGCTCCAGAGTCAATATAAAAGAATACACTCAGTGCTCTAATGCTCAGGAGACTAAGTGAAAGCCTTAAGGGAGGCAGATGATTTTTAATTACTCAGGTTGCAATTTTTGCTGGAAAAGATCACTGGAAGAAGAAAATTAAATTAATGTATTGGAGAATCTGAAACTAATATTTTTCTAAAAAAAAAGAAAGATTTTTGCTTCTACTTAAGCAAAATGTGGGATAATCAGGTTTAAAATTCATATTGGTGAAAAAAGTAACAGAGACAGTATGTATTTAGCTGTATTTGAGTGAATAAACATTTTGCTTGTGAATGGTGAAATTTATTTCCAGAGGGCAGTACTGTAATGATGTCTTCATAGTTCCTTTTCTTTTGGCAACATTTTGAAACGTGAAATGAAGTGGGAATTGTTATTGCATAGTTAGGCCTAGTGTTAGATGAGGTAAATGTTACTGGCCACACATCTCTGAAACGATGTCGGTGCTCTCAGAAATGCATCAGTTGCCATGACTTCCTTTCTGGATGTGCCAGCTCAAAGCCTCTCATGAGAACAGGTGAGTGTAGTTATTGCTTGCACGTATTATGGGATGGATTGGTGCATTAGCAGAAGGTAGAAAAACGGGAGGAGTAGAGGTGAAGGGTGAAGTTGTTTCTTTGTGCAGTGTTACAGCAAATGTACTGTTGGCTGATGACCTGCAAACACACAGGCTGTGCAAGGGAAGGAGTGAAAGATACCACAAAACAAGTGTTAAGAATAAATTTTTGGTGCTCTGGGAAGACTGTCTTAAGTAAAGTGGTGAATCCTATGCAGTGTATTTTAATAAAAGCACATGTCCAAGCTTAAGAAAGATATCCCCCTGTGGGGAAGAGGAGTATTTTCACTGACTTGAAGGGAACTTAGCTTGAATTACTGAATTATATAATTGCCCTTAAAAATCCACTTTCAATGGCTTGATTAAATAGTACATATCAGGATAATTGGCACTGGGATGTCAGAGACGTCTTAGAAATACCCAGCCTGCTAATTAAAAATCAATGCCGTTGCTCTTACCATTTTTTGTTCCTTCCAAGTAGCAGATTCTGTTGTGCTTGCTGTATCTGATGTAGTGTGTAATATTAAGATACTGAAGTAGGTGAATTTTGTGTTACTCATATTAGGTCACATACATTCATACCAGAGTGTTGGGGGTTATGCTAAATGGCTTTTATTATGCTCTTACTTTATTGAAGGGCAAAGTCGCTGTCAAACTCAGACGTGAGAATCAGGGTCCTAATTAAATTTAGATGCCATTTTTTTAGTTTTTATTAGGTTGTTTTGGGTTTGGGGCTTTTTTTAGTAGTGTTAACCAGGAAGTCAAAATGAGTCACTTGTGCTTTATTGAATAGAACATTAGACCTCCCTAGATAAAATACTTTCATGCCCTCGAAGAGTTTGGTTGGGATTTTTTTGTTGTTATAATTGCATAAACACAAATATAACAGGCATATAATACATATTTTAAAATGTTTCTCCAATTTATGTAGCTTACTTTTTTTCTTACTGCATCTCTGTTTCTTTGATCTTTTACAAACTTGCCTTTATGTTCTTCTGATTAAATAATAAATCTGGGAATTTCTACCCTCTTGTAAACAAATATTTTATTGTTAAGGGTTTTGAAGAAGTTGGAGTCATTGAAGATTTTTGAGAAGCTTATTGGAGAAACTTCTCAGCTACACAAAGTAGAAGCAATTTTTATGGTTTACTTCACCACAGCATTTTCTTTTACTTGGATATTTGTAGTTTAACTTTCAGATAGAAAAAAATGTGCAAATATTCTGGTACAGTGGGTTGAATATAACCCATTTTAATGGAGTTTGACAAGAGCTGATATTGTACTAATTAGCAATAGACAGTAAAAACTCTATTTGCTTTTGGATCTTTAAATTTTGAGATGTGCAAAGAGAAGAAGAGAGGAAGAAAATTAAGGGGTTTGATTTTCAAGAAAGGCTAAGCCTTCACTGAAAAACAAGCTCCAGTAAAGCACCTGTCATTCTACATCCCCTAACTGAGGAAACAAAAATCTGATCCTGCTCGAGTTAATATGCAGTACATGAGAGGTATGATCTAATATTCACGTATACCTGTGCAGACAGACTGAAACATTCAGAATGCAATTTTGAAAAATCTGTCCTGAACAGAGAGTGCACACGACAAAATCTAATACTGACATTGGGTCTTTTCATTGCTTTGCATTGCTTGGTTTGTGCTCTGGGGTTTAGCTGGGCACTGTACAGCAAAAAATCTCTGAAACTGCTGCTAGCTTTTATAGCATCACTATAGTTATTTATTTATTGAGTGTTATTTGAGCTTAGTCTGTTCATTTTCTAGCTATTGAGTGTAACTGATGTTGATCTGTCCCATGTGAGCCTTAACTGGAATTTTTGCAAAGTTAGAGATTCAGTTTTTAAGTGTGCTGGGAAGCTTAAATGTATTTGTAGAGTGGTTTAAGTACTTCTTGGGCACAGATTGTGGTGGCACTGTTCAGAAATGAACTGAGTTGCAGTCAAGGGAATCTTTGGAACTTCAGTGTTTCTTGTGAGGAAATATTTCAGGTGCTACAGCTTTCTCCATAATTGATTATGTGTGTTAGAGCCTATGTATGCTTTGCCTGTATGGCAGAAAGAGAAATGCTTTGCTTTAATTCCTTGCTGATTTCAAGTAATGTTTTTTATAAGTCAGCTGCTCTTCTCAAGTCTGCCTCTGGTTTTTGAAGTAAGGCTTTGCTTTGATTTATAAACTACTGATTGTACTCAGAGCTTTTGTTTTATCTGCTTGTGTAGTTAAACAGCAATAACCAGCATACTGAATTCCTCTAATGCTTTTCTTTTTTTTTTTTTTTTTGCTCACGGGGAGAGTCCTTGATTACAAGCTTTAGTGCATTCCAGTTTGTGTTTCAGAGCTCTCAAAAATGTTATGTATAATTAGCCTTTTGCTTTAGGAATGAATTTGTGCAATTGTTTTTCTCAGTAAAAATAATCACCTGTCAATCAAGATTTTTAGAAGATTTTTGTGTTTTACTGTAGTTTCTAAAATACTGCCTTTTTTATGTCTGACTTACACATACTGCTGCAGTAACTGCAATTCGCACCCTAAGCCTACAGTGGTGGTTTGAAACCACCTTGAAATGTTCAGGAGCATAGTAAAGAATTGTGTAAAAAAATCATATAGCCTTGTATGTAAAGAAATCCATCATCTTTCTGTCTCAATATTTGCTCTTGTTTTTCCTCTTTTGACTGAATATAAGTGGCTGCTAAACTTCCAACAACTAACTCTTGAATACATGCTTCTTCCATTCCTGCTTGTGGGGAGAACTACTTGACTTTTGGTTCTCGTGGTCCACCTTTGACCCTCTATGACATATTTTCTGAATTTAAATTGCACCTTTTCCAGGATGTTTGTACTTTAGACAGAAAATACATGAAAGTGTAAAAGCTGTAAAAAGTGTAGCATGGGATAGAAGTGAGCAAACAAACAGAAAATGAATGGTGATTGCTTTGCTTTCTGTGGAAGGGAAAGGAATGGGAGAGCACCTGCATTAGGAAATGTTTATAGAAAACATAGTTATGCCTTTTCTAAGCAGTAAAATCTTGGTTAAATATGAATTTTAGAACTGTTTTGAAGGAGATTTCCACTTGCATTTCTCTTACCCTCTAAGCATCAAGCTGGTCACTCCTTAGTCTTTTCACGTATTTGCAACTAAACATGTAAACTAAACTAAGCACTTAATTTCTTAAAAATAAATATTTATTTTGCCACCACTACGATTTTTAATTGTTTATTGTATAATTGTATATTTTTAAATTATATTGTTATGGTTCCCACTGGAGGATCTTCTCCCACTTGAAATTTAATTAAATGCATTTTGATATTTGTTATAAATCAACCGATATTTCAGTTACAGAGTTAGTCCCTTGTGATGACTTAATCATGCAAGTTTTGAAGTCTCGAGTTTATGGATGTGCCAATGCTTTTGTATTCTAGTTATTTTGAAAGATTAGTGTTTCATAGTCACTCTTCTTTTTTTTTCCTTAAGAAGAAATGTTTGGTTTTGAGAACAAATTGTTACTTCAAAAGCAGTAATTCTCCTTTTGATGTAGTTAATTTTAAATCACTTAGTCACACATCAGAAGCAGATTTGGTCTGTAATTCAGGTGATGGTACAGTGCAAAAGAGGGCTTTAGGAGGGGACTATCTGCTCACAGTTCTCTGCCCACAGACTATCACTCCAGCTGCTCAGTCCAGAAGGTAAATCTAAGCTACATGTACCTATGAGGAATGCTTTATAAAGCTAAATTTTAAGTAAACCAGTCCAGAATATGTCTCGAAATGAAGTGGGTGTATGATACATTGAACTTCTAATCTTACTTGAAGGGAAATTTTCAAAAGCCCATGCACAAGTCTTCTGGTCCAGTGATTTCTTTTAAAAGAACAAGAATTCCTAATCAGAAGCTACAGTTTTGGAGCAAGCCTGTTCCTCCTCACTTAGCACACCATGGTTTACAGGCTGGTTTTGGTGTGCACAAGCTAGATTCCTTCTGGAAGTAACTAAGTCAGTGTTTCTGAACCAGTGAATCACACAGACAGGTTCAGACTGTGTGCAGTGTGGGAATGTTTGGCCCAGGGAATCATACTGTCTTCCCTGAAGCAAAGCCCCAGAACTACATGCTGTGTAGGTGTAGGCCTTCAGCAGTGTTTAGTTCAGGCTACTGATCTGCTCTTAGTGCAAGCAGATCTCACAAATTCAGACACAGCCAGAGGATCTGCACCAAGTACGCAAACCAAGTCTGGGGTCTGACTGTGCCACAAACTCCCCACAGGGGAGATGTCTTCCATCTGCTGCTTTTGAAGAGAGAAAATGCTCAAGGGAGAGAAGATGGGCATCAGATATCTGGATGGTACTGTCCACAGAAGAACTGAATAATAGTATTTGAAACTCTTCCATTATAAGAAAGTCAGAACAAAATGGCATTTTTAAAATTCAAAACACATTATTTTAAAAATGGTGAAGAACCATTCTGTCTTTTCCAAATGTGCACCACTTAATCATTTTTCTGAATTCTAATTGTGAATTAGGTGAATTTCTGTTTTTAAAAAGCTTTTGTGTTATTTCAGTTGTTTTGCCATTCACCAAAAACATCCCATCGAAATATGTTTGCTGTACTTCAGACTGATAGGTAGCTGATTGGCAAGATCAGAGAGCACAGACAGGCCAAGAAGAGGAATGAAAATGGCAGTTTTCCTTTCATTTATGAAGTTCCCCTTCATCCATTTCCCTCTGGGACAGTTCACTGGCCTCAGCTTTATGTGTCCAGGGCGAGGCATACTATCAGGGGCTAAGGAATTTTTAGATTCATAGATTAAGGAATTTATAGATTCATTCCCATATAGATATGGGATTCATAGAGCTGTAGGAGCAGCTGCACAAGAGGACTTTAATTTATCTCTAGTTCCTTAATATGCTGTTTGTCTGGTAACCTGGCTGTCTTTCCTCGTCTCTAGCTCAATTGCCTTGTCAAGGACAATCCTTAGTACTACGTTTCCATGGGGATGGGGTATGGAGAGTACTAGATGGGTGACAATCCTGGTCTTCACTTGCAAGGGATATTGAATAATGCAGTTTATCTATAAGAGTATGCGTGCTCACACACATTTGCGGAATAAAACTGAATAGCGGCACCTCTAGTCAAAGCTACAGAATAAAGAGGATTATTTTCTAAATAAATTCTGAATTATTAGGGTGTTTTGTTCGTTTTTTGTGGCTGCTTACTGATTTCCTTTCAACCCATTACTGTATATTCTTTTATATGTTAAAATATCAGTATGTTATTAAATTTTCAGAAACATTCCCATAATGAAAAGTTTCTGGATTAAGTTAAGAACATCAACTGTAAGATAGCGGAAGTATTATAAAAATGTTAACTGAAGATCATGTCTTTGTTAAATACAGGTGTTACTATAGGAATAGTATATGCCAATATTTTTCAAAGGACTACCCAAAATATGTGTGTTTGAATGAGAAGGTGGAGGTGCTGTCAATATTTCTTGCCCCCTTGCAGACATTTGTCTGGTTTGTAAGAAAAAATATGATACTGCTTTCTGAAGGTATTAATATTGTTGATATGAAACACACCATGGTAACACATCATGTTAAACATAAAACACATTCTGTGAAAATAGATTCTCTTGTCTGCCAAAATACTTTCCTTTTCTAAAGTACAGGTGTGGGGTAACTTTAAGCTTCTAAGTCTTTGTCTTTAAAACAAACAAAAAAAACCAATACATGGAAATTGCAAACAATTTCTAGAGTTAAGAAAATAGTTGTTTATATGCTTAAATCTGCAAAATTATCGATCTGCTCTTTTTTGATACATGCTGACTCTTTGGAATCGCAGGGCTTTCAGTCTTAAAGCTACTAGAATTGCAGTCTGTGTGGAATATCAAAGAACAGTATTAACTGCATGTTAGGAGCACGAGCAATATGAAGAAGAGTTGGACTAGGGGAGTGCACTTTAGGAGCTATATACATGAAGACTTATTGAAAATACAATGTTGAGTGCTACATTTGCAAAGAATTCACACTGAGAGCAAAGTAATGGGAACACCGTGGTGTGACCCTAGGATTTCACAGGAGTCTCACGTGAAACAAGCCTAGGGATGGCCTAGAGCATTTATTAATGCTTTCTGCTCTCTTCCTGTGGCACATTAGGGCTGCTATGGTTGTTGCAAGAAGTGGAAAAATACTCAGTGGACGTTGGTGCGGGAGGGTACATGCTGATTTGTCTATATTGCATTCCCCATGGAGGACTGTGGAGGACATGGCTTTCCCAGTGCTCCCGTCCCACCTGGGTTCTGGAGAGGCGGTGGTCGGGATGGGCAAATTTCAAAGCCAGTTTCGTTGGGCAGAAAGCCCTTGAGTATGCAGCATTACTCATCCTGTCTGTACACAAAGCAGGATGAACATCTTTGGGCTGCTCTTTCTAACAACACACTCACAGTCGTCTGGCACTGACTTGTCAGGCTGTGAGACCCAGTTCCTTAGCAAGCTCTGCTGTTTGCTCTGCTGCCTGCTCTTGTTTATTCTGCTGCCTGATCTGTGGGGAAGGGTCAAGTAACAACAGCGTTTCTAGAACAAATCTTTGTAGGCCTGCATTGCTAGAAGTCCAGCCAGTAAGAGGGAAGAATGACTCAGAGTGTGTACTTCAGGGATTTTAAGAGCTAATGTCTCAGTTACTCTCCTGCTGTACCACTAGCCAGGCTATGAATTGTGCTTTATAAGGTCAAGCCAGATGGCACTGTGAAAGGAGCACTGGGAGAACTGTTTAATGCAGCGGGAGTGTTTCTGTTATTAAAGGGAAATTTTCAAGTTAATATGGGCATAAAATTGTATTCCAAAGAAAGGTAGACTCACAGGTACCATCAGTGATGCAAAGAATGTATTGCAGCTAAGTATGATGGAAGAGTATGTACATCTCAAAAAATGTTTTTTGTCTCTTTGAATTGCACAGTGCTTTATTTTAAAGAATGCTTATCTGTATTTATCATTCTCTAGGAATGAACCTGTACTGAAAGTCAGGACCTGGTAGGAGAAAGGTTCCAAATTCTCCGAGAAGAGGTACCAGATGGGCAGTGCGAAATAAACTTCAGGGAGAGCAAAATGACAGTTATTGAGAGGAAATGAGATTAAGGGGAATGTAGCAAATATTTATGTAACTGAAAATCACTTTCAAATGTGGGAAAGATAAAAACAGGGAAGCCATACAAGAGAGGTGGTAAAGCTAATGATGTTTTGCTAGGTTATTAGGAAGTTTGATAGGGTAGAGTACAACATAAAGTATTACCTGTTTGTAATCTAAGAGGAAGGTGCCCCAAAATGCTATTGTAAATAATAATTAAAGCTTACAATTTTGTAGTCACATTGCAGGGCTGTGGCATATACAGGTGAAATCATAAAAAAAATCACTTGGATTGTAGTGGTTAGTGGTTCAATATGGACATAATAGGGAAAAAGGGGGAAAACTTTCTAGCTTATCATCACTTGCAGTTGATGTCCAACATGGATACACACCTTTTGATCGTTCTCAGTCAAGCTCAGGATTTAACCAGAAGGTCCTGTAGGATTTAACCTGCAGCAGAAGTGCTTGTCCCTGATACTGACACATTATTTCACCTCAGACCACCCTACCTTTCTGCAGACTGAGCTGTAACTGAGATGGGAGAGCAGATGAGAAAGAAGAGTGAGGGGGAAAAAAGCGTGTCAAAACCCAGCTTTATTTTCGTACGTCCCATGTGGCAGTAAAAGAATGGGAGGGCAGAGGAGTCCATACTCACAGCACTGTCTTGAAAAAGATCATTTCAGCTTTCATGTGGAGATTTCCAGTGTCCCCAGAGCTCCCCAGAATATCTGCTCTATAATTCAAAACCTGCTTCACCCTTGCTGCTCCACTTGCCTGCAGAAGATTTCAAAGCCTATCGGTTAAATGTGGTGCACAGTCTGTGCTCCTGTGATATCCAACTTGACAAAAGAAAATGGGGTTAAATATAATGTCCCTTCACAATTTGTGGATTTACGAAATGAGAAGGAATTTAAAGTAATACCAGTATACTGTTTATTTCATTTATCTTCACTCTGACGTGTCATTCAGTTTCAGGCTGATGATAGACACTGACTGACAGTGCTTGTGCCAGCAAAAGAAAAGGAAACTTTGCCTAATAGCCATTAGCCCAGTGTCTATAAAGTCATACAGCAGCAGTCACTCATTTTGTGAAACAGCTTCACCTCAGCACGAAATTGTTAACAGATTAGGATAGAACCTGCTATGACAAAATAGGTACTGGTCTGGGGCAAGTGCACCACAATTTGTCTTGGTGCTGACTGGATCTATCTCTCTCCAGCAAATGAAGTGCTTCATCTGTGCTTTTTGACAAGGGTAAGTCTTGAGTATGTTGGCACTTTTCTGATTCTATCAGCAGTTTAATTGGTTCAATTGTGATTAGCACAAAACTTCCACAGGTTAGTCTTCACAACATTTGTTTTATGGTATTTAATAAGAAATATGAAGGTGTCAATTCAATTTTTTCCCATTATAAGAAGTGTTTGCAAATCTTTAAAAAAACCCCCCCCAAAAAAAAGAAACAAAACCAAAAAACCATCAACAGTGTTTCCACTGTGATGGATTTCTTTAGTTTTAGAAAGAGATTGTCCCCAGATCAGAGCATAGCATATATGCAGCATCATCACTGTTTGCTCCTACTTTTGAAGAGAGAAGGAAAGAAAAATATAAAAAGTGAGATTTGATAGGTATACACATTAATATTATAGAAATCTAATTTTACAGAAATTAAAAGCTGAAGAGAAAAAAAACCTCAAGAGATGCTAGTAAGATCTTAAGTAAAAGGACGCAGCTGCAGTTGCAGTAACTGGACTGTGAAATATTAATCTTCTTGATTTTTTTGTACAAGTGACTTACTCATAACTATTTATGAGTTTCTTAGCACTTGACTCCCCCATCTCCCCCCGAAGACTTTGTGTTTTACTTTTTTGCTTTAGGAGGTTTTCGATGTTACTTCCCCCCCACACACACACCCCATTTATGGTACACTCCCTGCTGTTTAATCCTCTCTAAAAATGTCAGCTACTGCTGCTGGACTGATATCCTTCTGAACAGATTAAAGTGATGTGTGTTCCTTGAAGGCTCCCCAAATGCAAGTGGTGTGTTTGCATGTGTGCTAAGCATGGCTTTTTGATAGTACCAGCAATGTGTAGTACACTATTTCCTGTGCTAAGTGTTAAATATAGCACAAGGCACAATTGTGATAGTGTTAATAAGAACTTGGGGAAAAAGGCCTTGATTATAAGATAATGAATTAACTTGGCATTTGCTATAGAGGGACATGGTACTGTCCTGTGCTCTACTTTCAGAGAGTAAGTAGAGTTTCACTAGGGGAAATTTAGCAAAGACATGAGAGAAACAAAATGGGTGGTGGTGTAGCACTGGAAGTCTGGAAGTTGTGTTAGATGCCCATTTTGATGGAGAAGAATAAACTACTTTAGAAGAAGAGGCAGCAAAAAGAAAATAGCACTGAACCCTTAGAGAATAAACAGTGATGAAAGCATATGCCTGCTGGGAGAATTTGGTTCTTACTGTATTCTGCAGGTGGAAAAGGTGTATGACCCTGTCAACATAGAGCTTCATCCCTTTTTGCACTGTGCCGCGCTTTTGAGACACAAGAAACGTGGAGGGGATAAAACATGGAGCAGCTCTCCCTGGCAATTTTGCCTAGTTCTCTTGGATCCCTGCCCAGGAGTCAGGCTTATGAAACTTCCAGTGGGTGTTTTTTCTAAGTTCAGCAGCTTTTTACTAACCTGGTTGGTCCATATCTGAAGATTTGGGAGGTTGGGTGAAGGAGAGAGGAAGTAAGGGTTGAGATGGGAACCACTCCGAGTTATCACAATCTAGGACCTTGAACATCAAATTGAAAACATTTGAATGGGAGAGAAATTTCAGTCGCATTCAGCCTGTGACTCCTTCTCATTGTACTAGTAGTCAAGGAGTAAGAGACTGTCATGTTCTCCACAGATTAAAAGATCTTTACCCCAGCTCTGGCATCTGGTACACATCTGGCAGTTTAAAGGAGAGTGGAGATGGGAATACTGTGTACACTTCAGCCACTTAATATGAAAAGCCCTATGTCTTCCAACATTGAAGCTTGGAGGGTATTGGTAAAATTTGTATTTTTAGGAGATCTTTGTAGCCCAAGGAAACTCCTAGCCCAATAAACTGAGTTTGGATTGGCTGTGGGAGTGGAAAAACATGAGGTACAGTGGTAAAAATGGTCTCTCTGAAAAGCTGGAAATGGGTACATCAGAATTTGTTCATCTGCTCCCCAGAATATGCAGAAATCCAGATTCTGTGCTAAACAAAATGCCTCATCAGCTTGTTATGTGTAGGTGAGTATTGAGGATGCCTGAACAGAACAGTGTTTGAAGGCATTCTCTTCTGTGGAGGGAAACAGCATTTTAACAGTTGTCAGACTAAGATTGAAACCAGTTTTAAGACAAATTAGTGATCTTCATGGACTGCTCTGAATCCATTCTGGGAAGTGAGATAGCGCAAACAAGTGCAGAGAAGAGAGATGAGCAGTTACCCAGCTGAGCAGAACACCGTTCTCTTAAGTAAAGCACTTTGCAGTGTGTGCTGTGTGTTCATTGGTCTTTGAAGTAAAAAAGGCTCTAAGGCCAATGGATAAAATGTGGCTTATTCTATTATATAAATATAATTTGAATTAAGAGGACAGGAAACAGAAGCCCTCACCTGTAGTACTGAAGGAGAAAGTTTCTGCCTTTGATAACTTGTAGTCAAAGCACTGGCTCTGTTCAGCAGGAGGGAGTGAGGTGAAGGAAATGGGATTATACTGTAACTCGTAGGAACACTGTCTTTCTATTTTCCTCTTTTCCTGTGCAGGCAACTAGAATAGATTTAACCCCTACTCTACCAGGGAAGATAAAAGGTGTTTAAACAGCAGGAAAAATTGTATTTGTCCATCACTTAAGAAAGCAGCAGAGCAAATGGGAACCAGTCCAGCTGGACTTTGCCTTTAAACTGCCAGGTTTTAACTCCTGAAATGGAGACTGGTGTGAGACAAGACTAAGATGGTACAGCCCAATAATTGGGCTCAGAGAAGCCTGTAGAGAAGAGCAGAGAGCTGCATTTTGGGTAGCCTGACAGACAGGCTTGTTTATACAGACTCTGTCTTGGAGCTCAAGCCAGCTATCAGGTTTTCACCAGGAACTGTTCTCTTTGTTATATGAAAAACAGGTGGGATTTTTTTAGCTTTATGTTGTAGTACAATTGTTTGTTTTATGGACTCCTTTCCATTGCTGCACCCAGTGAAGAGGTTTGGAGTGTGATCATCCTAAACTTACACATTTAGCAATGACTTTTTTAACCTGTTTCTCAAACTCACCATAGGCTTCCTTTCAGGTTTTTTTTTTTAACGTCACAGTATTGTCTTATTCTGGCAAGTTGTCAACAAGTATAGTACTGTTAGCTTTGCAGTTTGAGGTTAAAGCTCCACCTGGCCCTTGTGTATTTAATCACAGTAACGGCTCTTGGTGGGAAGGGTACCAAAAAACCCCGTAACTTTTAGAAAGGCTTTTCTCAAAAAAAGCTTGTATTTCTGTTTTCAGGAGGTGAAATATTTTTAAAGAAATTTATTAGAGGAGAAGGCATTGTTCAGGCAAACATTGAAGAATTATGTTTAAACCTGCCAGACGCTAAGAAGAAACAAACTGTACCAATGAAAGCAATTTAATTTATATTTTAAAAAGTCACAAAAACATAGTGGGTGATGAGGGGAAGACAACTATTCACTCTCAGAATATAATAGCAAAACCTACATCCAAAACAGTGTGATGGAAAGTGTTCCTAATCTGACTGTTTGTGGGAATCACATGCCAGGAGTCTATCACCCAAAACATTGAAATTAATTATGTATTTTTTTATGCAAACTGTGTAAATTAATTGATAAAAGCTTCTAGAACAATCTCATATGCATCTGCATATTTTTTAACTTATTTGGAACTTGGAACTCATAGTTAAAGAAAATGTTCTTTGACAGAATTGGTTTTGGTGATAGACGTGCTGGGTGTACCTACTGAGTATTTTTTGCTTCTTTTGTACTTGTAAGCAGTCGGTGAAATGCAACCACTCGAGAAAGAAAATGAAACCCAATCTGAGATTCATTCACACAGCAGGAGTTCTCTTCTCCACAGGTGTTTATTACTATGTTACACATAACCATAATAGCTGAGCCCCATCAGTTGTGACTTGTGATGTGAATATATTCTGTCATTTGTGGTTCCCACTGTTCTGTGCTTACCCCAACAGCGATGTTTTTTGTGCAGTCGTATTTTGTTGCTTGTTTTATTTGCACACACATTCTATGTATGCCTCTCTGAATACATTACATTCCCTCCTTGGGGAAGTAAGCACACGAGTGCACGTTCAGAGAGCGAGAGGCATTCCCCCTCTATTCTCTGTCCCATCCCCCTCAGCTGTGTTCTGTTGGGGTAAACAGTGTTGCATGGGCAGGAAGGGGCAGTGTTTGCAATGTCAGGGTGGTTCAGCCTGCTTCTTAGAAATAGTTCCTGCACAGGTGGCTGTTGTCCTTTTGGAAGCGAGTTTCCCTTCCTGAGACAATCAGTTGTTGTTGGCTGCTCCCCTTTCCTTAGAACATTCTTAAAATCTTCTTGCCATTTGAACATCCTGAAGGTAAAGCCTGAGACTTTCAAACTCGGGATGCCTTGAGGTTCAGCTTGTACCTCCTGAATTTCAGTGCGACAAACTTTCTCAGTGTATCAAGATTGAAGCCCAAATCATCCCGCTCACGGTGATCATCCAGTGATCATCCAGCTGGAGTTACATGCAAGTAAGGTTTTCTCAGTATTGCTGAGAGTAAACCAGTGCCGACTTTTCACTTCAAGTGTTTTTCCTCAAACCCGGCAGGTTTAATTGCCCAATGGAGTTGGGCAGCACTTTGCTTCTATATGAAACCCATGTTTTGCTTCCAAGGAAAGAGTGTGGAGAGGAGCCTTTTGGCTTCAAATGACAAGTCTAGTTGACAGTCCCTTTTGCCATTTGACTCCTTATAGAATAGCCTTTGGCAGGCAGTGCGTGAGAACCTTAATTTGTTACAGCTGTCAGAGAGATGTGCATTGCTTTCTTTTCTGTTCTGCCTGGTTTCCTGTGGAAATGAGGCTTTTTCTGTCATGCTCTCTCTCTGCCAGCCTGTCCAACCCTATCCTATTTACTTTTTTAATCCATTGCCCAATTTTAGTCCTATTTAACACTGAGGCAGATGCCTTAATGATATTGAGTTCTACCACTGTAATGAATACTGGCAGCCAGATAGAGGAGAGAGATTTAATTAATGCCTGTTCTGATGAAAAGATTTCAGTGTGTGCTCAGCTTTTTCTAGGTATCAGGCTTTATTAGCTCTGTTGTGAGCAAAACTGCCTAGTTTTATATTGTAAGCATTATTGTAGCACTTTAATTGGTGGCTTTGCTTCTGTGGTTTATCTTGCTGTTATCAGAGCCCTAATGAGGGTTCAAAATGCCACTGAGCATGACAAGGTTGACTATGTGGGATGATACTACCAAGCATCAATGTTACTAACTCTGGGAGATAACAGAACGCCGTAAGGACAAAAATCTCCTTTCACCACTCCCCCTGATCCCAACTCCTTAGCTGTTCTCACTTTATGGGAAGGCCAGCATCTGCTGCCTGGGGTCTCCATCCTGAAGTAAAGATTGCAGCATCTTGGGCTGCTGAACACTTTTCCATGCCAGAAATCCTCCTTGAATCATATAGCCCTCACCTTCACCAGCTTTTATCCTGGGACCTGGGGTTGCTGCCTGACGTTCCGTGCAGAAGCAGTGCTGTGTCTCGCCCCAGTGCTGCAGAGCAGCGTGCCTGCTGTGGGTGGAGGAGCGACGCGGAGACAGTTCACTTCCTCACTTGTTCCACGAGAAAGATTGTCCATGTAGTACCAGGGTGGGAGGGAGTAATGGAGATTACGACAAACTAGTCTAGCCATCCCATTGAATCTCCGGGATAGTTCCATTGGTTTACCCGAGGAAGCCAGTTTGACTTGCATAATTCAGACATTTGTCTCTTACATGATAATCTCTTACCTTTGTCATCTTGCACATTCTGTAAAAATGTGGCAAAACAAGCATGTTTTGCCATCTGGACAAAAAAAAAAAAATCATAAAGAAAGATTATTTACTTGAAAGTCCAAAGAGTATCAGCTTAAACTCCTAGTTTAATTTAGTCAAACCTTTGTACAGGGTGCAAGCAGCAGAAACACACATTGTTTTCAAATTTTAAATTTATAAAAGGAATATATCAGGAATATGCTTAAAAATGATGTATGTGCAAGTTCAAAAATGATATTGTTTAGATGACTACTTTACTTGTCTTTTAGACTTGAGGTTTAGAATTGACCTGTCAGATTTTCATAAAACAGGCTGGTTTTATTTTGAGTTATGAATCTGAGGCAGAAGTGGCAAATAAGTTGATGTATAGCCTAGTAATGTGATTCTTTTTTAAATTCCAGACTTGGCTCATGATGTTCATAGATGATCTTGGTTGAGTTCCTGAATAAGTATGCAATAAGTGTATTCTTTTTCCCTGTAGCAAGATACTTAAACATTAATTTAAGAGTAAGTCAGCATGTCATGACTAAGTCTACCTGCAATTTAGTCTATTTTGTGGTACCTCTAAATTTCGTTTAGACTTTTGTGTTACTTTAGTCTTATAAGTGGTTTTTATAAGCAATTGGAAATAGTAAGGTACTCACCACTAATTCTGAGAAATAGAATGAATACAAGTATGTGTATGCTGTGTTAAGAGCTTTCATTTTACTTGTTTTTCATTGATTCTAATTTTTTCTTCTCATAAGGTATGTCCTAGTTGTACATGTCAGAAAATGTGCAATGAGTTTGCAGACTTGTTTGCCTTCACAACTCTTCCTTCTGCATGGTTTTTTATTACTCCTGTCATGGAATATATTGCCTCATTTGTAAATATCAAAAGCACTGTAAAATGGGAGATAGCAATTTACTTAATACCACGCATACACCATTTATTTCAATTTTTTTAATAAGTGAGCTCTTCTGCTGGAATACAAGAAACTTTATGCAGAGTGCCTGAAAAAACTTTTGCAGTTGGCAGTTTTCTTAATATTGGTCCTAACTAGTAAAGCACCCAAATCTCTCTGAAATGAAGGATGTTATTAACATTACTTGACAAATTGGAATTATTATGAATATTACCCCATGGGTCAGATCAAAGCAAACTTTTTGTTTTCGAAACTGTTGGTCAGAAGGATTTTTTTATTACTGTGTACCAAGCTTTTTGACTTCCATAGACTGATTTGATTTATAAAGGATTCTGAGAACAGCCCTGAATTTTCACGTGGCTTCTATGGCTTGGCACATCTGGAATGCCTGGAGCAGCAACCTGGCTTTCCTTAGAGCTGTCTCTCTGGAACTGAGTAAATTTTACTCTGGCTTGTGACTCGGGGAGAGTTTAAGTGGGTTGGCCGTGGGTGACTTAAGGGAACATAGGAGTTTTTGCTTCCCAATTCTAAATTTAGAATATGCATTTCTCATATTCATTTTGCATCTGCAAAAGTTATTTGAAGAGTATAACATGAATATGCGAGGAGAAAGATGTCCCACTGAAACTTTGTTTATATTTTTGTTCTTTCCCTTTTTATTCCAGTGAAATGAAGCAGAAGTTGGATGAAGAGAGCAACAAGTGCAGCATCCTATCCAAGCAGCAGAAGTTCAATGAGCACTGCTGCATTCGCTGCTGCTCCCCTTTCACATTTCTTATCAACAGCAAGCGACAGTGCCAAGAATGCAAGTATAACATCTGCAAGAGCTGCTGCACTTACCAGAAAAAGGAGAAAGCTTGGATTTGCAGTGTCTGTCAGCAAGCAAGGTAAAGGCCTTTTGTTCAACAACCTGTTCAAAGCAGCTGTGGCCTGACCTGAGCTTTTCCTTGTATTTGTCAGTATTTAACTCTGGTGGGATAGGACATGAAGTACCTGTTTATGTAGGGGTTGATTTGTTCCTGACATGCCTGGTTTTTGTAGAGGTTAATTTGTTCCAAGAGTGTTTGGTTACCTGTTGCATTTTCCAGGCTTGTTTAGCTGGACTGATGTATCAGCAAGCACTAATTGGGCATGGCTTGTGCAGGACTGGGATGTCCTGAAACTCCTGGGTTACTAATGGAACCTGAGCACAGATGGTGGTAAGGCAGTTAATAGTCTGGCAGCTAATGCCAGTGATGGGTCAGGAATGGAAGGGAGAATATTTGTGAATAGATCACCCAGCTGTGACTGTGTTTTAGAGTGCTTTTCTAAATGCCAGCTTATTGGTGAGGGTGCCTTGAGCTTACTTTGGCAAGTACCCAAAGAAAATAGCAGTGCAACCTGTTATAATTCATAACATCTGTTAAGAATATGCTGCCGGGCTTCTCTTTGCAGAGGGTATCAGGGATTTACTATCTCACCCTTCTGAGGGTAGCTGAGCCCCAACATTTAAAGATAGCACCAGAAAAACAAAGCAAAACACTTAACAGTAGCAGAGGGGCCGTTCCTTAGATGGTGACTGATAGTCCTTGCCTCCAAGTTCCAAAAGCAACTCTAGCTGTGGTGACGTAGTCCTAACCAAGAGCCTTTATCTCAGACAAGAAGGGTGAATGAAGTAGCTCAATTCTGTATGGTTTAATTTTGACCACTGGTGATTAAAGCAGCTGAGCATATGTGACAGAGATGGCTGTTTCTTCTTCATCTTTCTCTTGAATGGAGAATGTAGGATGAAGACAAGAGACAAGTCCCTTTGCAATGCTGTATGGTACGCCTGTGCTCACCAAAGCCTTACTATTCCCTCTTGTTTCCCATTAACACCCACTTGAAATGTAAGCTTTCCTGTAGTGTCTGTGAATTAAGTGTATGTCCTTTGACACAGGTCCTTAAAGTCATAGGGATCCCAGATGGACAATGCCGTATTTCCAAACATCGGTCTTTGAAGGTGAAGGTGGTTGTGTTCTTTGGGGCACCTGATCCTTTTCCACTTGTTACCCTGGAAAACCTACAGAAACCCCCTTTTCCTTGGTGAGGAGGCAGATGAATGACAGGAGTATCTTTTCCAGCAACACAGAGAGCTGTGGAGCCAGTGCTTGTTTCTAACTTAGTCGTTCAGCCATTTCATATTACACCTCTTTCTTCCATTTAACCTGAGTTCACCCATATGGGCAGCAGCACAGCAGCCAGGTTTGTGGATGCTGATGAACTGCACTTAAAATACCTTTTGCTGACTCCACAGAAAATGCCTCAGAAGAATTTAATTTCAGAAGAAAAATCTGTAGCTGTATTATAGAAATGCTATTTCTGACCCTAAAAGTCAGGGCGTTTCCCACAATCCTTTGCAGCCCCCAGAGTCACCCACCTGTAACTCAGTTATAAACGTTTTCATTATTTATGAGACCTGAGACATAGCTTGAGTTATTTTTCAGTGAATAAATTAACTAAGACTGCTGCTAATCATTTTATGTTCCAGTTTATTGGACTGTGCTACTTACAAATCCCTGTAGGTAGATCAGGGGCTAGTATTCCTCAGGGAATGGTGATGTATTCTGATCTGGTGGGGACTTTTTTTTGTGTTTTGGGGGGTGGTGGGGTGGTATGATTTTTTGGGTTTTAATTCTCAGTATTTCTTCCAGGGAAAAACACAGGGGAAAGCACAACAGTCTGTTGTGAATTCTTGTTGCCTTCTCAGTGACTTATTCCTCAGGTGGACTGTGTCCTCCTGCCCCTCCTCAGCTCCTCTGCTTGTGTCTTTTATTTTTTTCCTTTGATGAGGCAGCACAGGTAGTGGAGGTGGTTCTGGGTTTAGCTGTTACTTGCCTGCACATCTTACTGCACAATGGATAGTGAGCTCTAGTGGGCTAGAAATATCTGAAGACCACGTTCTACCTGTTTGTGCTCATCAGCTCCTCACTACAGCAGTACTCAAATAACCCTGAGTTTTATGTCCAGTATGTATTTAGAATATGTCAATGAGTTCTCTGATGTCACAAATGGTTTTCTCCAGTATAAAAGGCTACAAAGGAGATGTAAGCAAGTGAAGCCCTTCAGTCTGGGTTTAAAGTCCTTCTGGGGGCTGTACCCTTTCCTTTAGACTCTCTTATTTCCTATTATCTTCCTCCAAATGAGTGACATCAACTTTGGTAGATTTTAAATAGTCTCCTGGCAGATTCCCATGCCAAGGTGATGTTGACATTGAAGAAAATCTGACGTGTTGAGTTAGTCTTTCAGGGCTTGACCCTAGTGGAGATACCTGTTCTGTTGAAAACTGTTTTTCATCTTCCATGGCAGAGATCTGTATTAGCGTTTAGCAGAGAGCAAAAAAGCAGGTGAGCATTTGAAACATAGAACATTTGTAGAAAATCAGTCAAAAAAGTTAATCTCTGCTTCTTCCAAAAGCAGAAAACTCATCAGTAAGCCAATGAAAACTTTGGTGTTTGAATTCCTTTAAAGCACATCTCCTGTTGCAATGCATCTTTTAAAAGTTAGAAATTGGGCTTGGTATGGTATCTCAGGCTCAAAAAAGTCTTTACAGCAATGTCTGAATTAATCTTCTGACGAACAGGAGAACCTTCCTTTAATTTCCAGATTTCCCAGATTTAGCACACATTCTGCAAATGCTTTTTGATTTAGAGTTATCTATGAATACTATTATTAATGTTTTTGGGGTTTTCTTCTCTCACGTGTGTTTTTGTAGTCTGTAAGTACTTGATGATAAAATTATATAATACTAATTTCAAGTTTTTGATTGGTGTATAGTTCCAATTCTTCCAAAGCTTTGTACAATGTCTCCTTGTTAGACACCTGTCAGACAATGTATTTAGGCAGCTTGCTGAGGTCTGTACTTTTTAAGTCTTCTTGGCTAAGTAGATCCCAGGCACAGTTTCTTTGCCCTCTGGATTAATGCTTTTGATGCCAGACACAGAGGTTCTTTGCTCATTTAATAGAAATAGGGCATGCGTTCCATGTGTCTGAGACCACTTTTCCATCTCCAAGGAGCTGTATCCCAGAACACCCTGCTTGTGATACTCTGCTTTCCAGTTTAACACTTGTACTAATAAAAATAATTTTTAAAAAAAGCATAATCCATTAAAATGCGTATTTTTGCAGGTTTTCTAAACTAATCACATTTTACTTCTGAACCGTAGTATGAGTATATAGAGTCCAGTCCAAAATAAGGTGTGCAGACATCTGGCTGTCCACCTCAGCTTTTCATGACTATCATGCATGAATCCCCCGGCATTCTTGGTTCACTTCTTCTGGTCTCATCATCTGTACGTCGAAAGATTTCTGTCTCTGTTGTGAGTGGGAGCATGGGCAGCTAATCCTTTCATGCCTTCGTATCCATCTGTTGTGTGATTTTCTCACTTGTTCTCAAAACTCTTGCTCAGGTGATGAGAGTTCAGCACTTAGTGGACTCCTGCTTTGCTTTCTTGAGCCAGGCCATGGGTAAAAGGGTCTGCAGGAAATCATCATTCTGCTTTATAAGAGTTGCTTTGTTGGTGGTGGTCCTTTGCTAGTAACAGCTATTAAGAGACAGAGACCCAGTCACTGGTCCTTTTCTCCTTTATGTCATTAACTAGTGAAAAAACACGGTCATGCTGCACATACTCAGACTTCCTGCAGTCAAAGTAGTGTTTGGGGTGGCTCAAACTGGGTCCCAAAAATTATCACATTGGTTGCTTGCTGCACAGATTTATTTGGAACTTTAAGAGAACTGCCTTTTTTTTTTTTCAACTTTGGTTTTTGTACTCCCAATTTAACTGCTGCTTTTAAAAAGAAGAAAGTGAAAGTATATCAATTACCTTCATCAACTCTTCAATCCAGAGTTATTGCTGAATGTTCTTTACATTTACTTTTGAGTTTGTTGAGGTACCTGGTCAAATATAACTAGACTGTAACAATTTGCATCAGTAGCGAATGTAATTGTCTTACTGGAACTTGAAAATTAGTTAGACTAATTAGATATGCCTTGGGGATTTTTAATGCACATCAGAGTGAGATTTGAGAAAATGCATTAAGGTCTAGTCTACCTGCAGTACCCAGTACATTTTTCTGCAACTGGCATGCGTGGGATTAGCACTAATGTAAAAATGGAGCAATGCTTCCGATAAAATGAAAATTGCAATAGAAAATAAAAGTCTAGACTCACTTGGCAGGCAGAACACTCTTCAAATAGAAAGGAGCTTTGCCAGTCTCAGGAACAGTCCTAAATAAAACCTTTATATTTCATATGCTTTTCTTTGGAGGGCTCTGTAAAACAATGTAATGTGTTTTAATGTCAGCAGAACAAAGCATGTATTTGTGGAAACATGATGAAGTTAGATTGCCAAAAGGATACATCTCTTCTTCTTAGCTGATGCAAGTTTTAGTGTAAAACTCATTACAGGGAAAAAGAGAAAAAAAGCACCGAAATTTGGCAAAACCTTGGTGTGGTACCTGAGGAAAAGTAATACCTCTGGTTAATAACTGAACTTTGTATTTGTCAGTGCATTTGGGTGTAACAAAACAGTCAGTTTCAGGACTTAGTTGTGGAAAACTAATGAAGATATAATGCTGCTTAGCAATTTTGTTTTGCTTTCAAGCAGGCTCAACCATCTGGTAAAAGGAAGCCGAAATGTATTTTAGGTAGTCTGCCTCAGCCATAGCTTGGAGCTTTGTGTACAGTTTTGTGACAGTTGCTATTTCTGCTGTTTGAGGTCCCTGTCTAACATTAGTGAGAACTTCTACAGAACTTGGAAGCTGTGACATTGTCAAGTAAATGCCAGGAAATGTGTTTTTGCTTCCGAGATCATAGAATTGTGTTGGAACGTTCTCTTGCTCTGTGGCATAGCACAGAAAATAGTCTTAGTTCTACCACGTGCATGTTGTCTTCATTTGACCCATATGGGTCTTGTTCTGCTTTTTTAAAAGTTCTTTGAATGATCCTTTTCATATTGTACTTAAGGGATTTACTAATTTTAGGTAAATTGCAATGAAAATTATTTTTCTCAGCTGTATATACTTGTAGAAATTGATGCAGTTCCTTCCAAAAATGCATGCTGTTCTACTAATTTTTTTTTCTTCCTCCTTGTCCTGCCACTGTCTCTCTGTTTTGTATCCTGCCTCTTGACCTCCTTGTTCTTACCATGCTTTAGCATCACAGTAGATCATAGACAGCATATATTTTTGCTCACTATACCCATGAAGAGCAAGGACAAGAGCTTTGATTTTTGCACAGGAGCCAAGAACAGTCTTTGGTTTATTCAGTTGTTCCGTAACTGGAGGAGGAGAGAGAGGAATGTGCAAACTGGTTGCTTTGACAGGTTGATCTCTGCTGGGTTTTTTGCTATACTGATCTGTCTTAATTATTTTGAAGTATGCACTGTGAAGAATTTCATTTCTGCTAGACAGAATAAAGCTGAACTTGCATAACATACAGCAGACTGCAATGCTGCACTCAGCTTTAGGAAAAGCATCTAAAAATGGAATTGAAGAGGAGAGTAGGAAAGAGAGGTCTATTAAAACAGTTAAATACAAGTGCTAATTAGGGCGATCTTTTCTAGCTTTAAGTAGCCTTGGAAGTGAACGTGTGCCTGAGTGCCTGGGGGACTAATCAGTGTTTTAGAAACTTTGGTTCCCAGTTTTAGCTGTCAAGTGACCTTGGGGAAATTTCCATATGTCACGTTTCCCCGTGTGCAGAATGGATTTGATGATCCTGAGCTCTTCGAGGTTAGTGGTTGAAAAGTTAAATGCTCTGGTTGTAAAGTGCTAAGTATTATTAATGTACTGTTATTAGAGGAGTTTTGCTGCAGTCAGCATGGCTAAACCTTTGGGTTTCTCAGTTGCACAGAAAGGTAAGTGCTTGGATTCTTGTAGGGAATGAATGAGGGAAGAATATCACAGCTTTATGTTCAATGTTAATATATAAGTGCTTGCCTGTGTTTGGCTTCACCTACCTTCAGCAAGTCATTGTAAGAAAGGCTATAAAACATTTTTTTCCCTAGTAGGAATAAATATTATGTAAATAGTGTGCAAAAATAGTGGGACTGCTAACCTGGGAGGAGCTGGATATGAAAGGATGTAACACTTATTCCTCATGATAAGCAGCACACAAATTATAGGTTGGACTGACTTAGCCTTTCAGTTTTGCAAAAGCTGAGGTACTTTCAGTGAAGGTGACAAATTAAAAGCTAATTAAAATTGCACAAGGTTCTTTAGGTATGGGCACTTCAGTGTCAAGTGGGGACATCATGCCTTACAGTAGGTGAGATGGAAAATCTTAAGTATCAAGCACAATTTCTGGAGGAAACTCCCTTGTGTCAGTTCTGCAACTGGAACTTCGTGTGCTGTTCATCATAAAATGTATGTGATAAAGCAAGAAGTCATGCTGTGGTTAACACTCCAGAGGTAGCTTTAAGCAGAGCAGAGTGCCCTTTCACATAGACATGTCACTGAACATTTTTTAGTTATCACTAGTGAAAGATTGCTACCTGGTTTGATGTATGTTTGTTTCAGCATTTGGTGAGTCTTCATGTTTTCTTCTGTTGTATTTGTGCAACCACCAAGCTTTAACAAAGTACAGGAATTGGTCTGTTGCTTCAGCTGAGGCGGACATTCCCACCTCAAGGAGTGAAGACAGCTTATGGCCTGCACTCTGCCAGTCCCCAGGGGACATGCTGTGTGCATGCTCTTTGCTGCTTCTATTCATAATGTTTGGTGGGGCCAACGTGAATCTGAGGAACTGGGAGGTGATGCCACATATGCAATGAAAAAAGATTCTTCTCCCACTAAATCACCACATACATTTAACTTCTGTACAACTCACACAAGGAGAGAAGGCTATTCTATACCTGTATTGTATGCCTCTCTGACTCTCTCGTTATGAGTTGTATATGAAGACTATTTTGACAGTCCACAAGTAATTCAGATTATTTTGCCAAATTATATTATTTTTATCCTACTTCCTATTGATAAAGAAGCTCTATGTCTCCTCAGTGCTTTTTTTTTTTCTCCAGAAGATTTATCCTGTTAACTGTGAACAGCTGCCATTATTGTGTGGGTATCCTTAGAAGCGTTATAAATGCTGTGGTTAACAAAGGGGTTTTTTTTCTTGGTGAGAAAATTGGAAATCCTCCAGACTTGTAGCCACTGGCAGTGAATGGCAGTAACAAATGTGTCTTTCCTCCATCTAGTGCGGTTTGCAGTATTACCCTCTTAAAGTGTTCTTGTGTTACCAAAGAAGTTAAAGTAAGAATTTAATTTGTCATTTTAAAAAAGATTGACAACATCAATAAATAAGTCACTCCACGTTCCTATCATTCAGGCCCACCTTTCACATGAAATAGATACTGAAGCACTCACTGCTTAAGTGTCTTTAGTAAGAATCTGTGAGATCCTACATTCACATTTCATCATGCTTCTTCAGCTTGAGGGAAAAGGAAGGTGGAAAAAGCAGTTGCTCTGTGTTTCTGACAAAGAAGAGGTTTTCCAAACTCGTGTGCTGAATTAAGTATTTTTGTTTCTTGTACTTTTTTCATAGTAGCATATCTTTTCTGCATGTAACTTTTTGTGAAGTCATCTTTCAGATGAGCACTGCGTGAGTCTGGTTAGAGAGTTAGTTACTCGTCATACATCTTCCACTCTCTCAGCTTTCAAAATATGACCCTGGATTTGTGGATCATGAAATAAATGATAATGGTTGCCAGTTACCTGTACTGGAAGTGCATTTCATGCACTTTCCTGTCTTACATCCCACCTGCATCTTTTGCTAGCACTGTCCAGGCAAACATCTTGTCCGTTTTAGCCCAGGAGCTAACAGACAGCTCTTTCATTTATCTTGTGTTCACAAGTAGGATCATGTTAACGTAGTAGAAAAGCCATCTCTGACCTAAAGCTCTTTGAATTTGTACCCCCATTCATTTCAAGTTGTTTTATCCTTATTTATTTATTTATTTTTGCAGAAGCAGCTTCAAAAAATGAAGATTGAATTTTGAAAGAGTGCCTAAATAAAAATTGCCTAAATAAAAAGCAATAACTTTTGCTCGCAGAAGTTGTGAACTCTTTGGATGTGCCATGTGATCTTAGCGAAAGAAAGCTTTTGTTTTCAGATTAGCATTGGATTTATAGTGCACTTGGGATTTACTTTGATAAATTGTTTTCATCAGAAAGGTGCTGTAGTAAAAATGAAAATTTTTCACAGTAACTGGAAAATAATGAGGAATGTCTTCCATTCTCCTCATACCCCCATCCCCCACCAAAATATTTGAAACTTCTCTACATTTCTGGGAATCAGCATGGTGTGCCTTTACAGTTTGACTTTTGTCTCTAGATGTTAGAAGCCAACAGGGAGTTGCTAACACTCTTTTGGAGGGGTTTTTAGTCCCTTTGTTTGAGGGCTGTTCCATGACTTAATGGCCCGTGCCTTCCTGCATGAACACTTTTGGTTTGGGAAGGAATCTGTATACAGTAATGAGGTGGGCGTGGCTGCCGGATCTGTAATACTGCCTGTCCTGATTGTTTTGATCTGAAATTTAATATGCTGTAAAGCTTGTTGTTGTAATCCAGCAAGTGATGTCTCTGGGCAATACGTGGGAATCAGAGGCCCGTACTGGTTCATTTTTGTTTCATCTCTGTTTCTGTCCATTGATGTGAGGACTTGTGGGGTGCTTCTCCAGGCCCCAGACTGAAAGAGCCTTCCTTCTCTTTTCATTAAGGTCCCAAGAGATAATTAGTGTTGAAGGAAAGTTTGTTCATCTAATTAGGAAATACTGTTTCCCATCCTCTGTCATGCTCTGAGGTTGTATGTGAGATTAATAGTGTAATGGAGACATCATGGCTCACATTGTTTTCAATTTGCTGATGACAGATTTGCTTTGTGTTCGTGGTTTTTCCTGGCTGTCAGTGTGGGGGCTTGTAGAATAGTGCCTGGAGTATGGAAGCTTGAATAAATGCTTGTGAGATAGAGGAAACCCATATAAAGAATGGTAGAAACTGCATCAGGAGTCACAGTTGTAATTTTGTCTCACTGATATGTTCGCAGGGCTTTATAACCTAGGGGATTTCTTGAGTTCTCTGTATCTCAGGTAGTTGCAACTGTCAAAAGGACTTTCAAACTCTGGCTTGATAAAAAGTGAATTAATACCTGTTAGCAGCAAGGAAAAAATTTGTGATGACTTGTCCCGATCCTGCAAATTCACCAGTAGCCAGGCCTCTGTCTGTGGTGGCAGAGAATACCTCTGATCAAACATGAGTTTGGAAATTGTCCTGGGGGAAATAACTATAGAGTGCTGTACTGAGAAGTGTGAATGCAGCTCCACTGTGAGCTACATTTTGAATGACCCTGCCTCCTGTGCTTCAGAAATTCTGAGCCATTCATCTTGGGAAGGGGGAATTAGTTCTCTTACATGTTTTAAAAAACCCCACCACATTACAGCTGGTGCTTTTCAGTCTTTGGCATTGTGACCTATCACAAAATGCCCTCTTACATCCAATAACCCTTTGCATCTCGGCTCAAAGGGTTATTGGGTGTAAGGAAATTTAAGGCTAATATTTTGGAACGTGTCTGTATCAACACTGCTCCCTGAAACGCTTTCTCTGAGTAGAGAAACTAGACCAGTCACACAGAAAACATACCTATCTAGTGTCTGTGTTAGTCCTGAGTGTAGTGGGAACAGTGGTTATTTTTCTCATCATGGAAATAATAATTAGAGATTAAATATTCTTGAGAGACATAAGCTTTCAAAGCAGTCCTACATAGGTTTTGGGTAGAGAGGGTTGGTTCTGAGACCTGTGAAAGCATACTTTACTGAGTCCATTCTGTGTGGTACATTTAAATACTGTATTTTCTACTTTTAAGATGTTGCAGTTGCTACCAAAGAAGGTGGTTCTGGCAAAAGAAACAGCAACAGAGTAGAGTGAAAGGAGATTGACAGGAGTATAAGGAGGAGGGTGGGGGAAATAGTACAATTGTAGTTTGAAAAATTAGTCATGTAACGTGTCATTGTAATTCCCAACTGGCAATTAAACAGCACATATCTGCATAGAGGATTAGTAACACTAGAGGGTAATGTTCAGGATCTTGAGCAGCACTTCCAGTATATAATTTGTAAATGGTTTGATGGATACGTGCCTCACACACTCCATAAACTACCACATTCCAGTGCTTAATATAATTAATCCTAACAAACACAGACCTCCAGCTCTATAGATAGCTGGCTATGACTTTACAATATGTTGCGTTAATAGACTTAAAAAAAAAAAAGCAAAAAGGGACAGCCAGCCAGAAAAATTACACTGTTTATTCCTCCTCACGTGTTCTGTGCCAGCCCCCAGGGCTGTAGTGGCTGGGCTTCCAGCAGGCTCCTCTCTGGTGATTAGAGAGGAGAGGTCCAAGGTGAAACAGAGCAAGGGATTCACAGCAGGTTGTGCAGGGCTTGCAAAGGCAGCAAGTAAGAGCCTGAGAATATTGCAGAGGTAAATTCAAAACAATGCACACTGAACTCTCTGTAGTGATATCACTTTTGTGATACCTTTTTTTTAGCAACACTTTTTTAGCTCACTTTTGATAGGCTTAATGGATGCCAAATAATCAGCATGGACTAGCTACAGTAACAGTATCTAGAATAATCTGGATGTGAAAAACATCGAGGAGAGAGTTAAGGGACAGAAACCCTCTTTGATCTCAGCCAGGACTTCAGCCTTGCAGGCTTTATTTAAATCTGCTGACTTTCAAAGGGATATGGAGCATTGTGCTAAATGAGCATATATGTCACCTCTGGAAGGTTTGCTCCAAGTTTGGCAGTGTCCTTCCTACAGCTGCCATTGCTCAGATGCACCAGTTACTGATATTAGAGCGTCGTGTGAGGAAGTTACTGCCTTGAAATTCTGAAAGGCGGGATGTAGCTCCCAGCTTTCCTTCAGATGATCTCTGTCTAAGGGCAGCTGTGTTAAACTTTGCATGCCCCAGGTCCTTTTTGGTGGAATATAATAGATGGTGATGGGCAGTTCCTTTATGTTTAAGTGTAGAGCTTCTCGGGAAAGCACCACCTTAAATTTGGCTCAAATCTCAGGCACACAGTACAGCTGATGGGTGCTACCAGGATGTAAATACAGACCAGCACCACTTCTGAACTCTCTTATTTTATAAAACAGTGTGTGGTTTAGCCTTTTTATAGGCTTGGTTAGCTCCTGTCACACAAAGATTGTGCTTCACTCAGTTCACATGTACCACTCCAGTTATTAAAGGGCACATTGAAAAGTTGCCATTGCAGCATTACTTAAGCTGAAAATTGTCAGAATTACTTTGTAAAATACAAAGTGAATGTATGCATTTTCACTGTTGAAGCCAGGCAGTGACTTCTAAATTGTGTTGAATCTCATGAGCTGTCTGATATTTGCACACTTTTCATTTAGGTTATGGAGGCATCATTGTAGCTTTCAAAATTATTTGGACACTTCCATTTTCCTAGATGGTTGCTGATGCTGATTCTGTGCATTTCAGATGTCTTTGAATGGTTTATGAAGGGTAGAACAACTTCAAATCAAAACATAATTTTGATGTACATTTAAAGGTAGAAAATTAATACACAGATCCTGCTATGGAGGAAAAGAGTCTCCACATGTCTCTATGTATCTTATATCACAGATATATATATGAGGACTTGTAGATGGTTACTTTTTTATAGTATGTGAAGGGAGGAAATTTTTTTATTACTCCATAGGTGACAGAATTCATCAAGTGAGGAAGCAGAAGGTGGACCTGGATTCTGCTTCCTGCTCAGAAGGTGCTCACCATCTGGTGTTGAGTAGGTCACTCTGGCTTTCTCTTTTTTACTCCATTATGAGAGAAATGCAATCCCAACCTTGATAAAGCTCCTGTGAACTTTATATATATACACACACACACATATATATATATGTATTTTATTTTTTACTTGCTGTCATACAGACCTGGAGTGCTTAAATAAAAACCATGGATGTGACAGGCTCCATATGGGAAATCAGGGTTTTGGAAGGCTCCAGGCTCTGATAATCTTACTGTGTCTTGAATGGTGAACAACAGATACACCATCCACTTAACTAGGTCAGACATTTTAAAACTTTTCTCCTACTGCATTCTCTGTAAGGATCAGTCCAGAGCCTCGTCTCATCTATCAGAAGTAGGGTATCTCCAGTCTACTTTTCTCTGTTATCCTTACTGTGTGTCTGTGTGCTCTGTGCCTTATTTGGCCGGAGTTTGAAGGGCTTTCCAAGGCTGAAGAGTATGTTTCTTTGTTTTACACACAAGGTAGGTCCATGGTCAGAAAAGCATCAAAATGGCTCAGCTATTGCTTCTCTGTGTGCTGTAACACTGGGAAAACAGTGGGATGGTGGGGACACAAAGATGGGGTTTCTGCCTGCAGACTAAAAAAACCCCACCCTGCAGACTTTTAAAAAGTTGACTCACACTGCAGTGGTGTGTTTTTTCAGTGGTCAAGGCAGTGCAATTGAGCCTGAGAGACACCAGTGGGAAAAACAGCCTTCCCTGTCCAAATGATTGTCAAGTGAAATCTGAGGAGAGCTCACTGGAAAATTCCTTAGTGGAGAACATAGCAGATGGGAAATCTTGATCAGAAAAAAACCAAAACATAAAAATAAAGCCTTGCATTTAGCGAAGGGAAACACCTCCTCCGTAGTAGCTGTCTTTAGCTGCTAGATTTCATGGGTTTAATAACTTTTTTAATAGTGAAGCAAAAATTTAAAAACTGTGATTCTGCTAGTTATCACATAGACATTATCATACATTCTAACAGACTGTTTCAGGCTTGTGTCCAGGGCTAGCTGATTTGGTTGAAATTGGACATCTGATACAATAAACCCTAAAAATTCTCTTGTAATGAGATTTTTCACAAGTAGCCTGGTCCATTGTGATGGGCAAATCCTGTTCATGAAATCAGATATGGGTGTACTTCATACAAATGGCAGCTCCTCCTGTCCTTTCTGGGAGGACCAGCAGATGAAGTCTACAAAGTGCACCTGGGGAGCCAGGCCAGAAATGAGAGCTTAATATAAGTGAGAATTAGGATTCTCTAAGTAATTTCCTTTTAGCAGGGCTTGAAGATATAGAGTGAGCTAGCTTCTATCCTACATGTTTCATGCTGCATGTTTCAACTAATTTCCATTGTTATAACGTGTGTAAGAGAAAATCAGCATGTAACAAACATGAATCTTGCCCTTCATTGGTAAGGTCTGGATCATTCTGCAGGTGTGCTTTGTGTATCGAGGAGATTGTTATTTAAGCATTATCGATGGAATCTCCCAAATTCTGTTATTTACATTTTGCAAGAAAAAAAACTTAGACACTATATGGTGGTAAAGAATCAGCTTAATCAGAGAATGCTTTTAACTGGGACTCTGTATTAGCCAGAATTTCCTTAGTAGTGGGCAGTTTCTGTTAAGGCAAGCCAGAAAGCATAACTGCCTTACCATGCTTTTGTGATGGCTTTCTCTTGCTAAAAATGTCTTTTGCCTTTGGTAGCAAAGATTCTGGCAAATCTAAAGAGATCTGGGGTGGGGAACCAGGTGCTAAGTATCTTTATTGCTTCTCTGTGATGTGACTTTTTCTAATCCTGTCAGAACAGCAACATATTGGTTGTTTGGCTCTTTTCCCTATTTGACATATAAGCAGAAAATCTTCTTTCCTCATTTAAAATGACTTGCTCTCACTAGTGCACCATCTTCCTAGAGGAGGGAAAGTGTTCTGTGGTACCAAAACCCACATAACAAATCTTCAGAGCCCCTGCACTGGCACAGTGCTGTTTCCAGAGCACTAAGGTTTGTTCCTTTCAGGCACAGATCTCACAGGTCTGTTCTGCTTTTAATTCTAGCTGAATAATTGTCTCCACATGCTTCTATGGATTCATCTCGATCTGAACACTGCCCTCGGAATAAATGCAACATTTACAGCCTCTAAGAGTCTGCAGAAAGTAAAATGCTTCTGCCATTATCATTACTGTTGGGATTTATTAGACTGCTGCTTTTATGCCTAATAATTAAAAAACCTGCAGCATCAGGGGATACTGCCGCGGGTCTGAAATAAATTAATTCAAGCTGACATCAGGATTTAAATGAGCTTTGCTTTTTCTTATGACAGGGAGCTGTACCATCTCACTTTTTTTTTTTTTAATTGCGAAGTTAGTCTGAGTTTGCAATAGAAATTTTTTTTTTCAAGAGATAATAAGCTCCTCCCATGAGGTAAGTTGCCTAGCTTTCTGCTTTTCCAAAACAGTCTCCGTTTTTGGTTATTTTCCTCCAGTTACTTCTGTTTTCATAAGTTTGCAGTGAAAGATCACAAAATACTTAGGGCCTTTTAACTGGTTTACACAAAGCCTCTTCAAGACGTCATTTCAGGTTCTGTGTTTCCTTTGATGCCAAGGATTTAGTTGTGTGTAAAAGTACCATGTCTAAATGGCTTTTCTGTGTATTTACAACCTCTTTGGCCTCATTACAAGAAGGACATGAGAAATGTTAATTTAGGATATTTAAAAATCTACAATGGTGCTGTCAGAGGGAAGAAAAACCACCCTGAAACCAAATTTGCCATTCAGAGTCAGCATGCATATATCTGGTGGGATCATGGGTCCTGGTTTAGCTTATATAAATAAATATGAACTATAAATAAATATTCACTAGCATCATCTGTGAAATTTACTTGATGTTATTATGTCAATACTGTTTGTGCTTCCATAATTGAAGTTAAAATGAATTAAATATTTGAAGCAGAGCTCCACAAGAGGGATACTTCACCAGAGGTATCCTTCATATTGCTGCTGAGATTACCAAATACATCTAGGGGGTTGAAGTAAATATTTTGAAAATTTTATAAGTATCTTGATTAATTTGAACTAAATCTAATTTCAAAATAATTTCTCTCCATAATGCAGCACAATGACAGAGCAGGGCAGGCTGTTCAGACTTCCCATTTCACTAAATCACTGAAGCCTTTTGTTATGTATGGGGAATTTTCTCTTAGGACATGGTTTTTCTGCCATTCTCTATAATGAAAGTTTCTTTTTTAGCAGGGAATTAAGACATAATGTTTCACTGACAGAAACTCTTAAAATCCCTTTGCTGTCTCAAAATTACTTCCCCTATCCTCTTCTGTTCAACAGGACGATCTTTTAAAATGCACATTACTCACTGATCTCTTAAAGGGATCTCAATGCTTTCTGGGGCAGACAGGGACTTTGAGCTATCCCTTTTGTGTTCAGTATCGAGGTATTCATCTTGCATTCCCAAGTGAACCCCAACTTTTGTTGTGCCACAGTACAATATGAGTGGGAATGAAAAATATTCTTTAAAAATCTTTAACCTGTTTAGCCCCCTAACCTATAGGGGCTGTGAACCCTATAGAACTGCAGGCTATGAATTGGTACTGCTTTTAGCTGTTTATGTAGTTCTGCCTTACAGGTACATACCTTAATGTGGCTGGGATCTATTTCAGACGTAAGTTGACCTTTTAGTTCGGTGGGTTTGGGATAACAGACACAAATTTGCAGATTTTTATTGGTTTTTTAACCTAAGTTTGCTTCTACTGACTCTTGACTGCAATGCTAGATCGAAATAGGCTTAAAATTTAAACCCAAATGTTGAAATTATCTATTCCTAGATTTTTGGAGACAATTTTGGCAGTTCATTTCCCAGTAAAAATACTAGGAATTCCAGCTTGTAAATAATAGCTCAAGTACTGAGAAAACTCAGAGTAAAAGAACAGACAAATAAATGAATGCAGAGAAAATGTGATGTACTCTGCAGAGAAATTCCTTTCTTTATGATTTTGTGCTTACACCAGATACCTGCTATTTAAAACTTGCCCCATTTTCCCAGAGACCTTCTATTTGTCGTTGGTCTTTGATTATATTTCCTTGGTAAAATTTCACTTTTCTGTTTTCCCTTTCACTAGCTTTACCTTGAAATATAAGAGCTGGTTATTATTGAAAAAAGATGCAGTTCAGGTCAATCTTAGTGCTTCTGGTTACTTTTACCAGAATTATATTTTATCAGCTAATACAGTAGGTTTACTCTTTGCATTGGTAGTGATCTAGTTGTCTTTCTTTGCTCTTAATGTTTCCTAAAAACATTTTTAACATTCTGTAGAATCGTGATGCAAAAAGAAAATCACTGGCATCAGTTACACACAATCTAATGCTCTAAGTATCTTAGTGACACAAAGGTGTTTAAAGAGCATTTTAAGCTGCAGTGGTGAGCACATGAGAGATATATTTTGCAATGATAAAGAAAGAAGACTGTGAAGGGTAACTCAAACATATGCATTATAAATTCTTTTCAGTCTGTGATTTTTCACTGGTTTGCCCACAGGACATCTGACTTACTGTGGTCCCACTGCAGAAAAGAAAAAAAGGACTGTCTGGAGGTTAAAGCTGTTGTTTGTTTCATTTGTTTCAGAAGCTGAGAATGATGTGGTCAATAAGCCAAAAATTGCCCTGGAGGCACAGCTTACATTTCTTTACAGGAATCTTCACAACTTTTGTAGTCCATTTGCAAAGAAAAAAAATAAACCAAAAGAAGTCTTCCTCGTGTGCTACTGGACTGAGGCCTATGTGCACGTGTAGCAATGTCTGCATGTTTCTGCAAACCTTGCAGGTCTTTGGCACTCGAGGCAGGAGGAGCAGCAGGTGGTTGTTACCCTTTGGGAGGCAGCCTGAGAGTAAAACGCGATGCTTTGTCAAGTTGCTTCTTAGAGATCTGTCAACAGCAGATGACTCAGGCTCTGCTCCTGCCTTTGCAAGGGTGTGTGCTTTAGTGAGCATTTATTTTTATATAGAGTGTGTTGGCAAAGTCACACCATGCTGCAAAGTCTCTGTAAACTTCACTGTGGTTTCTCAAAATCACAAAGTTTTGCCAAGGTTTCTTTTTTTTTTTTTTACTGAGCAAAGATGCACAAACTTTCTGGTGTCTTTCAGAAGTCGTCCTCCAACACATGCAAGAGAAAAGCATTTCAAGAAAAAAATGGGAAGATTAATGTTTCCGTATATGTGAAAAGTTCTTTAGCCTCATCCTTAGAAATTCCAGAACACTGATATTTTTTTCCAAATATTTTTTATAAGTCAAATTCCCAGCACAACACACTTAATTCAAAGCGTTGAAGTTTATCAAAGTATTGAAGAACAGATGGAGATGTAAGGTAATCTTAAGAAAGTAACAGTTAATTATAAGCCAGTTTACAATATACTTCAGACATTACCTGCCCACCTCCTGACAACCTGTAATTAGCTAACTTGGTAGGGACACACTTCCTACCGCTGATGAGTATTTTCCTTTCTTAGTGTGTGTTTTCGTTGGTGATGCCAATAAATCTTTCTCCCATCATTGTACCCCCTTTGTGCTTAGAAGCTAATTGCATTACAGGGTATATTTATCTTTCTCTACACTTAAGTAGCTGGTTTCAGCAAGGGAGCCACCATATAAGGGTGTCACACTGCCATGGAGCCATATTGCTTTCTATTCTAACTCTGCCTGGTTTTGCAATGTGTTTTCATTTGCTGGAAAAACATTAAGACAACAGCAGGTGCTGGGATACAGAAGAAAGCAAGAGTCTTGTTTCTGTTTCAAGCACATTTTTTCCTAATTTCTATTCTCATGGTGGGGATCAGGGATTTATTTGGGGTTGTAAGATGTGCTCTGTGAGGCAATGAAACCTGGTCTGCTCATTTGGCTGCAGCCTAATTACAATCTTGGAGTACGTTGCTGTAGTGGAGCCATCCGTGTGCTGTGGTTAAGAACATCCATCAAGGCTTTGGTAGATCAGATTCTTCTGCATATTGTTCATAGATTTTTCTGCATATTGCCAGATTTCAGGCTTTTCTGTGCAGAAATTATCTCCTTGTACTTGTCTTCTCCTGTTGTCAGGCATGGTAGGGCCTTAATGTGGATGGACTTGCTGTAGAAATCCTGTGTGATATTGAATAGCAAATTCTAGTACTGTTTTCCTTCTGGAGGGTGGCTTGCTTTCCTTCTCACAGCCTTCTGTGGAAATTTCCTTTAAAGCCCGAAAATCAAGTTATAACCTTAATTAACACAGAGCTGGGAGTTGTTCCAGCATGGATTATTTGATCATGTGAATGTGGCTTCTCTTGTCTTTGCAAGCCAGGCTGAACTCAAGATCCTTTTACTGCTCCCGATGATCAATTAAGTGTTAACAACAAAAGGGAAAATTTAGTAGTGGGAGAGATTTGTCTTTTCTGAATTTAAAGGTTGACATTGGAAACAGTAGATCATATTAAAGTTTTAATTAAAAGTATTTCCAACTTCTCTTTAAATTTTACTGTCTAGGTTATCAGTTGTAATAATCTTCTTCTAAGGATGTTGAATCAAAAAGCGCAAGATCGAGACAATTCTAACGTGAAAATAACAGCATTTTTTGTGTTTATAGTGCATTTATGTAATAATTTAAAATAACAAATATGTCTATAGTTATATGTGTGTATGAAAGGTAATTTTAAACAAAATTTGTTGTATACATATTCCAAAACTCTTTTCGTAAGTCACGTGAGCTTACATGGGAGCTCCATGTCAGCATGACTTAATGAAACATACCCTGCATAAAGAGATATTTATACTATTTCCTGGCCCAAAGGAGCAATTTTGATACAATATGTGTGCAACACACAAATATTTTAAATAGTGGTCAGACATGATGTCTGAGCTGTACTTCTCCAATTTGCAGACATTATTTGTTGAATATTTTATTTTAGAGACATTGGATTTTAAATTTAATTCCAAAGGAGACCTGCAGTTTTAGAGATTTATAAAGAATAACTTTTAATTTTGTGTCTCAAAGACCTCTTTAAATATTGCTCTCCTCATGGGTGTTGCACTAATTTTTTTTTGAGACATAAAACAATATGGCTACGGGTAGTTCTTACAGAGAACTTTGTATAAAGGAAAATATGAAAATTTACAGTTTCATGCATATGTTCTCTTCTAGTAGAAAAATACTCAGTTGTGATCATCTCTTTGATAATTTTCTATGACACTGGGCAAAACAGTCCACCTACAGGTAGAACAATGTATGCACAGGCATTTTAGAAACCTGTTGGGACTAGTATTGAAAAATCTTAGTCCATATTTCTCCTCTCTTGCTGGCAGATTGGGTTTGTGCCTAGAGTAACCGAGCTTTTCTTTTGCTGGAAACCAGTGTTCCAACAGAGTGCTGCATGTCTGAAAATCCTGAGGAACTTTGTTTTGCCATAACCAAGTATGCCCATTCCTGGACTAATTCTTCTAATAAACTAGCCACAGTAGTCTGCTTTGTAGTGTGAAAACCCCAAAATTTAGTTTGGGCTTGTTTTCTGTGGTAAGTCTCTTGCTTTCTTTGGTTACACACCAATATTGACCTGAAAGTGCAAATTTTAACATGCTGAAGTAAAATCTATATGTGGCTTAAGTATATGGTGGACTTAGGGCATACAGAAGGGAAACCACAACTTCAGTTTTCTTACTTTACTATTGATCTGTGTTATGAAATTTATCTGTTTTGGAAAACCTCATTTTTTTACTTTTGCCATCTTACTAGGGTTTTTAATGTTTGGGGTTTTTTTCCTCCAGGAAATTACACTACATAAATTTCCCAAGCTTGCTTTTTTTTCTACTCTAGTTTGACAGTGTTGTGTTTTGAAGTGTTGCCATGCTGTGCAGATTACAAGAGGAAGACAGAATTGCCATAGCCAGGGGTTTTAGTGTCTGACTTACTGAATGTTAAGACCAGTTCCTATACCAACATTGTCATCATAGTAAAGAATTCAGTATTTTAGCTTGTAAGATGCATTATAAATCTGGAATTACTGATTTCTCAATCAAGTCTGCCTAGGAATAGTGGAATTTTTACTCTTCAGAAATACAGTTTTCTTATTCATTTTTCCCCAAGGGAGGAGCAAGCACTAAATATTTTTATTTAATAATATGCTGAAATCTGTCAGCTTATATTTTAAGAAAGTTAGAATGCTTTAAGATTGGTAAATTAAGTATTTAAGATACTTTTCTTCCTTCACTTACAGAATTCTGACACTGTGAATGTGAGCCTGTACCTTTCCTGTATTAATAGTAGATAGCAATATCTTCATAAATTGCATTGTTTCACTCTCCTTTTGCAAATTTCTCTGACTTTGTGCCAGACATGATTACTTCTGTAAAGTAATATCGTCTACTTTCTGTAGTGAAGTCAGTTACATACTTGCCTTCAATTTAATTTCTGCATTTTCACTTTTAGTGGGAATGAGGTAAATGAGTGCAGTTCACATGCCAAAAGGTGGAAAGGAGTGGAATATGCACAGCAGCTGTCACAAGGACGCAAGATGTAAAGGTGAATTACCACAGCTTATTAAAGAATTAATTACTTGTCACATTTAAGTCTTAAGACTGGAATTAAATTCTTCAATTTGATGCAATCTGTTGTTGGCAGAAGGAGAGAAAGCACACCAAGAAACCATGGGGAGATATTTGCATATACCTGCACCAGCTGTAGTTGGGTCATTTCAAGCAAAGTGTGCTGTTTATGTACTGAAGCACCAGAAAATCACAGAGTCATTGAGGTTGGAAGCAACCTCTTGGGATCATCTTGTCTAGCCCCACTGTTCAAGCTAGAGCAGGTTTTCCCTGAGTATATCCGGCCAAGCTTTTAATATCTTCATGGAGAACCCATAATCTCTCTGGGCAGCCTGTTCTACTCTTCCACCAGCCTCAAATGGAAAAGAAGTCTTTTCCTGTGATTAGATATACTATTCTGTTTTTTCGTTTGCCTCTGCTGTCTCTTGTCCTGTCACTGAGCATTACTGAGAAGAGCCTGGTTCCCTCTTTTTAATTTCCTCTTATCAAGTGTTTATACACATTGGTGAGATCACTAATCTTTTTTTCTCCCTTATAAAGAGTCTCAGGTCTTCCAGACTCTCTTTATCTCCCATAGATGGTCCAGTCCCTTAATCATCTTTGTGGTCTTGCCCTGGACTTCTCCAGTAAGTCCTTATCTTTGTTGTACTGGGGAACCCAGAGCTGGACACAGCTCTCCAGATGCATCCACATCCGTGCTGAGTAGAGAGGAAGAGTTACGTTACTCAATCTGCTGATGATGCTTATCTAATGCAGCCCAGGATGCTGGTTGACCTTTTTTTTTTTTTGCTACAATGGTGTGTTGCAGGCTCATGGTCAGCTTTTTTCCAGCAGGATCCCCAAAGGCCTTCTAGGCAAACCTGCTTTCCAACCAGTCAACTGTCAGACTCTGCTGGTGATTTCTGCTTTTCCATCAAGCCTGTCATCTCATTGAGGAAGGCAATGAGGTTGGTGAAGTATGATTTCCTCTTTGTAACTCCATGCTGACTACTCCCTTTTTTGTCTTTCATATGTTAGGAAATGCCTTCCAGGAAAATTTTCTCCATCACCTTTCCAGGGATTGAGGTGAGGCTGACCAGCCTGTAGTTACCTGAATCCTCCTTCTTGCACTTCTTGAAGATCAGAGAAACATTTGCTGCCTTCCAGTTCAGGGGATGAAGGCTGAGTTTGTAGTACCAAGGAGGTGTGTTTAAAACTGAAAGAATTCTGTGTGATTTTGTTCTGGAATTAATGTAATAAAATATCGATGCACTTGAGAAAAGTTGTTGGAATGCAGATAACTGAACTCCTGTTCCTCCTGCTGAGTTGTCCAGGTACTATGGCATATGCTTATTAGCATTGCCTGAAAAACTGCTTCAGGTACACATTCGTGGAAGTCTTGTTTTGCATTTGTGATGCCTGAAGTGCCTGAAGTGACACGGTGCAGCCCTTTAAAAACGTAGATGTAGGTCTTTTGGAAGACTTTACCACGTTTTGAAATGGCCTTTATGGGAGATGAAAACCTGTGCTTTAAAAGGACAAGTGCCTTGCAGGTTGGAGAGCAAGCAGGATCTTGATCAGTTGTCAGCAATAGTTCATGTGCAGTGCCACGTTCTGCACAGACTTTGCCCTGCCAGTTTGAGAGCTGCTGCGGACACCTGTATAGTCTTCTGCAGGGCCAGATCCTTTCTCAGCTCCTGATGGTGTCTGCCCTCAGCTAAATTCTTGAGCTGCACTTCTTGTGCAGGGTTTCCTCTGGTAAAGGCACTGATGTTTGTAGAGCCTTCAAAACTGCAGTAACCCTTGTCTCTCCTGGCACAGGAGTAGCTGGTAATCAGGGTATGCTTTCCTGTCTCTGCGTCTGGGAGCCTTGCTTTCTTCTCTTCGGAAAAGTTCTCCATGGTTGTTTCTAAAAGTGCTTGTGTGGCCTCGATTACAGCAGTTCAGTACTGTGACATTGTCATCATGCTTTATTTTTAAAAATGACAGCAGCAAAACAGAAATACCAATTTAATGTCACATTCACCATGGGAGATTCAGTCTAGTGGAGAGAACAATGGCCTGACAATCAAGAGGTCAGCCTCTATTTTTGGTTTGCTCGCTGACTGGCTATATGGCCTTGGGCAAATTGCTTTCACCTCTCTGTGCTTCTGCTTTCCCTCCAACTCCCTGCCTGTCTTTTTCATTTAGATGATTAGCTCCCCTAGGCAAGGAATGCCTCTTGTTTGTACAGTTCTGTGTGTTTTGTTGGAGGCCTTGGGGTCTCCAACCCTGTAACAACAGGGATTCACATCAGTATTACCACTTACCTCTCATATACAGATCCGAGGAGCCTAATTTTCACAAAAGGGTGGATGTTCCTGGCCCTTGCGTTAATAGTGTACAACAGGGAGCTATAATGACAAGAATCTTCTCTTTTTGACGTGTCATACCTATCAAATATCCAGGGCTTAGATCAGGACTCATAAAAGTGCTGTTCCTGCTGATGCTGGTGTCACTCACACAGGAGTGTGGCATGTCCTGAACTTGTGTATGCGGCCCAAGAGTGAGATGTGCTCAGTCAGCTCATGGTCTGTCAACCAGCTGGCCCTGCATATCTGCAAGCTATGCTCATGCTCAGGTCTTCAGCCATGTAGCAAGTTTTGGAATAGTTGATGTCCAGTGTCCCTGTGTGATCTGTCCGTGTTGCTGTTTGTAGTCTGGAGTAGCCAGAGATCTTACACATGGTTAAGAGACCCAGATGTACAGGAGCTAAGAGAATAGTCAGTACTGTCCTCACTCAGGGCTGGTTGGAGCCATGCACTACTGTGCTTGCACGTAGAATACCCACTGTTAACCAGCTGCTGTGAAAGTAAGCAGCATATAAATGCCTTGAGCTTGTGATTTCCCTAATCCTGACTTTAGTTAGAGTCATTCAGCCTCGAGGGAGTGCTCTTCTTTTGAAAGATTTTTCAGCAATTATTTTTGCCTTTTCTCATAGCTGTCACCAGAACAGGCACTGCCTGTTGGGCTGACATTGTGTGCCACTCCCCTCACAAGCCCCTTCCCCTTCCCCATCCAGAAGTGTCCCAGCCAGGCTCTGCCATACACTAACATGACACTTGTGGTCTCACTTGCATTACTTGCAGTTCCTTCCTCATAAGTTGTCAGCTGTTTGTGTTTAGTGACAACGTGATGTCATTAGGGGGTTTCTTCTTCACATGCTATGTGATGTTGCTGGCAGTCATGATTTTATTATGGATCTTGTCGTGATTTCCCTTAAAGATTCAGTTTCTACAGTTATGGAAAGCTCTGGCTCCTCTCTTAAAAATAGTTGTGATGCTCAGCTCTTTAGAGCAGAAAATATGATTCTAAAATGCTAGAATATTGAAGCAATAAGTAAAAATACATCAGTTTGTTCTATTTCTTATACTCTGAGTTTTTAAAAGGTCAGGATTGACAGAACTAATTACATAATATAGGGAAGAAATTATAACCTGCTGCCACCCACTGTCCTTGCCAATTTAGTGGTACTGAACACCCACCTCCCAAAGTGGAGGATACACTCCCATGATGGATCCATATCTCATCTCTTGTCGTGGCAACAATACAGGCTGGGATGTGTTCATCTTCCAAAGCATAATATGACTGTGATGATTTCACCAAATACATGTTCAAAATGGACAAGTATTATAATAAGATGTGTCAGCGTGTTTTTAATTTGCATAGGAACTAGCATATATAAACCACATGGGGATGAAAATTCTCCCTGAAACTTCTCTGAGTTATTATTACTGGATTACCTAGTATAGTCATTACTATATCACTGTGAATACTATTAATACAATAACCATTACCATTGCTTTTTTAAAACAACCGGTTGTAAGTAATATTGTTGTTTTAAAGCTATGGGTGAGGGAAAATTGGGGTCGTATCCCTCAGGGCTGGTCATTAACGTCAGCATGGACAAGAGACTGTAGTAAGTTAAGAGTTTCCTTAAAAAGTCTGCTGTTAGCAATGGTATGTATGAAAGCAAACATTTCAGCTCCTGTTGTTTAATGCAAGAGGTGCATTTGTAGTCAGGTGCTGGGGCTGCCTATGAGATTACATGTGGGGGATGCCTAGATGCCAGCCCCAGGGCTGGAGGGAAGTGCCAGAGCCACACACTGTACGTCAGCTCAGCCTCTGGAGCTGCCCGGGAGCTGCAGCAGGGGATGCCAGATGGATAACCCTCATGCTCAGCCTGAGGCTCAGCAGGTCTTTTACACTCCACTTACGTGATGGCTGGATGAGCCTTGCACATATCTGATAAAAGTCTGCTTGTCTGGCATATGTGCTGTGTAGATTTGCTGGCGATTTTTACATGTAGAGTAATTTTTCATCTCCATGGTCACTTAAATTACTGTTCAGTAATGGGCTGTAAACAGGACTGTCTCACCACCTGCAAGGGTTAATGTCTTAGTTTTTTGTTCATTATCAGAGGGGAGAAAATACTGAAGAGTACACTGGGGACAATGGTATCTGTAAATTCTAGAAAAATTTTAAAAGTGGCAAATGAATTTTGAGGAGGGGTAGTAGCAAGACTGATTTTGCAGCTAGATTTCAGGCAAAAGATATTATCTCACACCATCTTGCTGTTTGTCTCAAAATGTACATCGCATTACAGGAGCTGTAACAGAGAGGTGTTGATACTGCTATGGGAAATGTAATATTTTGCATTGCCTAATGCTGGTTATTTTAGCCAACTCCCTGTGTTAGATCTTAAACAGTATATCAGAGGCTTAAAATCTTTGCTGTGCCTATCCTTGTGTGGGACCTCCGTGAAAGAGGGACATACAGCACGCCTTAGCTGAAGAGAGAAGCAGCTTCCTGAGCCTTTTCTTCCCTTGCTTTCCCTAACACCCCCTCCTTCGCTTATACTAGCACTTGAGAAATTCTCCTGTTATTCCACTGCAGGCTGTTCCACTGCGAGCGAGCTGCGTGTGCTGGGGAGAGAAGCGCTGCTGAGAGGAGCTGCATACACTGCGACTTCCCTCCAGCAGAATCCTTCTGTCCACCTGCAGCGTAAGAGTTCAGTTGGGAGAGCTGGGAATGGGGGGATTTCTGTTCCCCCCACCCTCTGCCTTCCTTCTGAAAACCTTACAGTTCTTCACTTAATAATGAGGAGTACATATGCTATGAATAAAATATTAGTGCAAAGTGGGGAATATACTTTAGGGGTGTTTATCCAGAAAGGAATATGAAACAAAGCAGGAATAGAACACGGTTACTGCTTCAGGTAAATCTGCTTATTGCTTTCTTATTACCATTTGTAATTATGATACTCTTATCTTTGTTTTGCATGATAGTACAAGGAGATGACTTCATTCCTTGTGTTGTGCATCGCTGTCCTTGCAATGCAGTTCTTTCAGTTCATAGCATTAGTGTGTGATTTAATCATAGGATTGGGAGTACCTCACAGTATTGAATGCTGAGATGCAGTGAACATGATAAAAATTTTAAGTTTTGGTTTTCTGAACTTGTGACAAATGTATCTCTGCACAATATTTATCTAGACTATGTAGGGGGAGCTTTGATTTTTCTTGAAGATGCTTTGCTTTATCTTACATTTATAATGACCTTAAATAATGATTTGAAATAGCTTAGTCCCCAAATGCAGACTTGAAAAATTAAATATGGCAACAGAGAGGCTTACATGAGTAAAATAATTTTACTTCTTAAATTTGTGAGTAAATATAAATGTTTAGTCAGTGTTTATTGGCACTACTGAAATCCCGATGCAGTGCTGTGTGGCTGCCTAAGGAAGTGGACACAACCATAGCAGGAGTTTCCTTGGACATATAGATTTGCTGAGAGCTCACTGATGCAAAGTAAACCACTTACTGATTTAATGATGTTTTGATGATCCACAGTGTTCTCTGTAACTGATGTAGGACGTGTTTCCTTCAGCATTGCATCTATTTTTTGTATTGACAGTGTTTTGACAAACATTCTGTAGTGTTCCTGCATATTCTCTCTTAATGCCTTTTAACTGTATTCTAGGAAGCAGCATTAACATTAAACACTGTTTTCTCCTGCTGCAGTCACAACAGAGGTTTTACAAGCATCAACGTGAAGTCTTGCCAGATGCATCACAGCATCTGTGTTGTGATGCTGGAGAAGTGGTGTGTTATCCCACTAATGTAGGGGGAATCTCCACTTCGGAAGTGAGCAGAAGCTGAAACATTATTACACTGTATATACTTAAGCATAGGTAATGGGAGGATAATTCTCTGTTCTGTGTTCTGTCTTGCCAGCTGCAGCAGCTTCAAAATCTTGGATGTTTATTTTTATTGTAGAATGGACAGCAAAAAAGAAAGAAGTTAGGCATATTCAAGTAAATGATTGTTTTGGTTCACTGTGAAATATATTCCTGTTCTTCTATAAACACAGCTTTAAAGGATGTAATGTCTCTCTTGCTACTATACTCAATTTAAATGGAGAAAGGGCGTGCCATTAGAGACTGTACCTTGAGCTTGTTGCTGCTGAGTTGTTCCCATCTCTGCTGCCTGTGCTATGGAGATGATCTACTGTCTGTGCCCATGAGTCTCTCCGTGTACTGTTCGTAGAAAACAGGGCCATGAATAACTGATAGTTATTCATCATTCTGGAAGCAACAGACACTGTAGCTCTGGCTGTCAATTGAAAAAGTAGCTGCAAAAATATTAAAGCAACTCTAGCCTGGGGATCCCAGTTTTTATAATAATAAAAACTTCTGTGTAGTTTCCTCCCTTGATATCCAGTCTGGAAAAACAACTCTGTTCTGATTCTCTCCTTTGCCAGGAGGCTGATGAGAAATTTCTGCCATCCACGCTAATGCTTCTGCAATTAAAAGGGAAGGCCCTTGTAATGGAAAAATACACATGGGCTGCTAGAGTGTGCAGTAAGAAGGGAAGGCTGAGGGAGAGACCAAGAAACCAGCCGTACCTTTACATGCCCGGGTTAGCGGCAGGGGGACTTCTTTGAAAGGACATGAGGTCCACTTGTTTGTCCGTATGGATTTTTGGCTGCTGGGTGGGAGCCACAGGCAAGGTATGGGAGTTTGGAACAACCTGCCAGTCAGGGACTCCTGCCTCACTCTCCTTCCCAAGTTTTTGGCAAAATAATGCGTAGCACACCCACCAGAATATTGCTCTACTTCTGTGTCTCCACACTGTATGTGGTGGGATATTCAGTCTCTCTCAAGCAAGAAACTAAACACAAGGATGTGGCAGCAGGTTCCACTAAAAATATTGTGTTTGTTGCACCTTCACAAGCAGCTGTGCAGGTGCAGGGTAACACCTGCATCAGATTTGAGGTGATTTTAGTTGCATGCATTGACATACTTTCTTAATGTCTGAGCTGTCAGGGGAATGTTAGATGCAGTATAGAACAAAAGGGCTTGCACAGTGCTGTGGGGAGGAAGCAAAGATAAACCAGTGTAGTAGGGAAAACAAAGCTTCCAGATTTAGTTGCTGGTGTACTATGAGCATGGATTTACCCTGGAAATGCCTGGGAAATGTCTGCAGCGGTGCAGGCGTGTGTCTTTGGAACAGAGCTCTGACATATGCTAAGCACTTCTTTCCACCTGCTCCTTTCTTCCCCTCTCGTTGACTGACTTTAAGCAGCCTGTCCTGGGCATTCAGTTGTGTGGAAAGTGTAACAGCCCCATGGTCAGTAGCCAGGTCAGTCAGGTTTCCCTTGCTGTGGCATTCTCCACCATCTTCTGGTAGGTGATTGGACCTGGCCTCTGTTTTCCATATAAAGCTTTCCTTGCTGAGCCTTCACTCTTGCAAAACCTTAAAGGTCATGGCAGGCTTCTGGCTGTAACTTCTGAGGAAGGCCAGCTAGGAGAGGGAAAGACTACAGGGTCTTCAGTTCCAAGTGATGACATTTCCCTGTGCTGTAGAACTGGGCTTCTGGCCTTGCTCCTGCCCCGGCTTCAATAGGAAGAGAGTGAAAATTGTGATTATGTAACTGGTTGCTCTCACAAGTGACTTGTTATTGGTTCCCCAGTAGCAACCTCTGTTACCCAGTGATCATCGTAATTCTTGGGGAATTAAAAAAACTAAAGGTGAGTTTGTGGCTTATGCATGAATTTAGGAAAAAATCATTTCAATCTAAAGAAAGAAGATCTGCTTGTGAATCATAAAATTGACACAAAGTTACCCCATCCTAAACCCGTGTTTCAAAGAAAATTACAAATATGCATTATTTTTGAATACTGGTAAAATAGCAAATGACAGAGGTGTTTTTAAAAAATATATTGATCTGAAAGGGATGTTTGAACATAATCTGGAAAGAAATATCTGAAATATTTTGGGGTTTCCTTATGCTCTCCCATTCAGGAAAGTGCTGAACAACCAGAAGTCTCAAGAGGTGCAATTGTAGAGGGCCATGTCTCATCATACTCATTTCTAAACTGTTTATACAATAGCAGACTTAAGGTACATTTTCTTTTCTGTTTCCAGTGGGGTTCTTCAGTGTGTCTCCAACTGATAAAATGTATTTCACTATATGCAAAGAAGTTACAAGATATAAGAATGTTTATGTATGTATGTTAGAAGTTACTTATTGTTGATTCATACAAACAGCAGACTATTTTATGTGTGTTCTTAGAGGAAAATAAAATTCATGCCTACTTTTATGTCTTAATATATATACACTCATGTATATAAAATATGAGTGAGAAAAAGACATGCAAAAGCAGTTATTCTGGTGGTGTAAATATGGGAGAAAACCCATCCAGCTGGCTAGGTATGAAATCTTATGTCAAATATTGTAGCCATTTACCAGTAGTTGACAAGGGGAAAAGCCTGTTAGTTCATTTCATTTATAAGAGCTGGATAATAAATTTAAAGAAATAGAGAATAAGCACTTTCCCTGCACTCCCTGAAGAATGATGCCAAGAATACAATTAGTTTTGTTACATCGCTCCAGTTAAGTTTATGAATGATGCAGAACACAAAGGTCTCTCCTGCACAGAGCTGAGGTATACTATAACTTACTCATTAGTCACAAACCCATTTCCATATGCCTTGATGTATTGCAGTAGACTGTGTCACCCTTAGAGGAGCTAATCATAAACAAACAGTCAAAAGCATTTCAGTAATTTTGGTAGTTGCTCTTAGGATGAGGCTGATGACAGCCTGAAATGCTCCATTGTATCACACATTAATGGCCTCATGTTACACCCGTAGAGTCCACGGCAAAGCCACCAGCACATTCAGAAGTGCAGGTGTTTGCTATTTGCAGAATAAAGTGCCTGATGAGGGCTGTATTTCAGCTGCAACACGTGGATGAAACAAGTAGATGAAAAGGTAAAAATACATAAAATAATCACATGGTAATGGATAATCATTTTGTAGTCTCAGTGACCCAGCTGACATTTCCCTCACTTTGACTGAATAACTAGGCTGAATATTTTTAGACACTGTGTTTCTAGTCACTCCAATCCCTCTGAAGAGCTTTCTTTTGGTAAATTGAAGGATAGTGATTTTGTTTGTTCATTTTTTCCAGGCATTGTTGAGGTGAGCAGGAAATAACAATGAGCTGCTCATTTCCTTTGGACTCTGAAATAATGTATTCTGTAAGAATTAATGATTTTTATCACAAGCATAGCTCAGAAGTCTCTGTTGCTATACAAGCCTCCTGAGCAGGAAACAAGTACCAGATAATTGCATGTTGTCAGTGTTCGAGTATTAAGAAAAATAAGGATCCCTTACAGCAAAAAAAGGAAAATGCATTGATTCACTAAGGTAGAGTTAAAGAATATCTGGGCAAACTACTGTATTAATTATAATCCGTCTTGATTTTTTCCAATGTTCTCTTACCATGAAATGTACGTAAAGCAGTAGCAGTTCTGTTCCAAGGAAAAATTACCTGTTTTTCCAATTATAAAAATTTGTGCATATTCGGTTTAAGTTTTTTAATTAAAGAACTGAGCTAGATTATTATCACAGTTAAAATAAGACATGAAAAGTATTAGGAAGCAACTTTACTGAGCTGATAATTGGCTGCTAAACAGGGTCTGTTAATTTTGCAACTGTGAAATCTTGCCTGCATCCCCTTTAGCCCCCTGTGTCCTGATTTTCCCTTTTATAAAAGTGGGTATTAGTATTCCCCACCATTCTAATGTAAGTTGGGCTTCCCTGGAAGAAATCATTGTTCAGAATTAGAGGTAATGCTGCCTCTTTATGCCAGTTGCTGGAACATGTAATTCAACCTGCTTTCATGACACAAGCTTCATCAAACTCACTATATTGACCCTAGCTTATTCCTGCTGAGGTTCTGGTGGGTAATATCCGAAGTGTTAAATATTACTGCTTCATCCTACTTTAAATGCAGCCTATGTTTTTTACCTCCTTTACCCAAACCCCAGCTTACTAACACAGAAATGTTGCCTTTAAAGTTGTAAGAACTGTTTTAACGAGAACAAAAAAAACCCAAAACCACTTACTCAGTTTTATTAGATTTATCCTTTTAATGAGGGCAGCTACATATATCTAATTAAAATTATTGAATTCTCCAACCTCCTTTTCGGCCTATAAAATATTAAATACCTCCTGATAAATTGTTAGTCTCTCAAAAAAGGTAAAATAGCCTTGAAATCTGTAATTTGTTAATTGTCTACAACTTGACTAAATGCAAAGTTTCCCCTTGAGACATAGATAGCTGATATTATTACAGTGCTCAGATTTGGTCAATTTGCCAGCTCTGCAGAAAACTAAAAAAAAATAATAATTCCTCTTTTTTTAAGCAGACTAAATCCAGCAGCTGAACTCTTGCCTGTGGTTCTCAGATCATACCCTGCCCTGGGGCCAGTGCATGCTATTGGGGGCAAACTGACCTCTCCAGTGGATCAGCGTTCTTATGTTTTATAGCCTAATCTAAAAATCTCCCATTCCCTTTCTACACTTGAGATGTAAAAGGCATCATGCCATGTCTTGGCAAGTGGTTTTTGCCTTTTGACATTGCACATTGCACCTTGCTCCTTCATCGCTGGTGTTAAGAGCTGGTTGTGAAACACCGTAGGTTCTAGGCCATGGGCTGGTTGAATTCCATGTCTGTCATGCAAGCATGGTTCTTATTACCTGTGCAGCTCCTTTTGTGAACTTCTAGCTGCAGCTCATGCTTTGTGGCAAAAAAATTCTTCCATATGCTAATTGTGTTTTTCATGGAAAAAACCTTCAGTCTGACACATATTTTTTTTAAAGATCTGTTTCACAGATGATCTTAGTGTATTTGTCTGTAGCTTTTTTTCAGCTCCGTTCTTCTGTCACGTACAACTCTCCTTCTTTAGTAAGTCTCATTATCCCTCAGTTCAAGGTAAGAGCTGGTTCACTTCTCACTGCCTCTTTCTATAGGTCTGTTGCAACGCTGCTTAAGACACCTAGATAAGATCTCTTCAGTTTCTAAATATGTTTCTGATCTATACCAAGTGTATGTACGAAGGTATTACTTGTGTGCATGTTATGCACCCTTTATTCATTCATTTACATTTTTGCTGGGGTTTGTTTTGTTTGTTTGCTTGTTTTATCTTTTGGGGGAGGGAGGGGGGTGTAATTTGGACACATTCAGTTCACAGCTTGGTGATCTGTATGAGCAATTTAAAATTATTTCGTTCAGTGTGTCATCTTTCCTTTGGCAGCCATAAAGCTCAAGTCCCATCACACTGCCCCATTTATTCATTTCTGATCAGTCACCCTGAAGAATATGGTCTGCTCTGGCCAACACTTGAATGGAGCTGCTCAGGTTGTGTGACAGGACAAGAGACTCGTGTTTCTCAGTGCTGCTGTCGCTGAGCTGCCCTGGGGGTGACAAAAAGTCTCCAGTTGCCTCCTAAATGGTTAATCCATGAGCTGCTGCTGCTGCTGCTGTCCATCGTTAGGGTCCCATCTAGTTCATAATAAGGTCACTTACTTAAAGTGATCCTAATTGCGTTTGTGCAGGCTGTTGGGGTATTTGAAAAGTGGTCTGATCTTGTAATGGAAGCAAAATGAACTAGAAAAACAGTTGACTCTATGAAACAGTTGTGTTTGGGTCCTCCTAAAGTTGAATTTTTAACTTCTGTACAGAGTAATGCAAAATCACCAAACTTTTCATACAAGAAGTAGAAGAATGTGTGATTCTACTTGGTCCTAAAAAAAGATTAAAATAATAAGTCTGAAATAGAACTTAAAAGTAGGGTTTGGATTTCAAAAGGAAGGCTACAGCAATTAACATCTACTAGTCTGCTATGAAGCCAGGTTGGATTGTGTCTGACAGCCGAATGCTACAGGCGTGAACAGTCAGTGACTACTAGAAAGGCCTTTGTTTCCCTGAAAAAAGCCACAAGGAATTTTTTGTAAGACTATTTGATCGTGACATATAGTGTATTTACCTTCTGCACAATGTTTAAAAAAAAAAAAAAAATGAAGATTTTTGAGAGGCTAAATGCATTTCTTCAACTACAAATTTAAAAACAACATGAGGGGCTATACCAGGAAATGATGTTGCTACTTCATCTACCTCCAAAACACATTTATGAAAACAACTGAACAGTTATATACATTTTATGAAGAAGAAATCACAGTTGTACTTTTAAAGTGAAAACCTAACCGCAGAAAACTGGACGACAAAGAGAACTGTCAGAACACAAGGAGATTTGGAAAGGCATTGCCCATTGTGAACAATTTTATTTTAAATCTTTGCTTCCTCACTTTTCTGACAACATAGGAATAACGTAGTAAAAGTAGGGCATCAGAAGAAATGGTAGGAGTGGAAAAGTTCAGAACAAAAAATGTGGAACAAGTGGAGAAACCCCAAAGCACTGGACAGTAATGAAAATTATTCTTTTTCTAGAGCTGATTTTTTTTTTTTCATTTTAGAAAGTATTACCTATATAACCTACACTAGTTGAATTGAGATATAAGATGGCCATTTCAGAAGTCTGGGAATGAAATAACTTGATAATTTCAAATAAAAAGTAGAATTTGATCAAAGAAAAGCTTATTTGAAGGTTGTTTCTACATTCCCCTTGTCAGCATATACTTTTCTATAGATTTTCACATTATTAATGCCTGTAGGCATTTCAACTCTGAATATGAGCTCATCATATGGAGAGAGATGAGTGAGTGTGATCTGAAGAGCTCTGGGATGTGGTTTATGGATTCACAGTATTTTCTTAAGTTTAAGAACCAATCACACAGTTCTGATAAGGGAAATAGTCTATTACATTTCTTGCTATTCTTCCGTGATGTTCTGTAGTACTGGGTCAGCCTTGGCGTGATTTCAGTGCTCTTTCCTGGTGATAGCTCAGGAGCAGAAAGTTGGGGCTTTGGTGTTTCGATGTTTTTTCTTTTTCTGTTGGTGTTGTTGGTTTTTTTCACTTTGTTAGAGGGAGTGATTGCAAAAATTTCTTTAGCAAAGCTTCTAATTTTGCTGGATGCTTGCAGAGGCCAGTAAACTCTACAGCATAAATCAGAGAGGGAAGAGTTGGTAACTGACAAAAGTGATTTTTCTTCTGTGAAACAATTTATGAGCACATTTGCTTTCTGGAAGCATAGGTTAATACCCTTTAAATATGCCTGAGAATAAATCTTTCTGAAGAAGCACAAAGGCAATTGAGGAATGAAGGAAATGTGAAGTGAAACAAACACAACTTAAGGCCAGTCCTGCCCTTTTGCATCAGGATCCTTGCTTCAAACTCACTCGAGTTATGTGAAGTTTTGAAGTGCTCTTGAGCAGATCCTTGTGGTGTTTGGCAGTGCTGCTACGCAGAGTGCAGGTAATTCAGGAGAAATCCTGACCTGCTATGTGGCGCTTCTGACTTCAGGAGGCACATTTGTAACTCCTGAACACATCCAGTGTGGGAAGCCTATAACACATTCATCACTGACTTTAAATCATGCCTGGGAATTGGTGTTTTCTTGCCTAGTTTCCATAATGATCCTACTTGATCCACAGAGTTTCAGTAGCTTAGTAACTTGACCAGAGTGGAAGCGTTACAGGACCAGTAAGACAGAGCTCAGGCAAATTCTGTAGCAAACAAGTGGTTTTAGGGAGAAAGCCAAGGCTGAGATTTTCTAGCTACTAATCATATTAGATACAAAAGGAAATCCCAGTAAGAAGATTTAAAGAAAAGTGGGAATGAACAAAGATTCTGTTTCAGATATTTGTTTGGCATCTGTAGCACAGTATTTCATGACCTTTTATGTAATTAATGTAAGAAGAAAGGGGTGGTGGTGTTGTTGTTTTAATAAGACCCAGTTAAAAGAAAAGGCAGCGTCTAGAAACTCCATCTGCTGAGTCAGTCTGTAAGCCTGTGGGTGTTTTTTGGGAGGAAGGAGTATTGATGGTTTTAATATCACATCAGGGATGGACACTAAGATTTGCAACTTTGTAAGCAGACATGATTCTGTCATTAGGGCAGAGAAAGTGTTATTTTTAACTTTCGTACTCTAATGCTTCTAATGAGCTTGGCATACTTGTTGCCTTTTCTGTATCATTCAAGCTGCTGCTATAGCTTTGGCTGTACTTTGGCTGTCATCATTTCTTGCTGAAAGGAAAAGTAACACCTCTTTTGGGGAAGAGTTGCTTAGAAAACTGATATGTCCTCTGTTTAGACTTGTTAAATAACAAATTAATCACATACGTTTTATGAAAATCAGTCTCTATCGAAAACTATGGTGCCAGATGAGACTAACATTTTGGTAGATAATCTGTTGGATCTTAAGTTTTCTTTCTGTTATCTGGAGTACAGTGAAGAGATTAAGTATGTCTAAGTTACAGGAGGTGTTTGGCTAGTCAAAATACAGAGTTAATAAAGTAGGCTTTTAGCAATGACTAAAAGATCCCTAGTGGCTGAAAGTGCTCATGAACTTTATCAAAGAAGTTACCTTTTTGAGAAAAGATGAGGCATTCATTTAGTGTTGTCTCAGACTAGAAAATGCTAAATTTACCAGTATTTTGCCAGTGTAACACATAGTTCAGTGGAATTCTTGCATTCAAGGCATAGTTCTTCCTGGGGTTGTGCCATGAAGTTTGTGCAAAATAAGCTAGGAGAATGTGTGCACTTATAATCGTCCCTTACTTCCTGACTTCGGATGGAGAATCGAGGTCAGTGAAAGTAGCACCATCCATTCCTGAAGAGGTTTTCATCCAAAGTAAGGCCACAGGCTCTATGTATGCCAGTGACGCACGTTGCTGCTGCTTCACAGGGCTTGATCTGTTCCATGCTGGAAGATGGTAACATTGCCCCTTTGCTCAGTGGATCATCTTTTAATCTGAACTATTTAATCATTTGTTCCCTGTCTCTTGTTTCTCAGTGTATTTATCACTTGACTATAAAGTATTTTGAAATTGAAGGAGCTTGGTTTTGTCAGATATGAGAAATGCAAGGCCAGTGGACTGACAGCTGATGTGTGTTGAGATACTGAGGGCTTGTGGAGATTTACTCCTTTGATAGGATCAGTGAGTGACCATTTCACTTGTGAGCCCCATGGAAAAGAGATTTTAACTACTACTTTGAGCCACTCATCTCTGTACTTAGCACTTTTATTCCATCTGTAAAATGGAGGTAAGACTTGGACATTCACACAGAAAGCTTCTGGATCTGCAGATCAAAGAGTGCTGCAAAAGCCTTGGGTTATGTCAACATTGGTGTTCTCTTGGTATACAGATTGAGTGATGTTCTGGGATGTTAGCCCCTAAATCCTGGTGATGGAGCCTCGGACTTCATCCCATTTAATTGCTGGAGTATTAGGAGGAATAATAGCAATTCAGGCTTGGGGTCTATGAAAAGTCCTGCCGGGGTTTCAGTTGATGTTCATGCCAGCCCATGTCTGGCCAGTGGAGAAACATGCTCCTTAGTGTCAAGTGATTCATGTGTGGCTGTGAGGAGCTGTGCTTCCAGACAGCCTTAGTCATGCAGAAAACTTCTCTGCTTCTCCAGGGGAATAAGCAGTACCACTGGAAGAACAAGCCCCATTTGATAAGCCTTTAGCAATCATTTTGTTTCCATTTCTCTGGAGATGAAGAAGTGCAGAAAAAATCAACTGATTCTGTTTCTCTTTCTTTACCAGCTGTCTCATGTCACTTTTTATCTCTGGCTCAGCCTGTCTCTGGAATCTTCCTCTAAATTGTATTGCGGGCAGCGAGATAGGAAGTGTACACTGTCAGTAGTCCTCAGTTCATTTACTTCTTGCGTCATTGGGGAGCACAAGTCATATGAGTGGTCTCATGCAACAGTGTCTGTACTTTCATAATCCCTGTTATTCACTTGTTATTCTGAGTCATTTGATAAAAACTCTGCCTAATTCATTTTTAGTGGATTTGCTTGTCTGCCCGTTCCTTCCCCTGTTCCACCAGCAGTAATACAGAGTTGGTGAATGACTTGCTTCTGCAGAAGCAACACAATGTGTATGAGCCAGAAGGTCACATGCTGGTACAAGCTTCTCTGATTAATCCCTTTGCTAGCATCTGCTGGGATGTGTTTTTTGGCGAGTGCCAGATACCCAGGTAAGAGGTGGAGGAGGGAGTAATAGGTGTAAGGAGCGTGGATTTCCTTCTCCCTGTGTCGTAATGACCTTCAGTACTCCTGCAGTTGGTGATGTGTTTTTCTGTTTGGTGCAGATGTATGAATGTGAGCAATGGATCCGTGCCCCTTTCAGCTTCATCACCATACACTTATAAATCAGCAGCATGAGGAAGAATGTACTTGTACACATTAATGCACAGGTCAAGAAACTGAGATGAGATTTCCCTTTTTGCACATCATTGTTTGAGGACACTAATTTAAACCCAAGTATTTTCTTTCCTTTTAACATGTCTGTCCTTTAAGTATTTCTGTAGGATTTACATGTAAGTCCTAAATGACCAGGCTATTTGGGACTGGTTGTGTTGATGCTGCTGAGGGATTCTGTATGTTTTGGAGGCTGGAAGAAAAACATGCAGTTGATTTATCTGATGCTTTATCTAGAAATTAGGTGATGTACCTATGCTGTACTCCACAGTGCTCAGTGCAGCAGAATTTGTAACCCGTTATCTCTCCATTCTCATGACTTTATGGGAACTCTTGTTCCTGGAGAATTCAGCTTCTGCCTGAAGTCCTGTAGTGCAAAATGTATCTCTCTGCTCTGTGTATGCATTCATATTTTTTTGTTTCTGTAGAAAGGCCACAACAACAATACCAATGTTGAAGTACTACAGGTGAAAGCTTGTTGGCCAAGGTGAGCCACCAGATTTTATATCTGAAATAACACTCATGCCTAAGTTATGCCCTCTCAGTGGACAGCAGGAGCAAAGTATAAAGGAAGAACCTGTTGTCACTCCATGGTACTCCAGGTCTGGAGAGTGTTAAGGGGAAGAAAATACCTGCTGGAGTTCTTTGGTTTTTTCCCTGGTGGATCTACTAGTGTTTTGCCCTGGTTTGGGACAGCTGATCCATCAGCAGCACTGAGATGATGCCTGAGCATCAGTGATCCTGGGCCTCCAGGGGCTGTGCATCAATGGTGCGTATAGGGTGAGTTTTCCTGAGGCCGGAGATGCCGCTGATTCTGCAGGCCCTGGGCTAGTTGGTTTCTCACAGTGAGGAGCCCTGGTGCACGGGCAGCAGCTCTGTCTGCGTTGGGCTGGTTGGTAACTGCAGTTCTCGGGGGAACTCGGGTCTAATGGCCATAAAAAGAAAGGGAGCAAGTCTGAAATGAAAACAGAGAAGTGGTGCACCTGAGACCGAAGGAGGACAAGCAACATCACTTTGGTACAAAGGCAACTTGCTTTGAAGCAGAAGAGTCACCTTCAAACACCAGTGTACGTTTTGTCTTGTTCCTAAGATGAAAAACAGTGTTACTGTTAGTGAAGATTAGTAAATGGATGTTCTAAGTGATAAAGAATTCTTTAGATCTTGTTGTACTGAAAGCTAAGGATAGCCACCACTCTTATTTCTGGGTTACTGATACTACTATAAAGAGTGCTAATAGCCTTGTACTTCCATTGCAGATCTAAGTGCCTTTCTAAATAGTTGCTGCCACCTAACATAGATTTCAGCATGTTTTCTTGAGAATGTCCCTCTCTGGGGCTTGCATTACTGGCAGCTTTAGGAATTTGTGATTTGGTGGTCACTTTCCCATTTCTATGCAAGAGCTTTTTGTGGATTATTACTCATCAAAGGCTCCAGTAAAAGTTTTTAGTGAATTTTACACCTATGGCAGTATCTTCTCACAGCCATTGAGGCAGAGGAATATATGTAGTTTCAGGAATACAGTTCTGATCATAATGATACCAAGATAAATATGAAATAGTGTTGATGCTAACAAAGATGTTGATGTAGAATAAAGAGGATAAACCTATATGTAGGTATTTTTTATTGGAACATTTTTTCATTCTGAGATTTTATGGTACTTTCTAATGAAGAAATATACCCGTTCATTTTGGACATAATCCTGAGTGTTCTAGAAACCAGCTATATCCAAAAAGAAAGCCAACCCATCTATTTCAACCAGCCAAGCTTCGGGAATAACAAGACATGAACAAATGTGGTATTAGAAATACCTTTTAATCTGTAGGATATTCTACAGAAATCTTGTAGATTTATTTCCAAATGTCTCCTCTCCTAACAGAGATTTCCCTGTTGTAAGAAGGATTTTCAGAACAAATACTTTGAAATTTTTCCTCAGTAGAGCAATTGTCCTTACTCCAAATTCAATATTTACTTTTTGCCTATATATAATTTCCATAAAGTAGCACACTCTTAAATTCTGATTGCAATGAAAATGCAGTAAGTGGAATAGAAAAAAGACTGCTTAATGTTGTCTATTATATTCCTCTTGTAAAATTTTGGTTAATCCTTCATCTTTCCCTTTATCTGATATGAAATTAGTCTGCAAAAGCATTCTAGGGCTGACTCAAATATGCAAGATGAGGGTGTGTGCAATCTTGTGGTTGTCTTTCTTAATCCTAAGGTTTGTGTTAAGAATAAACCCCTTTAATATTATCTGTTTCATGTCTTTTGGTGTCTGGGGCAGAGGGATGTCTGTAACACGGAACGTTTCTAGTTTTACATACTGTATTTTATGACTCATTAACCTTCCTTTGGGTCTGCAAATACAAACAAGAATCCCAGTTTTTTGAAGTCCAGCCACTGTACCTCTGGTTTATCTATTCGTGACCATTGAAAACCAAAAGTGCCTGACAAACTATACAAGTGAGTCAGCTGACAATTTAGAAAATAATTTAAGAAGCTTCTGCTACAAATCATTTCCTATCAAATATCGTGAAATAATAATGGTCCTAATACTACTCTGAACTGTCTGTCTGAACTTTGAGAGAAAGCATGGAAATGACATTTAATGAACTGAGGCAATCATTAACCTATCTGTCTCTGTGATACTCCTCTCTGACTTCTTGTTTAACCAAATAGATGTGCACCTTGTTTCCCATGATGGTTCTCTTCCTGCAAGTATTCATAGCAAATACATGTGTAACGAGCTTGTCAAAGACACTCATTCTATGTAGCCTTCTGAAATACATAAATCTGCAGGTTGTATATTCTTTTGAACATGTTAGTTGGCAGATTCAGCGCTGTACCAAGTGCAGTCAATCCACCTTTCTCTCAAAAGAGTGAGGAAGAAATTTTTGGTGGCATTTTATCCTTTCAGGTTGGGCTACACTTAAATAAAATCTCTTCTGTTTTTTGCTACCTGCAGTAGATTTTATTGTCCTGCATTTCTCAGGATCGCTACCAACGTACTGGCAGTGAGGGGCATTCTGTTCCAGAAGGCAAGACAGGCAGTCTGATGGGGGTGGTGGGTGGCTGGTTTCCTTGGCCACCCTCAGTTAACTCTCATACCTGCACACCAGGTGTCACCAGCAAGCTGCTGACGATTGCCCAAGACCTTAAGTCTTAGGTGAAATGATTTCACTTATCCTAAAGCGAAGAAAAGTTTTATAATCAGATAATCTGCTTTTTAAAAAATTTTCTTTGATTTTTGAAAGGTAAGGAGAATATCAGTAAACACAAAGCAAGAGCGAGAAGAATTGGCAGACGCAGAAGAATCAGCTGTTGAAGCCAAGGCGGGAGGCGGCATTTAATTATAGTAGGGTTTGCTAGGCTTGGGGTGTTAGTTGGCCAAAGTGTTGATGTGATTTTGGCATCAACAAACAACGTTACACTGTGGGTGTAATGCACAGAAGTAAGACTTCAAACAGGCATTTTGTTTTGAGGGAGGATTAGGGATTTTTGGGCACCCCTCTCTGAGCTGGACTGCAAAAGAATTAGAACAAGGAGAGGAAGGGGATGGAGGAAGAAGTCGAGCACAGGTGAACCCAACCCCCTTTTCTCACCATTCTGACCCTTCACCCTCAGAAGCTGTATTAGACTTTTACCATGACACCTGCCCATCAGTTAGACCCTGTTAGTCCTGCTGTGAGGGCTGAAAATAAGTCCAGGCAGAAGCATCAACATGAGTCAGGAGTTCAGGGGAATCCCAAGAGGTGCAGAAGGTAATGAAGATCTTTCAAAATGGGTCTCTTCACCCCTCAAATAAAACTTTTAGATCTTGTTTGCACAAGGAATGCATTTTCTTTGTCATCTCTAAAAAAAACCAAAGGTTTTTACATAGTACCAGAGCTTTTAGCCCAGGCACATAGAGGCATGCAAAATTTTCTCGAGACTTAGATGATTGTTTGTGACACTCACTTTGTTTACTCCCTAGGGGAATGGATGCTTGTTATAGTCCCATCTTTTGCAATAGCTCTAATACATTACAATAGCTTGTGGTGACACAAACAGTGAAAATTTATGGCTTTTATGGTTTGCCCTAAATCTGTTTTAGAGTAGAGATGCACAACAAGCACATGCTTGTTTGGGTTGTATCTCTTGCTCTTGCCTTGTTGATACTCCAGTACTGCTTCATGCCTCCTCTCTTCTACCCAGCTCAAGACCACATCTCCTGCTGTGTTGGTAACCTGGCTGGCTGGCACCCTCACCGAGGGCTGTTGCACGTGTTGGACTCGAGCGTAGGTTTGAGAGCCAGAATAGGCAGACTCCCTGTTCAGACAGACCATCTGATCACTGCCTACTTGCTGTACACCAGCGACTGCCAGTCACCTGCTGGACAAGCCAAAAATCTGTGAGCTGGCCCAAGGGGTGCAGTGGATGTGCTAGGTTGTCCCTGGCTGAAGTGCTACTGCTTACCAGCGAGGCTGCTGTGCTCATAGAGTTATGAGGAGAGGATGAAGGGAAAGTTTAGGAGGAGAGACAAAAGCTCTGCACATAGTAATTATATAGCCTCTCTAATTGCTCAAGGTTTGTGAGTGTTCTGTATCTAATCCTACTATGATCATGCAAATTTTAATGTTTTGATGTAAAGGTTGGACTCAATCTTAGAGGTCATTTCCAACCTTAACAATTCCATGATTCTGTGAAATATGCCCCTTGGAAACTCTTCCTGAAAGAGATACAAATGTCTTAGCAGACAAATACTCAGGGCTAACTGTTCTGAGTTAGTTTCAAAATCAAACATAATCTTTCACTAGGAAGATACAATATTTTTGAAATACAAATTTGAAATATTCCTATAAAGAGTATGAATAAACTTATTATTATTGTGCATTCTTTGTGGTTTTTAATGTGCTCATCAGCACCATGCAAGCACTCTAGCCTCTATCTGGGACGTTTTAATGGCAATTTTTACCAAAGCCATTGCAAGTTTTTGGCCCACTCTCCTTTTCTGTAAAAGGCAGCTGTTTAAGATACATTTGCTTTTGTTGAGAAAGAAATTACGAAAAATTGCTTCAGCACCGATGGGTATCTTACAGCCACCTGTGCCACTTCAAGTTCTCTGTACTCAGACAGCAACAAAAGCTGTGATAGCAGCTGTCTTTACCAAAAACAAAACCCGTGAGTTTTAAGAATAGAGAAAAGGCAGTTGTGGAAGCAAGGAGGGTCATTCCTTTTATATTTTTGCATGTGTCAGAGTATTTTGGCGTTAGACAGTGAAGACAGTGAAGAGGAAGGGTTGAATGACATCAGGGAAGATCTAAAGATCAGTATTAACTGTGGTTAAGTTGGTCAGAAACTCTTTTGAGATGAATGTTTAAACCAAAGTGCTTCATCCATCTTTTTCAGGTGCATTGATTCATACTCCTGTGATTGCCATCCCATACCCCCTTCATCTGTAAAGGGAACAGAGGCTGCAAAATGCCCTTCAAAAAACACCTGGAGGAAGGCTAAGACTAAGATTTGCTTTTGCTTTCTCTAGTATGAGGCACCTGCTATCCGTGATCCATACAGGAGGGGGGAAGCATGATTTTCTTCGATGGCTCTCTAGCCACAGCTCACAAAGGGAAGTGGTACCTAGGTCTTGCACCTGAAGACTCTTAAGAGAAACAGGAGCCTCTGTGGAGCCATGAGAGATCATGGAGCTGGCTGCTGCTCCTACCTAGTCAGATGCTGCCTGAGCTCAGGCAGGGAAGGCTTTGGGAAAGCCTCAGGAGAGTCATAGCTGCCAGCTGAAAGTTCATTCATTGAAGCAATGGCCAGCTGAGGATATTAAGTGAGGTCGACTGCTTCTTCCCCTTCAGCCAAAATGGCCCATTTGCAGGCAGCACGGGTCCCTACATCCAGCTATATGGATGAAGAGAGGTGATGAACTATTAGTTTTCTGGCTATGACAAAAATTATTTTCTCCCAAATAGGAGAAATTTGACTTAAGGCCACAAAAGACCTGTTTGTGGAGGAAAGGATTATGAATAGTGTATAGCAAACCCCGGAAAAGATTCCATCTGCTGGAACTTGGTTTCTAAATATCCCTGAAAGAACCTTGGGTACAACGAAGAAAAAAAAAACCAGACAACAGATGTGCCTCTTGTCTTTTCCTTGCTTAATTGTCACAGGCTCAGGGCTTTTAGGTGTTGGAGTGTGTGTCCAAAGAAGGGCAACAGAACTGGGGAAGGGTCTGTAGCACGAGTCTTATGAAGAGAGACTAAAGGAGCTGGGGTTGCTTACCCTGGAGAAAAGGAAGATGAGGGGAAGCCTTATCACTCTCTACAGCTGCCTGAAAAGAGGTTGCCTGGGGAGGTGGGTGAGTCACCATCCCTGTAGGTATGTGAGATGGGGCATTTAAGGATATGGTTTAGTGATGGACTTGGCAGTGTTAGGTTAGCAGTTTGACTCAGTGATCTTAGAGGTCCTTTCCAATGTAAACAATGCTATTCTGTTCTATAGAACTACTCATGTTTAATTTTAAAGAAACAGCTGGATGCAACCTATGTTCAGCTACATTAAAAAAATAGCAACGAAAGAGTGTGTGTCCCACTATAGTAACTGGCACCACGCACTCTAATTTTTTATTTCTCCTTTCTTGTTACTCTATTCCCAAATAGCTAATTAGAGTCAACAAATTGGCTGTAGAATACAAGACATCATGTAGTCTGCCAAAAAGAGTGGCTGGCATTTGTACAAATTGGGTGATGATGTGTTCGAAGACTTAATGTTGGAAAAATCTTTCCATAATCTCTTCATCCTCCCTGTCCTCCTACTGAAGTGACTCAATTTCAAAGTCAGCAACATATTGCTCCTTTGTTGTCAGAGGTTTGGTTAAAAGAAATTAAATTCCCCATGAAAAAATTTGGTCCTCTACCAATTAAGTTTTGTCATTGTGCTAAATAACCACTAAGTGCAGGCCCTGAGTGATGGGCAGCTTGAACATAACCCAGCTGAAGTGTTGTGATAATGGCTGCAGTAGTTTGGCTTGGCGAGCAGAGAAGTCTTGAATGTGTCTTCTGCTGCAGAGCAGTGTGTGTAGACCTGCTGCAGTCCTGTGGTGCTGCACAACATACGCACGTGTGTTGTGCTGTGTGTCCATGTGCTCCTTCCCTCTGCCTCACAGCTCACATATGGGTGTCTGAAAAAGACTGTTTCGAGTGGAGCTGGATATTCCAGTTCCTTTCTGTGCTGAATGGTCTGAAATGGCAGTGTTGGTACCATCACTTGCTTTTTCTTGTTGATTTGCTATCCTCATATCCACATGTATTGGCCACTGACGTACAGTGGCTGACTTGTTCTGAATTTGCATAGTAATACAAAAGTTAAAGCAGAGTCTTGATGTTAATTTTCCAAGGACATTTTTACTGGCACAGTGGCAGACACAATTGGATATCAACGATACACAGAAATTACTGCAAGTATTATTTTCCAATAAGATCAAAGACTATTATGAAAGCTTTTCCTCAAAGTAATGTGCTACAGGTGGATTCAGAAGTGACATTGGATCAGGGTGGTATTGGGAGGAAGAACAGTTCTCTTTTCTTCCGAAATTTCCTACTTTATGGAGCTTTCAATTAGGCTAGGATTCAATAATTTTCAGTAAGCCCAAACTGGGAGTGATGGTCTTGCTTATAAAAAAGGAATATAAATAAAAGCATTCAGCTAGGCTGACCTGATTCCTGCTACTGTGGTGTCTTGGGAAATGGAGCTTTTTTGATCATACTGACCAAAAATATTTCTAGAATATGTTTCCCCATTGATAATTGTTGTCTTGAGGAATTATGGTCTTTTCTGAATGAGGCAGCATGAGAAACGTTAAAGAAGCCTGTAGGTGTGGGCATGGAGTTTCTTCTGTGTCATCTCAAATCCTCTGAGAATAAAGGCAGTGTTTGGGCCACAGGGCACACAGGCTTGCACAAAGGGATTTGTATGGCAGCAGTTTACTGGGATACGCAGTGTGTGTTTGTGGTTCCTTGGCTGTAAAATGGGAATGTCTTATTTCTCTGATAAGTTTCTGGGCACAGCACTGAGGCTGTTGGAACAGAAGCAGTGCTAAGCAGGCTTAATGCAGATGATCACTTTTCAAGATTTGCATCTGCCATCATATATTGAGCCATTAATAATTCTTGCTGTATATCTTAACAATCTCTAAAATCCTTGGCTGCAGGCTGTTTCCAAGTTCTGATATGCTGCTTGTCTAGTGGATTTGGAAGAGGATTGCATGCGTTGTCACACTGCCTTATTCGACCCTTTGATCTCACTCACAGTTCTTCATGAGTAAAGATTTTGAGAGTGTTGGTTTCCTTTTCTCTTCAACACAAGCATCTAATCTAAAATATCTAATTTGAAAAAATTAGATATGAAAATGAAGCTTTAAGACAAATGTTTATTGGCTCAGAATTGGAGAGAGGTCAACTTGAGTGGAAAACACAAGCCTTAGAGTCAAGATGTCTAAATTCCTTTCTCGACATGCTAGATTTCCAAAGTAACTGGAAGCAAGTCTTTTGGTGCCTCAGTGAGTTTAAAGGATATTTGGCCCTTTCTTTTATTTACTATTTGAGGTTTTAGTTGGCTTCCTCTTAAAGATTTTAATTGCTTTAAAATAATGGCATTATTGTCAATGAGGTAATAAGTTTCAGACAACTGTGGTATATTGTATATACTTACTGATAGTAAGGAGTAGTAAAAAAACATATAAAATGTAGCTTAAAAAATAGGATCTATGTAAAATAGTTTTACTGGCTGCTTCACCTACCATAGAATTGTTGCATTTTTTCCTTTACAGAGTTAATCTCTAATAAAATTAGGAGTTGGATCATAGGTTGTATCACAGGATTAGTAGCTGGTTCTGACCTGCAAAAATACTTTGGTTACTATTTATTAAAGAAGTTCTTGGTTTTAACTCTGTTTCTAGACATTTTCTGGAAAATCTCTTTTTACTACCTGTGTTTTTGTTTTCCCAAGTAATCCCATTGTTGCAGCTTGCAAAGTATTCATTATTATTATCTCAGATTGTGTTATTTAATGGTATTGATTAGACATATAAAGGATGATTAGATGATTAGATGTATATAGTACTGATTAGATGTGTATAGGATTAGATGTATAAAACCCAAATATTTTAATTCAGCACTACTAACCTGTCCTTATTCAAGGTATGATTCATTCTAGGAGTCAAATGTCCGTGTAGATATTTTTATTATTTTCCGTAATATGCTGAAAGTAAGTGGATACTCTTGATACTTTATATTAATACAGCCTCTTACTTTTGGGGACTGGGGGAGAAGAATGGCTTTTTTTTCCATTGTGAAACTCAAAGTCAGGTGGGGTTTTTTCTGAGTTTCGTGTTTTGCCTCCTTCCCTGGTGTTTCTACCCCTGAGGTCTGTACTCCTTTTCAAAAATGAACTTATGAAGAAAATGAGAAAGAGTATTTTTTTAATGAAAGTTCATCATAACTAAAGGAAAATTGAGGGTAAACACCCTTGAGTAGTCAGTATTTGTTTCATATCTAGAAGAGGTAATTGGTTTTATCTTTTCACTTTTCTTTCCACAGTTACAAGATTTAGTGTATCCATCTGACTCCATATAGATTAATCTGTCATCTTAAAGACTAATTTGTACTGTGTCTCAATGATACGATTCTTTAAATGCTTTTCTGGGTCCAAAATAATTTTTAACTTGTTTTGGTTGAAAATGTGTGCCTGCTCCATGAAAAGCATCCTTTAAAATGGTCATTTAATTATTTTCTCGTGGATATTTATGTAATGGAAATTACTTTAGCACCTGCACTGTCTTTATAACAGGGCAAAAGCAGAATTGCCCCCGCTGTGGGATAAAATTTAAGCATTATGTATACTGGACGTTTCATATCCCTGGTTCTGCTGAACCAGTGAGTTCTTGTAGTCTGACCTCCTGAAAGAAGGTCAGTGCATTATTGAGCCAACACATACACAGGGAACATTCTTAATGTATTGCCTTCTGCCTGCCTGCCCTATTACTCTGCAAATTTGTCTTCAGTAATGCAGACAAATCATTTATCCTACCTTCACATTGTCCTAAGAAAAGGAAGAAGAATGGAGAAAAAAGAATGACCAGAAAAGGGGCAGGAGCAGCATCACAGTTACCTACAGTAACTCACAAAAGTACTGTGTATGTGCAGAGAGAAGGAAGATTTCAATGGTTTTAAGGCATCCGCCTTAGCTGCAGAGGATAGACAGACACGCACCCTCCTCTGTCTCCAACCCACCAGGGCTCAGCAGCCATTTGGCAGCCTGCATGATGAGCCATATTAGCAGCTGGTAGTTCAGCCTGCTCAGTGGGTGATCCTAGTAGTTAGGATTGCTTCCTCAAAAACTGCTATCAAGTTTCTCTTCTCTTTGAGAGAAGTTCTGCTTGAGAATTGACCTAAATTCTGTCTCCTTTGAAGGGAGGTAAGAGTAAATGGTGTCTCAGAAATGACAAATGCCTTCTGTTGGCCGCGTCTCTTCCTGTGGTCACCACTCACAGGAGGGATGCCCCAGTAAAGATACCTCCTGTTACTGCAATGGGACCTCCTCTGCCACTGCCAGGTGAAACTACAAGAGTGTCTGTATGCAGCCAGTCTGCATTTAATCCCTTTATTCACTATGGGCCTAAGCAACATGTTTGGAAAAACGTTAGAAAGAACTTCATTTCCTTATTCTTCAAAACCACCTGTATGGGTTTACCTTAATCAAACATCAAAAGCTGGGGTATTGATACCTTGTGCAGTTAAAGCAGGAGGAGACATCTAGGCAGGAAGAGACATCTAGACATTTTTCTACCAGATATTCATTGCAGTTTAATGGGAACTCAGAAATCCTCGGTGTGCACTTCTTCTGTCAGTGAAGCAGGGGCTCTTCTCAGCGGAGCCTTGTGGATGTAGCTGAGGAGGGCTTTGATGATCACACTCCACTCGCTGCCAGCAGCTGAAGGCCAGCACTGAGGGACTCAAAGGCACGCTGCACGCTGGCATCAACATGTGCATGACCAGGGTAGTTTTGCATCTCATCCTGTTTCCATCCCTCCTGTTCATACACTGATTCTTCTAGTTCCTCTCATTTTTCTTGGTTGATCAAACTTGCTGATAACACACACATGCATCTTCTCACAACTGTGTGTCCCTATGAGGATACCCCCTTCCTTCTGCAGATGAGAATAGGCTTGCCTTGGAGAAGGCAGGAGGATTGTATGTACAGCTTTGAAGATTTCTGCTGTTAGGGAAGTGAATCCTCTGGACAGCAGATCAATTTTACCCAGGAGCAGGACCGGTTTTGAGAAACAGCTGTATTTCTCTGACAGTCTGGCTAATCTGTGCTTGGTTTTTTATTACTGTGATACAAGCATTTATAAAAACAGAGATTTGGGTTTTTTTATTTTTCATTATTCAAATAACCGAAAATCCATATGAAAAGTACATTTGTATGTGTGCCCAGATGTAGAGCCCCTGTTAGTGAGGCCAGCTGGGATTAAAGTCTCATTTGTATAATTTATAAAGGCTTTGGAATTTTTCCTACGGTTTTCAGCCGTAAGCTGGAATTTAGCTTTTGTCAGACTGCTAGACAGCTTGCACAATAAAGCTTACAACTAAAAATATTTTCTGTGCAACCCAGAAAATTTCACTGTTTTAAATGCAGTGACTGTGGAGTTGGTTTGAAAAAACAAATTATTAAAAAAGAAAAAAACCCCAATAATCATGCCCTGTGTGTTTTAAAGGCTTAATCAGTGAGCTTCATGCAGAAGTAGCACAACATACAGAAAAGCAGAAATGGTAGGTAATATAGGAGGCACACACGGGATGCTCACTTGCACGTGGCAGCAGAGTACCCTTGCACAGCATCAGGTACCCTCTGATGGGTTGCCTTTGGTCCATTTGGGAAGAGCTGCTGAGGTGCAGTGGTTGACTGAGCCCACCTCCTGGGGCTGGCCAGCTATTGAACTTCTAGCCCATTTTTCACTGTAATTCAAGGAAACCTCATTGCTTGAACTGCTGGATAAACATCTGAACCCTGTCCAGGTAGTTTGCTGTACAGGGAGTGCGACCTCACTCCATCTAATTCTTTCTCCTACCACAACAGGTGGGTGGGTAGCAAGGAAATACTTTCCTTACACCTCCCAGCTAGGGACCTGCATGGGAGGATTTGGAGGTGTCATGCTCCTGCTGGATAACACAGCAGTGCCTCCAGTGTGTTCATTAAGCTATTCTGTGGCTTGTGGAGTTGCAAAGTGACAAGTATGTCATCTCGCAAAGGGGTGGTGGAGTCACTGTGTGCACAGCTCCTGGAAAAAAGCAGTGCAGCCTACTCCAGCAGAAGCTGGGCTTGCGGGGTGAGGTAACCAGTACAAAAGATAGGAACTGAAATTGCATCTCATCGCTCCCCAGCAAAGGATTTTTAAAATTATTTTTCACTTTTTTTCCTTCTTTCTTTCTTAAATAATCTTGCAATGAGCCCAGCTCTCTCTTTGATTTTGCGTGGTGATGAATCTTCTCGTCTTTGCTGGCATTTCACAGCTGTTTGTTCACAGCTTTCTCCAAGTATAAGAACAGAAACAGACCTTCAAGCAGAGGATTGTTGTCTTTTTGGTGTTCTTGAGCTCTATATTAAAAGCCCTGCGTATTTTTCTAATCAGGATTACAGAATTAATTTGCATGGTTTATCCTCTGGTATTTTTTTCTGATGGAGCAGAGTTTGTATCTCTTTTGTGAAAATTTTTATGCTTCATCAACCTTATTTTTGTTGTTGTTCAGCTGTTTTTCAAGAATCTGTGGATTAAAAATGAAGTTTGCAGAAAGAAAAGCCTTCACTTAGGTAATTTGAGTAACTAATCAAAGTGCCTTTATGCTCTGTATAGTTTCATTTGGTATCTTACGGAAAACATTTCTCATGTGGGTGAATGGTGCATTTATTCGTAGCCATTTATATTCGGTTGCATTTTGACTATAAATAATTTTTGTTTCAGTAACATGAATGCAAAGTTCAGTGAGCAAATGTTCCTGAGGGTATTTTGATGTTGCTCTCTGCATTTGGAAGTTTATTTACGTAAGGTTTCCGTATGAATTTTCCTTCACTTCAGTGAGTAGGTGCAAAGGATAAATTTGTAGTAATAGCACAGCAGGAAATTAATGTCTCTCCAATTGAGAATTTATGAGTATCTGTTGCTGTTGTTTCTTAAGAAAAGCAGCAGGATGCATTCATTTTGATGTACTGTCAGTGTGGATTTTTGTTCTTTTTGTGTGCCTTCTTTCAGAAATCTTAAATAAAAATTACACTGATGCATTGTAGCAAGTAGAAACAAATATGACAGGGACAGCCAATATATGTGTGTTCAGTGTAGCTGTAATAATTTGTTTTGATTCATGTTTATTTGCATTTTGCTTCAGCATGTTGTGTGCATGGGAGTGTCATAAATTTACTAATGGTGCAGTATTGATAATTCTTATGATTTGCCTAGAAAAGTATCTGGTACCAGATGGCCAGGATATGAAATTTCTTTCCTTTGAAAAATACTGGGATATTGAAAGTGTATTTCATTGCAAATTAAGATGGGGGGAAAAAACCCAAAAATTTTACATGGAATGAAATTTCTGGGGGAAATTACTTAAGGGGAAAGATTTGTTTCAGAGGTAATATTTTTTATTTTTATTATTTTTGCCTCATGAAATAAATTCCTTGGATCATATACAGATGTCAGAAATGTATCCTCACAAAAAGCACTTTGAAGCAGACATGTGGAATGTTTCATTTGTGCAGTATCCGAGTGTTCCAGCTTTTACAGAGGGATTTGGACTTGTTTCCATTCAGTTTTAAATATCCAGTGGTTACTTACTTAATTTTCATCTGAGTTGACAGGTAGTATTAATGAGCTGTGTAAAGATCTGCATTTTAATGAAAGGCTTAAGAGGGAAATACTTGTCAGTGTGGTGAGGAAGGAATTTCCAGGCATTGAATGAAAAACCTAGAAGGGCTGAGAAAAGAAGGGGACAAGTTCTCTTTCCATTTACACCTGTGGTGATGGGGACTACGGACCGGTTTTGGCTGCTGAATGATCCGCAGTGGCTGCAGTAACGTCTGGGGCTTGTTACACACCAATCCAGAAGTGGAAGCAAGAGTCAAATGAAGAGAACTGGGCTTTTTGTGCGGGTGGAGTCGGTAGTGACAATGTGACCATGAGGCTCCTTGTGAAGGACAGGTTTCATGGTTCTCCGATGCGGCAGAGCTATTTGGTGATCAATAACAAAGTGTAACATCTGAGTGCCAATGAGAGACACTTTTAACTTCATTTGTGAAAGTGGCATCCCTGTAATTGTCAGTTTAAAGAAAAGGTGGAATGAAAATAGCCTTCACTTAGTTTGACCAGATCTTTCTTTCTAAAGAGTTGGCAGTTTCTATGGCACAAGTGTCAGCAAGACTTTGAGGGATGTGTGACTCACAGCATTGTATAGCCCAGGTTCAGGATCAGTGTAGCATATCTGCTTCTGTCAGTGTGGGATGTCATCCACAGGGACTGTGCTGTGCTAAGTCACATCCCCACAGTTACATTCGGCTTTCATGAAAGAGTACTGGTATGGCCTCAGATTATCCATTCTGGGTCCGTGTTTAAAGAACCACATAGATCACTTGGGTATTTTCTTACTCATCCCAGGGAAAAAGCAGTGGGAATGATTAGATGACTAGAAAACACAATCTGGGATGAAACAGGATTCGTTAGCCTTTTTAAAAAAAAGGGGAAAAGGAAAAGAGCAAACATCTTAAACTGTCTTGTTTAAGTAGAAACAAGGAAGGTTCAGCTTAAATGTTAGGAAAACCTTTCAAAATTAGGATGGGAAAACATCAGTGGATAGCTGGGGAGCTCTGCAGCATCAGCAGTCATTAAGTCATTAACAGGCTGCCTGTATATCTGTTGGGAGTGATAGAGGTATAGCTCATAATGTTTGGGGGCAAGAGGAACAGCAACGCGATCCCATTTCTTTTATGGCCTAGGGTTCTGCCAGAGTGGCTTGAAAGCATCAGTAACTTGTACTGCAAGCTCTCTTCAAGCTCCCCTGCAATGCAGCCTTTTGAACTTTACGGTTCACAAGTCAACTCTGAATAAATAAATATCAGTTAAATGAGGCTCACTTTACAAAGCAAAAATGGAGAAAGAATATTCACTAATGACTGTAAGACATGGCAAGCATCCTTATAAGCATGTTGTTATGGCAAAATTTTATTAGCTCGTGCTGAGATAATGTCAGGAGCTGTATTGGATGTGGCCTCTTACATCTTTTACTGCTGGTAGATGCCTGAAGAGAGGTCCTGCCCCTTCTTAGGTCACTGCTTTAACTGCTGTTAACTCTCCACAATCATGTTGTCACCCCTGGAGTTTATAGTCAGCTAAATTACAGTGAAGCACTGGGTTTGAAAATGCTCTTCTTTTTAAAAATTGACTTTAATATCTGCTGCAAAATCCGTATTTTGCTTGGGTTACCCTAAAACAAAACAGGCTTTCTGGGAGCAGCAGGTCATGTTAATCTGTCAAATACACATTTATTTGTGAGCCATGGGGCCCTGACCTACAGCCTCACAGGGAAAATACAGGGCAAAAGAGCTCAGTTAAATGCTGACATGTTCTACTCTTGTGTCTGTTTTCCTACTGGAGGAAAGAAAGACTAGCACAGAGGTTACAAATTGCAATTAATCTTTCTCTTTTTTTTCTTTTATTTAATAAAACATGGGCTAAGTCTGTGGTTTTTTTAAAAGAGGGGCACTTTATCTTCTCCACTCTAGTTTTCAAAAAGGGTGTTAGAGGCACATACTTGACTTCTGATTTTTACATACTGATTCCTGTCCAATAATTGAATTACGTGTTTAAGGATCAGCAATCTCGTGGTTTATTTTAACATAGATTAGATTAGATCAGTCTACCACTGGGCATGTGAGTCAAAAACCTATGACACAGAGAAATGTCTGTGAATGGAGAAAGGGGTTTAGTGGATTTTGCATACCACATATTTAAGATATTTCTCCTTTTTTAGTGACTTCTGAAATGTTACCCAGTAGAGGGAAACGTGATTCTACGCGAACTTTAATTCATTTTGAAACCAGCACATTACTTGCTGGTTTTCCTCAGCTTTTCTACAATGCCTGTATTTTCACTAAAGCTTTTTTCCCGGTTTTGCATGCTGGTGTTACAGAGCTTTGTTGCAGCATCTCATGTCGGGGCATGTATTCCAGAGAATTAGAACACAGATGTTAAAGTGAAGAAAGGCGAAGCATCTCTATATGGCAAGTAGCTGCAGACTCTGATTGTTAGAGAGCTTTCAGTAGGCCAGAAGTATGCCTAGATTGAGGTAAAGTATAGCCGAATTTATGGAATATAAGTCCATCCATATGTGTTTTTTGAGACTGGTTTGGTGTAACGTCAAGCACAGAATCCTGCACTGACAAGTGCCGAGTGTGCTGAAGGCAGAGTCTGCTCACTTGGAGCTTTCCTGTCATCTCTTCCATGTCATTTCCAATGGCCAGACACAGAATACAAAGCTAGGTGAGCCTTTTATTTGAGCTGGTATGGCTCATTATCTTATTTTTATGAACCAGCAATTGTTTACTGTGGCCTGCTTCATGATGCAGCAAGTGATTCCTGCACTTTGGCACATGCTGCTGTGAGCAATCATTGTCATGTCCCTTTGGAAAGGCACTGAGACTTGGTTTAAAGGGCCAGGATGGTAGAGGTTTTACTACTTCTCTCAATAACCAGGATTAGGTGAACTTGTTACAAGTTTTGGTCTTTCTTCCATTCATGAAGAATATGTAGGTTTTCTGTATAAAACCTGCTGTTTCCCTCATCCAACTTCTTGACTGCTGATTTCAAAGGTAAAGGAGGATTGCACATACTGCTGTCTTTTGTAAACAAAGAAATCTTTGTTTCCTCTCTGCTAACCTTAATTTGTCATTTCTTGTATGTTGCTCCATGTTGAAATTTAAAAATCCAGACTGGAGCCAGTCTCAGTGAATGGTTAGGAGGATGTGGTTGTTTAGGAAATGCCCTATGTAGTACCATCCTGTTGGTTGAGCTCTCTGAATAATTAACCTACTGTAGCTTGTAGTGCAGTTACTGGGCCAAGTTAATTTCTGCCAGCACAGGAAAGTCATGATTTCACTGGGAGGGACATGGACAGTTGTTTTGTTCCACTTGTGAGAAAGAAAGATGATGTTTTTCGTGGGGTAGACAGTTTTCATTCTGGGGTAGATGCTTTGACTCGAGACAGTCTCCTCTCTGTTGTTAACTTGGATTTTACTGACTGCAGAGTGGTGTATTCACCATGCCCTGCTGTGGCCTTTCCTGTGACACACCTGCATGGGTCAGTGTGCTGTGCTTTGACCTGTCTCAGTGTAATCCATGTGCAGCCCTCTGCTGTGGATAATTGGAGGAAGAAATTTTCTGGAACAGCACTTCTTGAGAGATAGGTGACCTGCAGAATGTCATCAAGAAGAAAATTAATTGGATTTAAACGTAAAGCTTGGGAAGGAAGTGTCACAACGAGTTAACAATGGTCTGCTGGGATAAATGATTAGGAGCTGTTGTTTGTGTGTGAACAACTGCCTTTCATAGGCAGGGGATAGAAGCAAAACAGGGAAGTCCCCTCTTGAAACGGCATGAGCTTGGCTAAAGTTCCTGTTCAGGGCTTCAGGGTGCTGAACTTTCTGAAGATATATGTCTTTTTAAGTCTGATTTTCAGAGAACTGAGCATTGGCAGGACATTCATGTGTGTAGTGGTTTTGTGCTACAGTGATTCATTCTGAAGGGAATGAAGGTGAACCTGGAAGTAGGTTTGATTTCACTGAAACTAAAAGAAACTGAAAACCTTTAATTCAACAGTTTATAATGAGCAGTACATTACAAGCTCTAAAACATCAGCCCAAAGGAAAAAGCAAATATTGCTACTGGCAGAGAAATAACAGTTCAGGATGTTGAGTTTGAAGCAATTTTACCCCAAAACTAGTAAATAAGAAGTGACAGGTTAAATCTTAATTGTTTCTCTGGGCACCAGGTTGAGGCCACTTTGTGCTGGGAAATGGAAACAAAGGCATTGAGCTTCATATTGCGTGTGAGTCAGCGCGGGGAGAGAGCCCGTGTGGGGGGAGCTGTGACAGGCAGCGTGTCACAGCTTAGGCTGTATTAGCTGGAGTTTCCCAAGCACTGATGCAAAACATGGCACTAGTGCAGCCAGAGGGAAATGGATGTGCAGCTCCCCAGGAAGGGCCAAGGCTTCCAGGATGTCAGTCCTGCAGCACCAGTCACCCATCTGTGAGGAAAAATCAGGGTTAAAGGCAAGAGTGTTTAACTGCAGCATGGCTCTGTCTCCAGCCCGGCATCTGGCTAAGCAGGACTGCTCTGGGCGAGTCCTGTCCATCGGTGTCCCAGCTCTGACAGAGCTCAATAGTCAGTCTTCTGGCTCCCGCCCACTCCATCACTTCACTCCTGGCTGAGCCTCTAGGCAGTTCAAGGAGCCTAGGGAGTGCTTTCAGAGAGTGAAAACTAAACACTGATGTTGCTTTTCTGCTGACAATTTGCATTTCTAATATTTCTTAAGTTTGATGCGCCTCCCTCCTCTTAAGTTTGGAGCCTCCCCACAGAGCAGCAGTTCCGACCTGTGCATAGTCCTGTATTTCAGAGATGGTTTTGATTGGCCTTTTAAATTTTCTTAATTTTAAAAACTTGTCATGTCCGCAAAAGTAAAAAAGTCCAAGAATTGTAAAGCAGCTCCATTCCTAAGTGAAACAAATCAATTGCTGAATGCAGATCTTGAGTGACCTGAGGCTGGATGTTGCAGTAGGTCATGGGCACAGCAGGAGAAGCACAGGATGGCAGCTGAGGGACTAGAACAGTTTACTGGCCTACATGTCAGCACAAAACTATGGAAGAAATGTTAACATAGGTATGGAAAGCTAAAAAAGGAGGCTTCATTATCCAGTGAAAGTCGGTAGCAAGGAAAATCCGAGTGATTAAGTGTTCACCCTGACAAATAATGTAAGCATTTGTAAGATTTCAGGAAGCACCTCGTGACTTACAGAAACTAGACTGCAGCTCAGTAAGTGACAAGTTTGTCTTGTGGGGGGAAGCTTCTCACAAAGTTCATGGAAAAATGAAAAATGGAAAAATGCTGTTATAAAACACTTCTTCATAGTCCAGCTTGTATTATGAATACAGACTAAGGTCATAAATATTAAATTGGTACTACCTTTTACAGAAAAGTTCTTGGCAGAAGCTTCATATTGCCTTTAGACCAAGTAAAACCTCTCACTAAAGAATCTCTTATGTTTTGAGTACTGTGTGAGTGATGTCTTTCATGTGATGGTCTTCTGGTCATCACTAATATTGAGGCAGATGGTTCATGTCTCCACTCCCCAGCACAGCTGGTGTGCTTTTTTTCCTCAGAAAAATGCTAGAACTTTACTATTTGGGTGCTTCAGGTGAGAAGTGTACCGAAAACCAATAGTAAAGATTTTAGTGGGCTTATCCCTTCTCGTGCTGCTGCTTGATTAAGACAAACACATTGTGGCAGTAAAAAAAGGACAAGGGCTTTATAATACTTGTTCAAGTTTTAATGTTAAATCAAAAGCATCTTCCTAGCTTTCACACTTTCTAGTAAGACAGAATTTTAAAATCACAGTATTGTCCTCTGCCAAAAGCACATCAAAATGCAACTCAAATCCATGGCAATATTATATAACATAAATAATGTCCTTAGTATTTAAAGCTATTTAGCAATAAAGACATAGCATTCTTTGTGGCACAAAAAGAGCAAGAAATGGCTTCAACCAGTCCTGCTTCTTTAAAATGCAGACAAATAATATCCTTTAAGTGTGAACTTTTATTTCACGGAGAGAACTTGCACACTTTCTGTTAAAGCTAATAAGGGAAGTGTTTCATTATTCTGGACTCAAGGACCGCTTCGCAGAAAACAGCTTTAAAATATAGGGCAACATTAAAGGATTTTTAAAGGAGGCGAAAATGCTCTTATTCCTCTTCCTTTATTTTAGTATCTATAAGAGAAGTTCTCTCTTCTCCAAATCCTTTCTCCGTAGGAGGAATCAGCAGGGACATTGTGACTTATTTGAAAGTTAAGAGGCTGAAAAGCTTTAGAGGAGGCATTGTAATCTGTTATAAAACATGTTCACAGGACCTAGGCATAGATTTGGAGTTGTTGGTAGCTCTCCAGCTCATAGGAGGGAAGCATGAGATGATTAGATTACTCACAAAGTGTTAATCCTGCAGCAAGGAGGAAATCTGGAAAAAAAAAAAAGAAATAAAAAAATCCTTGTGTTTACACCAGATTAACTAGTACAAAGAGGCAAGCATCTCCTTTCATGGTTGCTTTGAGATGTATAATCTCTATCCTTTTGACTCTTCCGAAGTTCACATTCACATACGGAAAATGTTATCATTACAAATAAAAAACCTGTTTTAGTTGCAAAGCATTCTCACCTCATCAAGAAACCAGTGCTGTTAGCTTTCTGCTTTTATACAAAAAGTATTGATCAAACCCAGAAAAACATGATGACACAGGGAAAAAGATGAGGAAGCAAGCTTGCAATGAATCACATCTTTTGTTTTCCCAAGCTGCCAGGTCAGCATTCATAACTGGCTGTCTTAACTTGCCCAGAATGTCCAAAGATAGGCGACTCTCTCTTTTTTTAATCTTGTCACTCAGTCTGAATATTACGAACTGGGTCTACTTGGCTTCCAAGATGACAAGTTTAGCATTTTGAGCTAGTGTAGCTGAGGTTACTTGATAAACATGCTGAGGGAGTTAGTAGGGATCTTCAAAGCCCTAAAACAACATATTTGAGGACTCCCAGTGCTGTGAATCCCCCAGTGGTGATGGTGCTGCAATACTTTTTTGTGGACAGCTTGGGGAACGCTGCATTCACTGGGCAGAAGAGCATCCCTTCTGGTCAATACCTCCTGCTAAGCCAGTTCCAACCCAGTCATGCAGTTTTATCCTTCATAATGATTGTGACTCTGTGCTATTGACTGAAATCTCACCCTGTCAGACTCTGCAGGAACTCAGTGGACAAAAGTGAGTAAAATTCAGCAAGCATAAGGCATAGTATTCTGATGCAGTGTACATGAGAGCAAGCACTTCCTGCCCACAAAGAAGGCAGGTTCTCAAAATGCCAAAGAATTGCAGGTTTGGGAGGGAAATGTTCCTCCATTCGGATTCATCACTGTGCCAGCAGCTAAGCAGCAGTCAGTGGGTCAGGTCTTGGACAGGCATCATAACACATCTTGGTGGCAGCATTATGGGAATTCAGAAATCCTGTACTTCACAGACAGACCAAGGCATCCTTCCCATTGCTTGTGCTCGGGACACTTGTGTTTCACCAGAGTCGTCTGTGCACCACATGTAAGGATGTCTTCGAAAAAAAAAACCAAAAAAGGACTTTTTCCCTTGTCACATGAGAGTGATGTTTGTATAATGGTGAGTATTGGAACTAATCAGCCTCCTGAGATCCGTAGTTAGGCTTGGGATATTACTGTGTAAATAGATATTAAAGGGCTAATATTCTTACATTATCTGTAAACATCTCTCCTGCATCTACTTGCTGAGACAGAAAGCAGAAAAAATAGACTTCTGTTCCATTATGTGCTTTTTCTTCAGTTGTCTTCTGTAGAGCAGCTAATGTAACTTTAAGGGTTCACAGTTTGAATACGATAGGCTTCATTGATTTTTATTTTTAATTTCCCACTGCTAGTGTTTGCTGCTAAGCACTTTCCAGTGATGACAGACAAGTGGACTATATCATGATGTTCTGTTTTTCGTGAAGTGGATTTTCTTTTTTATCAGTATACTGAAACTTAGAGCGTCTGGAAACACGTAGTTGAACCCCCAGGCTCAGCATGTTTGTTTGTTTGTTTGTTACTGAGTATCTCCTGAGGTATTATGGTGCTGAGTAAGAACTACATTTCCAGTCTGTCAGTAGGTGACAAAACAAAAATTGTGCATTGTCACTTGCCTTGCACTTTACAGAGAAAAGCCCGGAGTCCCTGAAGGAAAATTTAAAGGTGACAGTGAGACTGTCATTCTATTTTGTTTTTCACACGTGGCCCCGGGTTTAAAAAGTGGAGTTAAATCATCTAAATATGTTCAAGTCTGGAAATGCTGAGAGTCCAGCACTCCTGGTGGTAACAATTTCTTTAGGGGTTCATATATTGACACTGGACACTGACATTAGCCTTCTGTTCTCACGAATCTGCTCTTAAGAATAAATCAGCTTTAATTTATAGGCGGAAGTATTGTTGTCAGTGATGCTTCCTGTGAAAAGTGAGAAACCAAACTGCTGCTCATTCTGCTTTGAGGTCCTCTAATTAGGCTTTGTCTACTCTAATGTTTTCCCCAGATAAACGCATTGAGGTATTTTTATGTAAATGGAGGGGGGTTTGTGGCACATTGATGGGCTCGTGTTGTTACATTACCTGTAAATCTGTGTAAATGAAAGCTATTTTTAAGCCCTGAACTGTTCCAAGGCTTGTTCTTTTCAAGAGGTGGTAGTGTGAGCATTATAATGTAAAAGGGGAGATCACCTCGTCTAAACCAAATAAACCCTTGAGTAATGTGAGGAAGTTTTTTACTTACGGCTTAACCTGTTGGGTTTTTTCTTGCCTTAGTATACCAGACACTTGCAAAGTACAAACAATAAAGAAATATTCAGGAGTTAATAGGTTCATGATCTGAGGTCTAAAAGATTTTTTTTCCACGGTCATTTGTAGTAGAATCATTCCAAATATGTAGTTTATTTTTCTGTTTTAGGCTCCTGAGGACCCAGTCTCTGGATTGGTACTATAATAATGTCAAAAGCCGCTTTAAGTGTTTTGGAAGTGCCAAGGTCCTGAAGAACTTGTACAAGAAGCATAGACTGGAGAGTGGAGTTTGTCCTGAGGCAATAGGTAAGAACAGCTGTGTTGATTTCTTACAAGATTTATTCTTGTCTCCTTTAACACACAAGTTGAGGCAATGGAAGTTCTGAGATTATTTCAAGAGAAATTTTTTTTTTAACGCAATTTTCTTTTTTGCAAAAGAAATACCTCAGTGGAGAGAGAAAAGGATGAAGTGTCTAGAGAGCTGTTTAAGAATTCAAACAACAGTTAATCTTAATTATGTCACTGATACAGAAGAACTGTCTATAAAGTAAATTGCAGTTTGTATTCTAGCTTGTGTCCCAAAATTTATCACAGTCTGAGTAGTCAATGAGTGAGAAAATAATTTTGCATTCAACATTTGACCGTAGGCATATTTCTGTGGTGTTGAAGCAAAATCTGATTAACATGAGATACATTCAGTATCCAAGTTGACCAAAACTGAGATTTCCTTACTTAGAGTTTTGCTTGCTTAAGGATCTGAAACTGGCCACATTTTGGTTTTGTATTGATGTTTGTAAATAGGTAACAGATACCGATAAAGTATTGGCATCAACCTTTTAAATGAAGACATAATTCTCCCCTGACTATGCTGTTCTAATGCCCCACCCCATAAGAAGAGTGATTGGAGATAGAAAATGGGTTTGAAGAAGTGGAGCTTGGTGTCTTACTGGGAACTTCTGCAAATTACTTAGAACACATCTAGCTGAATATTTACATTTCACTGGATTTATTGGACCAGATAATTTGCTTTTGTAATTCTTTCAAAATTTGTACAGAGACTGTAATTTTTCTATAGTTTCTACAATTTTTCCTTTACTTTGTCTTTTCATGAAAATACATAGGATGGTAAGTAGACTCTCTAGTCCTGAGTGGAAATTTTAGGTGTTTCTTATGAAAATTGACACAAGAGCTTCTAGGGAGAAGCGACCTATTCACTAAATTGTGATTTATTAATCTTTTTCCTTTTTCATTATCAAGCTCATATTTCTTGAGAAGATTCCTTAACAACTAAGAACAAGTATGTATTAGGACAAGCAAATCTTGTTTCAGTTAGAGCAGAAGTGGGACAGTGGAAGTAAAAACTGTGGCAGTGGATGCTTCCAAACTTTCTTATGATGTATTGCTTTTACTTAAGCCATAGTCTCAGTGAATGGGTGCTTGAATGGATGTGTGAACGATGCAATGAGGAGTTGCAGTGGCGTGTGCACTCTCGGTGAGACCTTTCTAAGGAAGGCCTTTGAGTCTAAATGTCATTGCTAACTTCCTTCTACTCTCCGTGTGACTGTCACATAAACCTTTTGTTCCCTTTCAAGACAAATACTAAGATACGAGTCTGGGTTTTGCCTTATTTATACAGCATTGCCCTTTAAAATGTAGAATCTATTTCTACCCCAAATGTCATGGTAAAGGCAAATTCCCTGTATTTAACTTCTACCATGTAGGTTTTATGCCTAGTAGCTTCTTCACCTCTTTTTAACTGTAGTAATAGTTTTTTCCATTCAAAATGAATGAGAGGTCTTTGATATAAAAGCAGTCATGTTTTGTACAAAAGCTGCTGCAGTCATGATTTATCCAACAGCAACAGCTAGGAGGAATTTTCCAGTTATCCCTCATTGTGTGCAGTGCCACCATATCTTGAATGAATATTCTAACCTAATAATGCCTCTGTTATTAATGGGTACTTCTTGTAATAATGCATGATTCCGTCTTTCTTTTTAGCAGAAGGAAGTTTGTATGAAGGAAGCTTTGAGAATGAAGGAAGCATTTGTGGCAGTGACTCTACATTCTACCAACAGACAGAAGGTATGCTGCTAAAAACTCGGTTGATTAAAAAGCAGTCCTTACACTTTGAATTACTGGACAAGTAGCTTAGAGTGCTGGTAAGTCTTGTCCACAGATCCAACAGTATTTTGGCTGAGCCATTCAGCAAGACACTAAAAGTCTTTTGCTTACCTTGCTGTGATATCTTTCTTCAGCATTGCACCTACTACATGCCATTTCTAGTGTGATTTTCTTAATGTTCAGTTTTTGTTACTGCTTTCCCATTTCCTTCCCTGTGCTCATATTTTTTTGCATTCTCGTTCTTATGTTTTGTTGTTCCTGCTTATAGGAACTTTGCAAAATTCCTTTCAGTTATTCCCTCCGAACTATTTTGCTGCAGTCTAAAATAAGCAACATAAAAAATACTAAACGTTTTATTGTATCTAAGGTTTACATTTAAGAAGAAACTTAGAGATTGCAACAAATGTCTCTGTCTTTTTTAATTTTACTGTGCATAATTATGGATTGAGGAAATAACTTTTTCATGAACAATTTAAGATTTGAGTATGTGTCCAGAATATGAGTCTGAATTTTGGAGCTCATTATGCAAAATGTGCATATATAAAGAACATGGTGGTTTTTATCTTCTTCTTCATCTAGGACACAGCATGATGGATACCCTTGCTGTGGCCTTACGTGTTGCAGAGGAAGCAGTGGAAGAAGCTATTTCTAAGGCAGAGACCTACAGTGACAGCCTGGTAACACTTTCAAAAAAAATGTGTTAATTTAAATAGGACAATCATGTTTCTTTTAATATGGATAGTGGTACAAACCAAGTAGATGAAGGAGTAGTGACTATCTCATGATGTATCTAAAGAGTTGGGCATGGGTTTTATGAACTGGCATCCAAGATGCACATTGCATTTCAGAAGGTGATATGCACTTTAAGTGCCTATAATTTCTTCCCACAGTGCCAATTGGGCATATGACCCATTTCCCAATCTATACGTTTTCTGTGGGAAAGCTGTTTTTATGTGATTTTAGCAAATACAGATATCCATTTTCATGCAGGACAAGCAGAATGAAGCTTGTTACCTGCAGGAGCACAAGGAGGACCTCATAGAAGAGCTGGCCACAACCATTGTGCAGAAGGTATGGCATGCTTTTTTTTCCCTATCTTGCTAAATAGCCAGATCACAATGTTTTACAGCTCAAACTCAGCTAACAACAAAAAGGATAACACCAACATAGAAAGTAAAGTAAATGAACTATGGCAGTATAGGCTTCATCAGCTATGTCTGACAGAGATCAGTTTGTAAGATCAATCCAGTGCCTAACCTGATGCCTTACATGCTCAGAGCTGAGAGGTGCCTCTCCCTGAGGTTTGTGATGTCCTTTCTTGGAAGGGAAGGCCCTTACCTGATGGAATTTTACACCTGTATTTCACTTCCCCCCAGGCACAAAGTTTTCTAATGTCAAGAGGCTTGGCTCTTGACCATATACATCACTCCCCAAAAGACATAAAGTTTGCCAGTATAAAAAAGTGTGACTTTTGACCATACCCTCTACTGAACCCTGCGTCTGCAACATGTTCAAAGAAAACATCAAGCATTAACACAGATTTCTCTTAATGATGCTGTGAGAGAGACACTCAGAAAATCACAGAACCCTTGGTGTGTCTGACTTCTGTGGCTTTTCACCTAAAGCTCAGTCTTCTCCCTGCAAAGCTCACGTTTGGCAGAATGAAAGTGGAGGGCTAGTGGGAAAAAATACCCCTTGAGTTTGTCTGGATAAGTAAGTAAGGCAAGATGAGCATGAACAGAGCACTGTTAAGCTCCTGTGATCAATAAAGTAACCACCCTGCTAAGTTAGTCTCCTTGCATGTGAAATAAGCTAGGTGCCCCATCTTTGGATGGGCTGTGGCATTTAACAGTGTATGGATCACACACCAGAAGAGGAACGTGTTGTTAATAAGGCTATCAAGAAAAGCCAGAAGAGCAGCAGCTCACTGGAGAATAATCTGCCTTTTTTTTTCATGGTGATGTTAGAATATCAGTTCTGTTTATTGGGTCTTTCATAGTCCAGAGCCTATCTCAGCCAAGCTTGAATTGCTACCATTTTTGTCAAGAGCTGCCTAACAAGACCTTTTATGCCATAGTACAATGTTCTGTAGATAATTTATATTTGAGTTGTGGAAAGGAAGTGTTGCAGGACATAATCTGTCAGTGTAGGGAGACATGATCTGTCTCTCTCTTAAGATGGTGTAGATTTTCAAAAATAAAAATAGAGTCTAGAGACCTTGGACCTCACTGTTTTCACTAGAATGTGTCTGCATGTGATGAGAGCCTTTGAAATTCCCCTCATATCTAGTATTTTATGTTTCTTGTCTGAGAAAAAGTCTTGTCTGAGAAAACACTTGACACTTAGATGCTACTGAAGTGTTACTGTAGCAACAGGTTTCTATGTTTATGTAATTCACCTCTGGTATTCCTACAGGCAGTATTATATGTTGTATCGATGCTTACCTGCTTGCGAGCGGTAAGACTTCAGCTAGAAATGCTTGCATGAGCTACAGCAAGAGCAAAAGGAAAGTCAGATGTTTTTCCTGGGGAGCTTGCCTTGAGACAGGGCTCATCTAGATCTTCTCCATATGACTCAGACAGTATTTTCCGAGCAGCATTCTTCTGTCCCCTCCCACCCCGTTTTTCCCCCTACCCTGCAGATTATAAAGAAGCAGAAAAGCAAACCCGAGCAGGCCGAGGCCGACTTGGAATGGCCGCCCTCACGGAGCAGCGGCCTGGCGTCCGTCGCCGTCTCGGATCAGAGCATGCTGACCTTCCCAGGGAGCCGCAGGGGGTCCTACACCTTGTGGGTGAGTGGCACGGTGCAACTATCCGTGTTTTCTGGTGCACAAAAACAGAAGATTGCAGTCATGGTTAAGTATACTTGCTGCCTGGAATGGTGTGCAGAGACTTGCAAAGAACAAGCATGAATTCTATGTCTGGACACACTGTCACTCAGCTGCATGCTTTCCTAGCATCCCATGGGCCATGGAAGTACATCACAGACATTGTGTTGTTTTGGTGAGTGTGCTGGAGAGGACTCAGTTTGTGATACGAGCAGTCTCACTGTTTTGAATGCTAACAGGACTCAGTGCCTTAGTGTTTATTCCTCAGAACAGTGTTTCTGCTTACTTAACTTTTATGTATGTCTTTGCTATATTTTCTTTTGTATAAAGTTAGGTTTCTGTAATGTTTCTTTTTCTCCTTCGCCATCTTACAGAAAACAGCCACCACCAGCAACAAGAAAGTAAACCCAGCTGCAGAGCACCATTTATGTCTTACACTAAAGAGTGTTTCCTTTTTCCACTTATTTCTCAGCACAATGTCTTTAGCTCCTGCTATAAAGCTGAAGAAAATCTGACAAGCTGCATTAGTAAAAGTTTTAAAAGAGCAGCAAGTGAAAAGAAATCAAAATAAGCTGTAGGCTTAGACAAGCACTTGGACAATCAGAGAGGAAAGACAGTGACAGATGAGTTAGTTCCAGTGCATTTTGACACTGTGGTTTAAGCTGCTGCTCCCAAGTGTCCTGCAGCTGTGCCAGTAGCTTCCTCTCCTCCGCTAAGCAGAGCCACCAGAGCTGAACGTGGGCTATGTCCTAGTTCCCAGCTAAGTTTGCTTGCTTATACTCCCAGTGAGAACAGATTTATGCCAGAATATTGACTGTGGGCCAGAATTGCTGAGATACAGACTCACATCCTAGTCCTCTACCTATTTGCAAAATGAAGGAGTACTGCCTGTAATGTGCTGCCGTTAATAAGTGATCAGAAGTCAGGGTGAGCAAGACTTAAGTGCTTTTCTCTGTCACTCCTAGGCAAGTTGCTTTTGTGGAATATAAAAGCCAGGAGAGAGAGAGTTAATTTTGTTAACTCTGACTCAAATGAGTTTTCTTTCTTAAGGACGGGACTCAGATGAAAATGCTGTTAAAATCCTCAGTCATTATACCAGAAGCCTGTTCTGCATTTGGAGAGTTAAGTTTGAACTCAACACATTTTGAAGTTCTCTTCTGAAATAACAATTTAGTCCTGATTTTTTTGCCAGAGGAAGGCTCGTTGGTTTGAGTAACAGTAGAGGTTGTGAAAAACAGCAGAGAAGCAGAAATGTCACACTGAGGTGTGAACAACTTCAAAACCTCTGTAGCCATCAGTCAGTACTAGAGATCCAGATGTGTACAGTATTTTATAAGGACTCTCTACCTCTGTATAGGAAATGTTGCCACATTTGTCACCACTTGTTCTAATTGTCTTCCCACAGTGCTTTAAGGAACACAAATGAATTTGCTCATCTGCTGTGTATTGTTTCGTCTCTCCCATAAATTTAGTTTCTGCCTTTTTCTTTGCTAGGGTTGTGTTATTGCATTCTTTTCTCCTTTACAGTGTGTATGTGTTTATTTTTGCTTTGCTTTGAATAGAGGAGAATTCTGTTAGTATGACCAGACACCCTTGTAAAGGAAGTATAGCTCCAGTCATTCCCGTAGCTAAGATAGTTGCTGTTATGTTAGGCTATCTGATAGCAGAATTAAAGTCACAGAACCTGGGCCTGCTGGAAAGTCTGCTGAAAGGCAGTTTGTGCAGAGCAAATGCAGAGCACTTACAGACTTCTTGATTCTCCTCAACAGTGCTGAAACAACTAAAATTCCCCTTCCTGAGCTTGCTTTGCATTCCACTTTGTTTTCATTCAGCTACAAATGGGAAGCATGTATCTGTCAGTAGATTTGCAGGACTAAAACACATTCTCTTCTGTATATCATGTGAGGAAGTTATCTTTTCTGCCAAAAGAATTGCAATTTCTTTTTTCTTTTCAAAACAAAACTTAGCTTCTACAGAAGCTGGCAGAGAGGCCTTATGCCCATTCCAGGCAAAACTTCTTACTGCCTCCCAGGAACTCTTGAGTCCAAGTCCATAACAGCAAATCTTCCTGCATTCCACTACAATAAGCTAAGTTTTCTTAGTTCGTAACTGATGACATGACATTGACAAAAAAACCCAAACTCTTGATTTGCATATATACATCCTAACACTGAGCTCTGTGTGATGGCTTAGTTTGGGCAGAGATCTGCCTATAATGATAAAAACCTTTACACGCCACAGCTAACAAGGGGTCTGCTGCAACAGATTTATTAGCACAGGTGTTCCTACTGTAACCAAGGTTTTTGTGGACAGACACAGGGGCCACAACAATCCCAAGGGAAGGAAGAAGAAAAACAAGTTTTCATTTTTTTCTATCAAAGCTATCCAAGGACACTATTACTGTGTCAGAGTTATGTATGTGAGCCTGTTTCTCAATAAAGGTTATTTAACTAGAACTTCCCCTGTTCAAGTATTTCTTTGGTACCTGGCTAACAAATTAGCAGAGGCAGGGTAGATTAAATGAAAGGAAAGAAGAAACATGATTAACACAAAGACAGACATACAGGGGAAGGGGAGGTAAGGATAGCCAATCTTAAGGCAGTCAGAATTGCATCATTTAAAACTGAGCAAATATTAGAGCAAATGTTTTTATTTGTCCTCTTTGCACAAGATAATACATGTGCTTTTGCTAGCACAATGAAACTAGTAATATATAACACAGGGCAATTGCATGCTGTAACACTGCTCTTTAGAAAACCATGTTTATTATTGCATTGCATTTTATTGCCAAAGTTACTTGCTTACAGTGTCAGGGGGTGCTGTAATAATCCCAGATATGACCTTGTGGTTTCACCTGCCAAGCAATTTTTCTTTTTATCACAGCTATTTGCATGCAGCTCATCCATATCAGCCAGAAACTTCCAGTGGTCTCTGGAAGCCCTGCATTTCCTCCCTGCTCATCCAAATCCATTTAATTGCTTTGAAAAAGTAATTAAATAAGTTAAACTTCCCCACCTCCCCCTCCCTAGTATTGGTTGCTTAACTGCAGTACTATGGTGTGCTAGTAGCTATAGACCTTGTCTTTTCCTTTTTTTCCTCTTAGATTTCTTTGAGATCCCTTGCCCAGGCTAAAAATAGTGAAACAGGGCTGAATATTTTATTTCCTCATCTCATAAAAAGAGATGGATAGCACCATCTGTTTCTCATTACCAGTAAGCAAAGGCTGTGCAGTGTTGGGATAGGAGGAGTACAGAGCAGTGGGTGGATGTTTCTCTGCTCTCTCTGTCCAGTTTGCCCGCCATACATCACTGCCAGCCAGAGAGCAAACGACCCGTTGGCATATTGTATCCCGTTTAAACATCGATGGAGTGAAGGCACCCTGGTGTGTTTTAAGTGCTGTATTAGTGGTCTTTATTTTACAGCATAAAGATTGCATATACAAACAGAAGCTCATCCATAATTTATAGTATATGAAACAGCTAGGGATATGGGGAAAAGGAGGATTTCATTAAATACACATTACGATGCACCTCAGGGGAAGCAGAAATATACTGGTTAAGCTAATTATAAGGTCCACAGTGTACTGACAGTTGTTTATTTTTTTTTCTTTCTTTTCTCTCCATTTGATTTGTTTTAAAGAGAAGGAAGATTCCACAAGCCTGAGGTCTAACACTGCTTTGGAAATCCCTGGAGGTTTTGCAGATGCTCTGTTCATTTTTAGGTTTGTCTCAAACAAAAGTGCTTGAAGAAAACCTTTTTGAGGAGGAATCCTGTTTAGCAGTCATGCAGCACTGTGAGAGAGCGATTTCAGATGAGGGAGGCATAGCACTGCAGGAAGCTGATACCAGCTGACATCAGTTCCTACCTGCCAATGACTGCATCAGAAACATGATATTTATGTCTAATTAATACGTGTGTCATGTCAGAGGGAAGATGGAGCTTTTAACTTTTATGCAAGAGGCATCAGAAGGTTGCATGGCATGTATTGCTTCCGATGGGGCAGGTGTGCATTCATTCAGAAGCCCATCAGCTGGATCAGGATGGGTTATTTGCTGTATTGTTTCCTTTGAAAGAAGCCAAGTGCAGCACCATCTTCTTTGCACAGAATGGGAGAGAACAGTACATTTTGAGATGGAAAAGCACTTGGTGCTCTAAAAATAATGTGTCTTTTTCATTAATATTTATTATTTGAAGATCCAACTTTCCGTAAGTACTTTCCAGGTTATAGATAATAGTGGCATCTGCTGACTCCACAGGTGACACTGTAACACTGTAATCTCACTGCAAAAGTGATCTGGATTTCAGATTAAGAAGGCTGTGTCCATGTTTATCTGGTTGATTTCGCTCCTACTGCTGCAGAAGGATAGGTTACAACTAGTCTGTGATTCTGACTCAGCAAATAGTGCCAGTTTTTAAGGCTCAGGTCACTGGATAATCAGTGCAAGGCTAAACATTGTCCTTTTAAAGTTGTTTGTATAGCTTGAGTTTGTACTTCTCCTTGAGATGCATCTCTAGCGTAAGATTACTGATTTTTGGTTTCACAGTACTATCCATGCACTTGACAAACTTCCAAGAAGACAGTTTTGGATGCTAGGTACATGATCGAGCCCATGCAGGCCTACATTCAGCTGCATTGCACTTACTGTCAGCAAACCAAGATGGATTTTAAGGCCTGAAAGAGAGTAGGAGAAAGGAAAGAGAAGGGTGGTCGTTGTATAATGTTATTTTCCAAATAATTAAGGTCATACGTTGTTCTTGCAGCTTTATTCTGTTTGGAAGATGCTATCGTAATACGTTCCTGGGTATCTCAGAATTTTCAGGTCTCGCTTAAAACCTGTGATGCTCAGAGCTAGGCTGCCTGACAAACCTTACTTTATTTTTAGATGAAATCAGGGTGTATATTGCCAGAGGAAGAAGTAAATAAACACAGAACACTTAAGGCTTTCTCTGGTGTTTGAGTAGGAGATACAGTGATTCTCTCTGATGGGTGAGTGCTGTGCTGAGCACAGCTTTGTAGATGAGGGTCAGAACAGGACACGAAAGGTTGCGCAGGGAACTGAGAGACCTAGAGATGGATAAAAAAAGAATAATTGTGTTTAGTGAAGAGTAATCACTTGAAAAAAATGGTGCGTTTATGTGTAAGGCTGAAATTAGACCTGAGACACAGGTGCCAACTCACCTCCTCCCCCTACCCTCTTATACACAAGAGCTCTTCCAGAGAGGTGTGCTGGTAGCAAAGTAAAATCCTGCTGTCCTACACCAGAACAAGGGATCTGGCTTTTGCTGTTGCTCTTTCTCTTCTGCAAGTAGGGCAACAATACTGTCATCACAGGATACTAACTGAGCTCTCAGTGTCTTCGAACCGGGAAGCGTCTTCCCTGTTTGCTCTTAGTTTCATTCATTCGGGTTTTTTCAGATGTCATACAGTATTCAAAGTGTGGGAGGAGGGAAAAAGAATGGGCTATGGATGAACATGTGAGGAGCAGTAATGGCTAAATGCTCAAGGGTACCTTGTAAAGGCACTGCTTGGATTGTATTTGCATTGGTCTATCTAGTCTCTATTCCACAAACTTCAACAGACTTGTTCACACAGATCCATTACATCCATCAAACTATGATATTTTATGCTCCTAGCACTTTCCTGAATTGTTAACCCTGTAAGTACAATAAAAGGATGTTTATACTCATATTCTGGAATCCATATGAAATATCCATTATTACTAGTTTATAAATTCCTTGCACACAAAGCAGTAGCACTTTCACATGTGGGGCCAGCTTTTTTTCCCTTTTTTTTACACTATAGGTGATGGTGTAGAGCTACTGGCATGCCCACCAGCAATGGGTTTGTTGAGGAATAACCTCTTGTCTCTCTCCCTTACAACCCTTCTCTCCATCTGCATAATTAAGGTCAGCTAATCCGAACTGAACCAAAATAAATGTGCACCCAAATGTGGCTTCTTTAGTCTTCACACAGCTGTGCAATTCATCCTGCTGACAGACCCATTCCTGATTAGCTAATCATTATTTTTGTAGTCTTTTTAAAGGAACAGTACTTCTAAGGGAATCAGATGTCTAAGAGGCCAGTAGAAGGATGGACACAATCTAGTGCAGCCAGGATATGTCTGTCACTAGTGAACAAAAAGCCAGCTTGGGCAGACCCTAGAAATATGTATGTTCTATGGCTTTTGCAGGAAAGGGACCAGTCATCTTTGCTTTCTCCCAGCCTGCTGTTCAAGGATTTGCCCTGTTGGCTTGGGATATCCACAAGGGGTGGTTAGGAGGGAATTTTCTTTCAACTGAGTGTGAAAGTCTTCTATTCATCTGCCTGTTCTTGCCCTTTCTCAGAAGGTTGTTAACAGATCCTTTGCCACATACAAGATTAACTAAGGAACAGATGCTTGAAACCCTTGGTATTTCACTCCCACTGCTAGATGTCTGGACTGCATACATTTGAGCAGAGTGAAAAACACTTCCAGGATAAATAGGCTGTGGCAGAGTGGCACCATTTGCAAGCTCATACTGCCTCCTTCCTGGTGTGGGAGTTTTCTTACCAAAGGATGCATAAGCTGTTGGTGCCTAGGGACTGCTACTGTATTTGCTACCAGACCTGCTGGTTCCATCTGTGCATTGATTATATTCACAGAGCACAGCTGAAAAGGGGATTTGCTGCACCACTGGCAGGCATAGCCGCAGAATTTGCAAGGGGGGAGAGGGGATCGATAAGGTTGCATTTAAGTCATCTGGGTTTATGTGTCAGTTCTAGGTTGCTTCCCTGAATAAACAAGGTAGTCCTCAAAGCCCATCTTAACAGCTGCCACTCAGGTCAGAGCTTGCAAGGCACAGGATTCTGCTGCCCAAATCCAGAGGTACCTGCCCTCAGCACTGGTGTTGAAGTCCCTGGGCCTGCAAGGGCTCCTGCTGTGGTGATCCTGCAGCTGCCTTGTGGCACCCGGGGTTCTCAGTCCCTCCCAAACCTGGGAGAGTCCTTGATCTATTCCAAATAACTGCAGAATAAATTACTGTTTTACGATTCATATCAAACTGAAGCATGGTGTGGAAGGATGGAAACAGGGTGAAATAGGAGGAAAGTGAGGGAAAAAACATGCATGATCCAGTTGTGAAGTCTTATCAGATGCTTTTGGGACCTATTTTGAATTAACAGTTTGGCTTTTCTTTAGGAGAAGGAGGAATTACCCATACTTTTCATCTTTTGAGGAATAATGTAGTGCAAAATCTTAATGTTGTCTCTCTAAACAATATGCATCCATGTAAGGAAGTTGTTCGAGGTAAAGAATCGACATTAGACTCAGTATTCATTATTGTGGTTTATAAAGTTGTTTTTTCTTTTGGTTACTTTTTTTTATTTATTCAGAAGAGTGAACTTGAAAATTGTTATTGATAGAAGATGGAATATTTATTAAGTAACAGAGGATGGGATTACTTTTTATTCACTCCTTCCTTCTTTAGTCTTCAGAAACCACTTTGTCTTCTTTTTTATTTTCTTATTGAAGGCCAGGATAGAGTTAGATTATTCCCTTTTAGTTAAAGTTCAGTAAAAAATGAAGGCTGAGTTCTCTCCATCCAGACATTATAAACTAACTATGCAACAGAAATCCCTGAAGAGAGATTTAAAAAAAAAAGGATAATGATGTGTCTGGAATTGAAACAAACATCTCACAGGAGGTGCCACTAGTCAGGATTTGGTGGGGAACTCGTCTAACTCAAGTGTTTGGAAATGCCTGTCAATACCCCAACCATATTTTGGGAGCCGTGCTGCGCTGCCCAACGCTCCAGCATGCAGCAGCTGCCTCTGTGGGGTGTGTGCAGAGCACAGGGAATGATCCGCGGGGCTGCAGTGCCATCTGCTGATACACCAGTTTACTGCAGACACCAGTAGTGCCCGACTGCAAACTTACAGGGCGGCCTTGTCATTTATAACACATAAATACACCTAAAATAGCACTTGGTAAATGGGTTGGGGTTCGCTGAGGAAGCAGAACTTCTGGTTAGGAAATATGCCAGGTATCTTTAGCTCCTTTCTTGACACATCAGGTCTTCATAAATCAAAACCAAAGTTCCTATATTCCTGCCTTCTTTTGAAAATTGTATCTAGGCTCCTGTATTTTTTTGGCTACTTTTGGTTCTTCTTCCCTGAGATCTTGCTGCAGTCCAAGCGTGTAGACAATCGATAAAGCTTGAGAGACATGGTTCCTTCATTTGGTCATTAAAAAGCCCTTGTTCCGAAGCAAACCAATCCAAGAGCCTATCAGGGCAGCTGGCCTTACCTCCAGTACTTCCATGCATCCATTCACGTGGAAAACCACATGGAGCAGGCTTCTCAGTCCTGTTGCCTTATTTTCAGTGTTTTGCTTCCCATAAAAATGTCCCCAAGGTAAAGATGTCCCCTATGGATCTTCAAATGGGCTGTTACCTCTGTGAAGAAGGGAGGCACCGATGCAGCACAGTAATGTGTGCTCCTGCTGCCTGCACAGGTCAGTGCAGCAGTGAAATCAGCCCACAGCAAAGTAGGATGTAGCCCACGCTGCAGCTGTAGGGCTGTGGAGTTAGCAGTGCTGCCTGAGTTGAAGCGGATGGAAATGCGCCAGCTAGATCAGGGTTCTTGCTCACATCAAATCACTAACACAAATAACTAACCTCACATCAAATAACTAACTTCCTAGTTTGCTCTTTATTTGCAAAAACAACAAAAGGAGGTCTTGGGGTCATTTGCATTTCAGGGAGAGTCATGAGTCAGGCTGCTAATTGATTGGAGATAAACTTGTAGACAAACATTTGCTTTTGTGCTCTGAAAAAACCAGTCAATTTAGACTGGTTTGTTCTCATGCCAGGATATGATTCTGTCCTGTTCCTACACCGAGCTTGGCTATTGGTGCTCCTTTTTTGTGTCATTATCAGTGCTACCAGTGTTTCGAACTGCTCAGGGATGAATGTTTATGCTTTCTTTCCACCCCTGCTTGTCTGAGTAAAACACAATTCTACTATCTGTCCCTCCATCCCTATCTAAAACTAATTTTCAAAACAAGAAATACCCTAATCCTCTACTTTTATTTATTCTTCTGAATTGGAGCTTACTAGAACACTGGCACTTCTTGACCATTTCAGTCTCTCCAGATACAAGAACTACAGAGAACTGCAAATGTAGTAGTGAAGAGTGCAAGTTCAACAGCGTCTTCCTTTCTCAAGATCTAAATGCACGGGTGCAGCCAAGCTATTTTATCATGCCATTACTTTTCTCTCCTTGAGCCTTCTGTGACATTGAACCATCCTCAGTGAGAAAAGGTGGTGGACTTCTAGCAGAGCAGTTCAAGACAGATTTTGTCAAAAATTCACATAAAATGTAGAAAAACAATGAAGATGGTCTCAAGCCAAGCTTTGGAGGCATCAAAAGCTTTACCTCTTGCTGTATTTCAGCTGGATTTCCTGGGAGTTGTTAGTGGCTCCTGCCTAATACCAATTTCCTGCTCCACAGAAACCTTGCAGAAACTGTGGAGAGCAGTTTCCCTCTGATCTGACCCAAAAGTTTTAGCACACAATTTTTAAAAATCAGCTTTTTGCTAGATAAGCTTGTTGGGTTGAGCTTATTTCAGATCCTAGGCTACTACACCACGTGGGACTGTGTCCACTTTCTTTTCTGTGCTTCCTTGTTTTTCAGCTCTTTTCATCCTTCAGGCTGTTCATCTTCTCCTTTTTAAATCCTTCAAGCTGTTGTGTCTCTCCTAGTCTTTCTGAAAGCTTCATCTGCCCTACAGTGCCGATGTACCTGAGCTGGCTTTAAATTGCTCAGGCAGTGCTGGCCGCAGCCTTGCTGCCAAAGCATCAGCCTGGGGGCAGGAGTGCCCAGCTTCTTCAGGAGGTTTTGAAGCCCATGCCAAGTTCTGTGTTGTCAGGGTTAAGCTGCTGGCAGGTCTTAGGTGAGTTGAGAGCAAAGACCAGACGCTGCCATCACTGCGATGGCATCGCTTTACTGTGATGTTTGTGAAATGGTGAGTAGGCACACAAGAAGCTGCCATTTAAACAAAACAGGAAAGCTGTCAAACATGCAGGTTTTACATAACAAGAAAAGCATGTTACTCTCATTGTCAGAGTCCGGGTTATCATTTTACAGACTACTTAAGTTCTTCCTGATATTCTTTTTCTTAAAGATACAGTTCTTTGAGTAATAAGGGAAAATAGATGCTACTGATGGAACTGTGGGCTATTCCTTCTTCTGGGTCTTCAGCCTCTCTGATCTCTAGTGTTTCTTATATGTACATGGAAAAAGAATGTGCCCTGAGAGAACATTTATGGCACTGTGGAAACAGTGACAGCCACAACAATGTGCTACTTCCAGTATATAACAACTTTACCACAAAGATTTCAAAAGATGCATCAGACACCAGACCTAATTTATTGAAAGCATGGCAAGTTTGGTAGTTCTAGCTTTATAATGGAGTGAAGTGAACCACAGCACAGTTAAAACTCGTCACAGTTCAGGTGGCAAATTTATGGCAGAACTGTTTATATTGTCCACATATCCTGCCAGGATGAAATCAAAGTTCATGAGCAAATTTCCTGTAGTGAAACAATTTATGTACCTGTATGAATTGTGTTAAATTATTTTATTTTGTTAATTTTCAGGGTTGAGAAGGGTTCAGATGATCTTGATCAGTGAAAGGTCTAGTTCAAGGGTTGGAACAGACTAAATATACACTTGAATATAGCTGGCTGGTAAAAGTGATGCACCTGAAAGATTCCCTGTAGTAAAATTACTTTGAGTTTGTTGTGAATAGTTTATATCACTAAATTTAAAAGGAAACACTCCAGTGCATCATATTAGGATCTGTGCCTTTGTATGGACAAGATTAACAAAGTTGTGCAGTCATCGTAGTTACAGAAAATATTTTATTCTAGGGAAATAATTCTGGCTTTTCTTCATGAATTCAGAAACCAAACTAAACCCTTTTGCTTAATTGTGTTTCCTTTTACTGCTGAGCCAAGGATATGGGAAGATTTGCAGTTAATTAAATCTTCTGGCATAGTACATGGGTCCCACAGAGGAGCATTTCACATGAGAGGAGGTGCAGCCAGAAAGTGGTATAAGTGTGGCTTTCAAGCCAGCAGGGCTCCCAGCAATGCTTATGCTGTCCTGGGAATTGAAGGGATTTGAAAATAGCTGAAAGTCAAGTTCTCCTTTACCTCATCTGGACCATTGCAAAGCAGACCTCTGATACAGGCAAAGACTGGCCCTTTTGAGAGTAACAGATTTAGTTAATTATTTGTAATTTGAACACCAGTAAAAATGTACAAGGATTTGAGAGTGCCAATTTGGCCTGTGCAAAACAGCTGAGCCACTTGAAAACCTGGCATATACGGTCTTCTTCTGACTCTGCTGGGAAGGCAATTCAACTCAAGGTCTGTAGCCTTGTTCCTAGAACTATGTCTGTGATTTGATATGCAAGTGTGAGTTCTCCTGAAATCAGCTGGACACTGCCAGCTTTCACAGCTTTTTAAAACGGGCCAAATTTAAATGTGTCTTCTGTAACTGACTTCTCTGTGCCTAGGTCAAAACTAAAATGTCTGATCTGTTTATGTGAAACCAAAGGAAAGTTCCTTCTCCTCATTAGAAGTCAGGGCTGATTAACAATCACAACAGTATTTTACCTTATTAGGCCTTGAAATGTGACCCTCCTAGAACTAAATATATGTGCAGTTGTAGGCTATGGGGAGTTCATTAGTAAGACTGCATAAAACTGCTCAGCATTTTGCGTGTTATGTCCTAGCAAACAGAATTCTGCATTAAAATCAGTTGAGTTGCATATTTATTTCTGGGGAACAGGCTGTTTGTTTGCTTTTTTTTCAATTTTTAACTTCTGCAAATTGTTATACCAGATGGCCTGTTGAGCCAACAATAGATCATCATGTCTCACCACAATGGGATCCCTTTCTGGCTAACTTGAGTCAAAGCAGTTAGATATCAGTCCTCACCAAGCACATTCCCAACAACTTCACCTTAATTATTTTTCTCCATCTGGTCCATGGTAGTATAAACAATTTCCTGCTACTTTGCATAGTATCAGAAATGCACATAAATAAGCAATCTAATGCTGAAACAATTCTTTTAAATGCATTAAATCCCATTTGTGATGTTAGCAGATCCCACACTTCCATGAGTAACTGAATACTAATTATGGTAAAGAGTTGGATAATTAACTACTTCTATTTTTAAATTACACTCTTTGATTTTTAATCCCACAGAGGTCTCAGTCGGCATTCTCCCTGGCTAGTGAAGATATGGCCGGTAAAGGACAAGACCTTGCATCATCCGTGACCGAGGCTCTTCGGAGGCAGCAAAAGGGACAGTCGAGGAAGCAGAAGGAACGCAGGCTCTCTGCGTTACCCAGCTGGAAGAGTGTAGACAGGCTAAATGAAACAAGTAAATATTTCTAGTACGAATAAGATTCTTTTTTTGGTTCTCACTCACATGGAATAAATACGACTTAAAGCAAGGACCTTCTCAAGGGCATGCTGACTTCTGTGCTTTCAGAGGTCACATGTAAAATCTATATTTGATGTTGCTGTGTCACAATTTCATTGGGCTATGTCATTGCTTATCTTAACTTTCTTTTAAAAAAAATTATTCAAAATTTGGGTCTTTGTGAAGTTCATTTTGGACTGTTACAAAATTTAGACAACTAGTTGGGATACATTTCAGAGCTGCTAAGACACAAGAGCCCAAGGGCCCTTCTTTGTCATTGGTAATCTGTCCTCCAGTTGAAGGAGTTTGCAGCTGCCCATTGTATCCCTTCTGTGGCACAGGGTGACTTTTCATGAGGTTACATGGTGAGCCAATCGTTGAAATAATTCACATTTAGAATTCCTCCTTGCAACTTTATTTTCAACCCTGATGAATTCACAAATGCAGTGTTCTGTGCAGCCCTACTCACTGGTGCTTCCAGACTAGTTTGAGGAAGCTGTGTGAGTAGGAACTTCACAGAGCAGCAGCTTCCCTCAGTCTGACCTCTGTCATCATGCATTATGCATGGATGTAAATATGGATGATGGGTGGTGAGCAGCTTTCCAAGTCAGCTCTGTTCCTGAATCTGCACTCTGGGATAGAATGCAATTCCCTGCTTACTTCTAGATGACATAAAGACAGATTGTCATCGAAGAAGATATCAATGTATATAAGTATCTGAAGGGAGGGTGTAAGAGGATGGAGCCAGGCTCTGCTTGGTGGTGCCAAGCAATAGGAGAAGAGACAACAGTCAGAAACTGATGCACAGGAAGTTCCACCTGGATTTGAGAAAGAACTTCTTCACTATACAGGTGACCAAGCACTGGAACAGGTTGCGCAGAGATGCTGTGAGGTCCCATTCACTGAAGATACTCAAGAACCTGGATGCAATCCATGTGCAGGTTGGTTGGACCCGCTGATCCGCTGGGGGTCCCTTCCAACCTAACCCTTTCTGTGCTTCTGCAATTGTGGTTCCTGCTCTTGGGGTGGTCCTGTTTCCATTGCCTCTCTTGTTCTGGCTGAAGCATTTGTGAGGCCACAAGAGTGTAGCACCAGGCAACTTCCTCACCAAAGAGTTGGTTAGTTTTTACCCCTACAGCTGCACAAGGGGAAGAGCTGAATTCGTTGCAGCAGCATTCCCTGGCTCCAAGTGTTGTCATCCCATGACAGAATCTGCTTGTTCTTGCTTCTTCTCTTGTAGCAGCTGTAGAACACATCTGATCTCTGTAGCACATTGGTTCGTGAAGCTGTACAAGCAGAAAACTTCTCTTTTGTGGGGTGAGTTCACTGGTGCTGTAATTCCCGCAGCTGCCTCACTACGCACTGGCAAGCAGAAGCGGTCAAAATGTGTGTTTGAGTTTGGTTCAATTTGTTTGTCTGTACTGCCGGTTGATAACTGGGGAGACTGAAATTTAGACAATTTCAGTACTTCTCCTCCTCCCTGAAAGAAATTAATATTAAAGTATTACTAAAATCGGATTTAACCAAGTATGCATTACTCTGTGAATTTTTTAATCAGCCCACTGTCAGAAGTGTTTTTCTCCTGGGCATTTTAGTGGAAGGCCTATTTTCAGTAAAGCAGTTAATTTGGTGCTTAAATTTAAGAACGCACTTGAATCCCATTGCATTCAACTGTTGAGCAGTTTAGTATTTAACAATTGCTTAACCATAGCAGAACAACAAATTGACCCAGTTTCTTTTCATGTGCAAAGAAAAGAAAATCTCAGAGGATTTTTTCTGCTTCTTTCCTCTAAAAACCACATTTGTGCTGAAATTGTGGTGCCTATTGAGCTAATAGTAAATAGCTAATTGTGCTAATATACGCAAACATGGCCTCACCTATGCAGTAAAAAACAGCTTTGTATTATGATACAGAAAACAAGAGAAATCTCAACCAAAAGTTTGGTGTAGTAACATCAGTGGGCTTTCTAAGCATATAACCGAAAAGTAGTTCACAATTCATTTTGGTTACAGTTTGTATTGGTTTAAATGGTGCCTCAAGAGCCAAATTATGATACTGTCCTTTTCTCCCCCTTTATCAATCATCTTACAATGACACTTCTTAAATCTTTTTTTCCTTTTCACATGGATGAATTATAGCCTATGCCCAAAGAATTGTGTGCAAAATCCATTCTTTCAAGTAAGTGACTTTGTTTTGAAAAATCAGGAAGGGAGCACTTGACATTGTAGAAGCTGGGATAAAACCTGAGTCAGCTTTCTGAATATAGAGTTCTCAGTGGCCTTCTACCCTGTTTGCCCTCTAGGATGCAATCAACTACTATCCTGTCCTTTCTTCAGTTAACTGAGGTTGGTTGACTGATTCTCATGTGGTGTTGTTAAATAGAATGAGGGGATACGGTTTGGGGTAGAAAAAAAGTTTGTGGCTCCCCATTTGTGTAATGTGGTGCAGCTGAGTGCAATTCCTGTTGGAGATTTATGTCCTGCTGAGCTGTTGGCTTTTTTTGAAAGAATGATGTTTTAAGGAAAGTTCTTTCTCTCAAGAGAGCCCTATACTTGGATTAGTGAGTATAGTTGGGAAAAGTGAACAAGCAGAAGTTTCTTATGCTCGATAGCTTGTTTGGGTTTTTTTCTCAAAAATCAGGTGTTACAATAAAGAATTATTAGTTTTCCTTACACACCTGTCTTTAGTTATATCCTCGCTTGGTCACTGCTACAAGAGAACTAGTATTATTTTGATTTCCTTTTAAGCAGGAGTAAGAATTGTATTTTCTCAAGTTCTCTGAATTGACTTAGTTAGTGAAAACAAGCCAAAAGGCTTCAAATGAGTAAGAGATGCAAAAGTTGTCATAAAACTCTCATAGTTCCTAAGTTCAATTACCATGTAACTTTTGTTTTGTTTTTTGTGGGGGTGTTTTGGTGGTGGTAGTGCACCTCAGACTTTTTTTTTTTTAAACTTAAACACACCTTACTGCATACTAATGTTCCTTATGAACAGTTCCAGGGGAAAAAATAATGTTCTTGTCATTCAAGTGTTTCTAACCATCTAATGCAAAATGCCTAATTATATCCTACAACAGACCCAGGTATTACTGTGTCCATTTGAAAATAGTGATGTTCTGCTTACCTTTTGAGAAAACTAATGGTTTATATTAAGTATTTCTATAGGTTTCTGAAAATAAAAAATGTGAACCCATGGAAGGACTCCATACATCTGAAAAGTTCATTCAGTAGGCTGGATTACTGGGTAAATCCATGGCATTATATATTTATTCAAGTGATGCAGAAGGCGGAGTCATCACACATCCATATTTCCCATGAGGAGAATTTTCAGTTTTGATTGGAAATGAAATCTAAATTTAGAAGAAATGCAATTCTCAGAGTTATGAGAGTTATACAGCACTTTCTGACCATATTTGTGACTTTTTTTGGGTTTTGTGTTGGAGTTGTAAAACATGCTCTGAAAACGTGGAAGGATACAAGAGCAGCAGTGCTTGTGTCAGACAGAAAGCTCATTTGGTATTTTGTCTGGGATACAACAACAGCATCAACAGCAGCCATAAGCGAGAGTCCAGGAGATATTAGGTCAAAGCAAGTATTTTTCATATTGCCTTTGAGTAGGCTCTGAACCTCTAGAACTTTCAACTTAATGACTTTCTCAGCTAGAAGTGTTTTCCTGTATTTAGTAAATTTTAGTGGATTTCTCCTCCATGTTCATAGCCATCTCTGTTTTATCACAGATGATTTCAAGCATCCAGAACAACCTCAGGCAAGAAGCTCCATAGGTCTGGTGGGATCCGTTGCATCCCACTTCTTTCTTTTGTTTGTTTAGAACCTTGATTTCTCTAGCTTCAGAGAAATCTACTACTTCCTCTAGTAGTCAGGTTGGAAGAGATTCGCTCATCTCTTTTAGCATGTATTCTCTCAGTCTTATCACCTCCAGATGGCAGAGCTCTGGCTTACTTAATCATTCCTTGAATGGACACCATTTCAGAACCTGGTACTACCTTTGTTGCTATTCTCTCATTCTTTTTCCATCTTTCCTTTTCAACATGGGGGATCAGAATTGCACACAGAATCAAAGGCATTTGCAAAACTCAGGATTTATACATGTCTATATGCTGATGTTCCATCAGTCTTTCCTAATAATTCTTTTAGAAAAAAGTCCAAGAACTCTCCCATTTTAGTCATCACCATGACTTAAAGTGGTACCTTCTAAGTAGTAGGGCAGCTTGGCTCTCAACATGGGAGAGTTCATGTGGCAGCAGCACTTGCCTTTGTCTGTTAGTTTTGTTGAAACTTTCAATCTCTGGCAAGTAAAAGCAGCCTTTCTCAGTATGATCACAGTTGTTCTTGTTTCCTTTTCATAGGTTCGCCTTCTGTTCTCCAAAGCACCGATGGAAACTGGGTGGCTTTGCAGAATGTCGCTCTGCCTCGTCCTCGAATGCTTGCCAAACCAAAGAGTCAGGTGTTCAAAGCTTTGGAGAATGAGTCCAGCATTGTGTCTGCCTATGACGAGATGGGCTCAGACAGCGAGGATGACTATGACTGGAATGTGGCCTTGAACAAGCTGCGGCAGAGACCTCGACAGTTGCCAGATGACTTCTATTACTCCAGTTCCCAGTACGGCTCTGAGTGGGTTTATGGCAACGATCAGTACCAGGCAGTGACCTCCCCCTCCTCTGGGTTATACACCAACACTGAAACAGTGTTCTCCGATTCGGAAACATCTTCGGTAAACTCTTCCCAGGAAGCTAAAGGATCTAGCAAACTTCTCTGGTTGCAAAGCAGAACTCAAAGTGATATGCCCAGAATGGAAAAGAAGCACTTCCATGGAGAACTAGATGTAAATTTCAATCCACAGGCAACTAGCTTGGAGTATTCAGACAGCAGTGAGACTGAAGAAGTCCATTATGATTTAGAAAAGAGATCAAGAAGGTGGAAGAAAAACAAAGCCACCTCTGAAGACTTATGTGAAGAAAAGAATCAGGCAAAAACCAACAAGATGAATTTAAGTCAGGTAATTGTGTTTGAGCTTACCAAATGCATTCTCAAAAAGAGCTGGGCAAAATTAATTAAGCTGTGCTGGCAATATCATGTGAATCATGAGTGGGAGGTGGAGTGTTCTTGCAAGCTTTATCTTCCTCATGTCTCCTAAATGAGAAGAAGAAAAAGTAGGGTGTTAGATAGACAGGCTTTGCCTTTTTCTCAAGTAGGCCACTTTCATCTGATCAAAGACATTGTTAATGTTGTAAAATACAGTGCTCTTAAAAAAAACCCTCAGGGTTTTTCAACAGCTAACAAATGTTAATTAATCACTTGGTTTGTTGTACTGGGGTTTTTTTTAACTTCTGTTTTCTTGGTATAAGAAATAAATCATATGCCAGGGAATCTGCTTTGCAGTGTCTGCAAATGTTCTGGTAAGGGATAAAGCTAATGAGCAGCAGAAATTCTAAAAGGGTTTTTTTATGAAATCCAGTCCAAGTGATGTCTGCTTTTAATTGGTCACCTTATGATGAGTTCTGATGTCTTAGGGTGAGTGTTTGCAAACTACTTCCATTTAAAACATTTGTCAATTGATTAAGAAAACAAACAAAACTCAAACGAACAAGCAAAAAACCCAGACTGTAATATCTCAAACTTGGAAAAACCGTTCATAAAACTTGAAAACAGCAAACATTTCTTCTAAACTACAGGTGTTGGATAACCAGAAAGCCAAGAAGCCTCCTCTATTTGGAGTTTGTCCAGACCTGGGACTGATATTAAGGGATCCGTTTGTCCCCCAGAATTTTTTTAGCAGTACAAGTACACTAGATCAGGAGAATATTGATCCCTTGTCCAGTTCTGTTTCCCACATCCTACCCATGTTAAATCCTGAGGCTGCATCATTGCTGCAGCAGAGTAATGGGAAGCCTGAAGCAAGGAGCTGAGGGCTGTCTTCTCCCTATGCCTCTGACTACGAGCAGCCTGATTCAGTCTTAAAAGCTATCTGACCAATTTCAGGATGCCTGGAGCAGTTTTTCTTTGCTTACACTACTAGCCTGTATTTCCTATAGAAAAACATCAGTACAGCTGATTGTAAGTCAGTATTAGGATTCTAGGATTTCAGCAGGGCTTTAATGCTGGGTATCATTAATTCTGTATCCATTCCATCTGCTTTTAGGGCAGTGTGGGTGTTTGGGGTGCTCTGTACTGATTCATTTATACTCGTGTCCTCATATATTTATAATCAACAGTTGTTGAAGGGGAGTATGATGTATTATAATGTGATCTGACAACACATCAGTGGCCATTATTGACTTCTTAGAACATCAGGCAGAATTACAAGGCTTTACAGGGACTGCACAAAGACCATATCTTGTACACAGACCTTCTGCATTTCGCTTTCTGGCTTTGTGTATTTGTGCCTGATCTCTGTGTGTCTGTATTCATATTGTGGCTTCCTAGTCACAAGAGACAATATGCAGAGCATGGAGGATCAGAGCTCACAGAGAAGGTCCTGGACACATTATAGAAGCGCAGAAACATTTAGATTGGAAAGACTTTTAAGATCATCAAGTCCAGCTGTTAACCCAACACTGCAGGGTCTACCACTAAACACTGTCCCTAAGTGCCACAGCTACACATCTCTTTAATACCTCGAGGGATGGTGAATCAACCACTTCCCTGGGCAGCCTGTTCAAGTGCTGGATAATCCTTTCTGTGAAGAAATTTTTCATAATATCCAATCTAAACCTCCCCCACGTTCATCCAGGTGAGGTCAGAAAGGCAAGGTGCTTCTCAAACATACGTGATGGCATCCTTTAGCAACTTAGTGTGTGCTTCAGAGTGCAAGCTGGTGTGCAAAATGATTCTCCTTTCCAAGACTTTTGTGAGTTGCTTTGTCTCTTGTGACCTCTCTATTGTGCTCAAAGTGCAAGATTTGGGATTCTAACCCACTCTCCCCTTCATTTTACCCTTTAGGCTAAAAGAGGCTGTTCCTGCTCCCCTGCTCCCTAGCCTCAGTGGGGCAAGGAGAGGCACACTGCCTCCAGATCATGCCAGTGTTTTCAAAGCAATGAAATTCTCACTGAAGTTTATGTATGGGTGGGTTTGCACATGTTTAGTTTGTGTTTGGGGACACACACACATACACAGAGGTGGCTGATTTGACAGCTGGTGCTCACATTTGCAGAACTTTGACTCCAGCCTCTGGCAAACAAGCACTGCTGGGACCAGGAATGGACTGACTGCCACAATTTATAGCAAGGATCTTGCATGGTTGAACAATTCTAGGAAGCAAGTGAAATTATCATGCGTAAGGAACCTGCTTTAATGTATGAAAATGAATTAGCCAGACATCATTTACATTGCTTAGAAAAATGAGATTAAAGGGATGTCAGAGTTTCATATATTCCCCAGAGTAATGTATTGATCTTAGTAAAATGATTGAGGCTGCAGCAGGGAGAGCCCTACATATAAACAGTTCTACAAAATTATAGTGTAGGTGTGTGAAGAACTGCAGACAGCACAGACCTAAGAAAGATTGACTGCAGGGTCTTAAACCAGGCATAGCTTTTCGCATGATGAGATTATGCAGAATTTGCAGAGACCATACAAACTCTTTTAAACTCTTGCTGAACTCTTGATTAGGCACTGAATAACTGATTATATGTCAACTGCAGTGAAGAAACACACCTTTTCAGTACTTTACTGCATTGCAATATAATCTCCTTTTCCTGCATTGTAATAATAAGATGATAATTTGTTAACCATTTTGTTTTCATCAGCAATGAACAGGATTTCAGTTTATCAGTCTAAAAGTTGGGGTTTCATTTTTAATTTTCAAATAGTGAAGGTTGCTTTCTTGTTTTCTGCTCTCCAAGTTTCTCAGTGAGATGTAAACAAGCCCTTTTTCCTCTCTTCTCTGAGTCTAGAGAGTTGTAAGCAGTTATGTTCTGGAAAAATTGCAGTCAGTTCATAACTCACAACTGAATTTCAGTTTAAAATCAGGTATTTTTTTAAACAAGATCCAGTTCCTAGATTAGGATAATGGTGTGGCATGTTTTTTAAAACCGTATTTTAGACAGAAGAATGGAACACCTACTTCGTGACTGAGAGAGATTTTTTTGTATAAAGTCTTCAGTCACTTAGAAGGGGAAACCTGAGAGTAGATACCAAGATGTACTGTATCTGTGGAATTTTTTTCTTAATGATAAGTAAAAAAACAAGCTCCTTTACTGAGCCGCTTGTAGAGATGCCACAAACACAGTCATGAAGCAAGATATGAAAACTGTCCTGATAAAACCAAGGTCTTGCTATAAATAATTTTGGATTGCTTATGTGCCACAGAAGACTTAAGTTTCTGTGGGGACTGAACTGGAAAGTGCAACCTTGCTTTTAATGATGATTATTTTTCAAATTGTAACTTTTTATGAAAAATGGACACTCAAGCCACCAATCTTTATCTGATTTTATTATTAATAGTTGCAATAATAGTTGATACTATTAGTAATAATGATACTGATCTATTGGCTCTCATTATCTTTTTGAGAGAAGGATGTGATTGTTGCTTAATGTAGCTAAAATTCTTACGTTTCTGATGCAAAGTGGAGGGGGCTTAATTGCTTCAAGTGAAAGAAGTGTTCTCATTATGAGTTTGCTTCTTGGATCAGGAGACCCCACCTGTTAATTACAGCCCTCCTGCCCTGCAGCCAGGTAAGGGGTGAGCACTGTCAGACTGCCTGTTTCCACTTGATGGCACTTGGGATGTATTCTTTGAAAACAGCTCCCTGAAATCACTCTGGCTCTTGTTGAGAAACTGCCTGCAAACCTCACAATTCGTGTATTCTCCTAAAAATTTTAGTTTCTGATTTTTGGTCTCCTATATGAAGGCAACTTTATCTCAGGAGTTTAGAGTTTAACATGGATTTTGTTCTGGAGCCTTTTTTTTTGTATTTTGTTTTTGTCCACTGTGATTACCTTGGCTTATCAGTGATTTCTGTGCAAGGATTTGGACACTATGTATGAGTAAAGTTGTATTTCTTTTTTCATTGTCTCCTAAAAGACTTATGCTTGCATAAAAACACTTGATTTTCTTTCAGTGAAACTGGGTTCATGTCTGCGTCAGTCTGCCAGGCCCTCACAGAAACTCAGTTTTCAGATAACACGGTAGCCCTTTATTCTTGTTTGCAGATGTTAGCATTATATGTTGCTGAGAGATGCAAATGGAAATTTACACAATGATTTGTGTAATGACACAAAAATGTCATTAAACTCACTAGAAAGAGTGAAAATGTGAACAGTAAAGAATAACAAAGTTTAATGCAGCATCTATTAAGTAAATAATAATAGTAGTGCCTTTCAATTTATTTATTTTTGTTGTCATGGCTGCTAATGCATTTTTTAACTTGTCAATCCATGAAAGAGGTATAATCTCCTCACAAATAGTTTGCTGCCACTATCTGAAAAGCCCAACACACAAGTCAAGCAGCCTACTATTAACAGAAGCCACAAAGTGCAGCAGTGTAAGGTACCATTATCTCTGCAAGTGCACAGGAATTAACAGCTCTTGCAAATGTAAATAATCTACCTGCTCATTTTAAAGATGTTGGAAAGCTAAAAAAGGGGTAATAGACATACCTGAGCCCAGCTGTAAAACAGTCAATACTCTCAAGATGAGTCCTCCTCCAAGAAACAATGCGTATTCAAAACACAGATTTAGCTAATGCAGAATGGGACCCTCGGGTTACCAAGGCAGCTCATGAACTTCATCAGTGCTGGCAGACCTAGGAAAAAGGTCTTTAAGTTGCTGCCATGTGTGATCCTATGAAGACTGGTATTTTTTCAGGATCGAGAGAAGTTGTCATATTGCTGTTGTCAGTATGGATTCTTTAGATTAACTAGTGGTGCTTTCCATGGGTGCATATGTGCATTGCTACTCCAGTAAAGCTGCTAGGCAGATCTATGTAAGAAGTCCCCAGAGGACTCATGCCCATCCTGCTGCACAGTGAAGTCTGTCAGTATGTCGGTACAGCAGCGAGGATAAGTGTGGGAAAATCCGCCACTCTGGACTGCCAGCCTCCATCACTGCTCCTCTCGATTTTATATACATATCTATAAGCTCATTTAAACAAGAATACCAAATTCTTGTCTTTACAAGCTTGATCTGCTCTAATGTCTGCATAGAATGGGATTTTCTTCTTTTCCTTGCAGACTTGACCTCAAGGTAAGCTGTGGTCAATCTGCACCAACACTGCTCGAGGAAGGCCACACCCCTAGTGCAGAGCTGTAATCCTAAACCAGGTCTTTTGGTCTATGAGAGCAGGCCTTTTGGAGGTACCAATTAAATAAATGGAGGTAATTTAAGTAAAGAGGGATTCCAGTAATTATCTTAGACTAGATACCTAGCTGTAAATAGCTCAGTTTTAATGAGATGTATCTTCACTAAACTGTATTCTCATCATATATAAGTGCACAGTCTAGCTGTGCTTTCTATCCTGTATATCATATAAATTATGATATAAATTATTTCTTTCCTGGGTACAAACAGATGGACTGATTGATTCAGCAACAGCTTTCAGATTTTTTTTAATAGTAGTTTAGTGATTTATGAGTATTGGTCATTAGGTGATTGTTGGTTGGGGTGTAATACTGATACTTGTACTGAGTTGTTGAGTGACGTGCAAGGCATATCTGAAAAAAACATCTCTTCTTGGAATTTGAGGAAGCATCATTATGGTTGTAAAAAAATAATTATAGCAACCATTATTATTTAATTTAAAAATAGAGGTTTTTAATTTAAAAAGTGAAATACACAGTCTTTTGCCTGTATACAAGAACATATCATGTTATTGAACTAAAGTGAAAACACACTGATTTGAAATGGTCTTGATCACTGAACAGCTTTTTAGCAGAAAAAGCTTCTTTTTAGTCTGCAAAAGCTGATTATTTGGGAAAAGAGTTTCAGCATAAACACATTGTTCCCTTTCTATTGTAGCTCTTCAATTTCTATTGTTTCTTCAAATCATGATTTTCCAAAAGGGCCTTCTGCATCCTAAAGGTGAACTTTAAAGCATTAATTTAGTTGTGTAATTGAATGAATTGCAAATAACTGCAGACAAAAATTGTCCGGAATGCTGTGGAAGTGCTGAACACTGTAGTGCAGTTTACTGTGTGAGAGATGAGAACTGACATTATGAACACGATGTGTCAATCCATTAAAAGCAGTTTGGTGGGTAGGGTTTATGAGGGAGTGGGCAGACTTAACATTTCCTGTGAGAACTGGAGGTAATTGGTTCATCCGTAAACAGTGCTGCTACAGCTGCTCCTGTTGATATATTTCCAAATGAATGGAAGAGAGAACACAGATTTTAGTCTCTCCAGCAGTGTCTGGTCTTGTCACAATATGAGAGCCTAAGGCAGACAGGAATAATTTCCTCTCTGAGAATTGCTCCAAATAATCCTCCTAGACCTGCTGAGATGTGCCTACCACTCTGGTTCCAGACTGAATTCTTCATAGCCTCCTCCTGGGTGGTTTTGCACAATTATGCTCCATTTCAAAGTATCTGTCACTTTTAAACCTACCTAATTCCATCTTATTTCTTGGACTTGGCTGAAGCACCAAACTATCTTAATGATTCAAAACTTTCTGTCAGCAGAGAGAGAACATTTCCAGAAGTCAGTTAGCATTATAGGTGGAACTGGTTGCTCTGGGATATGCTTGTCTCTCTCCAGGGACTGTAGTGGAAATCAGGGCAAATTGGGTCCTAATCAGGCAGCACAGGTCCAGAAAATGAATTGATATCTACCTGGGCATTAGTTTTTAGAACAACTATGAGATATTCTCAGATTTTGTCAGCAAGGGCTGACAAAACTATTCCCTTTCCTCCTTATTAAATGCTGGGCAGGCACCCAGCTAAACAAAACTGCAGAGACTTTGCTTTTCTTCTCTTCAGCTTCCAAAGTGAGGGACTTGTGGTCAAGTCTGTAATACTCACTGTTCTTAACTGACCCTGTAAATGTTTTCCATGTTTAAGAATCAGACACTCAGAAAAGAGGGTGCTCCTGAAGATTGAACTTCTTCCAAGGAGGTTGGCTTTTGGAAATCAGTCATCTCTGCAGAGGATCCACCTATGCAAATAGTCACTGGGAAAGCTGACAATCTTAAGCAACATCATGTAACAAAAGAGAAGTTTTTCAAAACTTGTTTCCATTGGTCATTAAGAAAAACATGGATAATGCTCAAGACCAAGCAGTCAGGGAATGCAAGCACAGCTTTCAACTGAAAGCTTTCAACTGAAAGCTGAACACAGCTGCCAGGTTACAGGTTATTTCATTCCCACACCTCACTTTTATCTCCACTGTGCCTGCAAGGGATGGCAGTGCTGGGAATAGGCAATGCCACTTAGGTGTGTTTTATTAGTTGCACACAGGTACGTAATGATTTTGATAGTTCCTTTTAAGATAATACGAAAATAAGCAGGAACGATGAATATAATCCAGCAAATGTTGGTTTACTGGCATTCCTTTTTTATCAGAACACTCATTGTGCTTTCTTTTTAGCTTCCCTGCAGAGTGATCATACCTATAGTTTTCTAGGAAGCTGTTTGTTTTTTCTTTCTTTGTCTATTCAGGAATTATATGTTCTTTTCGAATTTCTTTATAGGATTTTGATGATTTATCAGAAACAGATATAAGCAACGAGGATCAGCACCATGATGTCAAGCCTGAACTTATGGAGGATGAGCTTAAATCCAGGTTATTTCAGCTTGCTGCTAAAATGAGTGACAAGGAAACATCATCTGGTGAAGAACAAGAGTCAGAACCTGGAGTAGATCCAGAAAACCAGAAGGAGAGTTTGTCCTCAGAGGAAAATGGCAGAAGTATTCAGGAAGAGTTAAAGAGGGTAAGTGATCATTGTAAAGGAGTGGGAATAGTACTGTAAGAGTTAGAATCCAAAAAGAGAAAATTCTGGCTAGAAAACTGATCACAGTTGCTAAAAAAACCCTGAGGTCCTTTATACCAGTCTCAGCCTGACCCCCTTGCGTATGTAAAAGTTCTGTTAAGGTGTGTGTTCCTCTCTGTGAGGAACAGACAGCCTACAGCATCAATTCCAAGCAGGGAACTTAGCTTATGCAACAAAACTGTTGACTGGGTAATATTAATGGAGTTATGTCATTTTATACTGACTGAGAATTGACTTACACTTTTTGATTTAAAAACATGTCCAGATTTTCTTTTTTTGTCCTTGCTAACCAGACAGTTTAAGTGGTTTTTTCCATCCTTTTAGTTGCTCCTCTCTTTTTAGTATCATCTAGTTCATGCTGATGACATAGATTCTTCTTTTGCATCTTTATCAAAATATTTAGTGTTTCTTTAAAGCTTTCCAACCCTAATAGGGTTGGAAAAGCTTTTCCAAGCTAATAGGCTTCTGAAAGTAGTAACATTTTCTAATGAAACTGAAATTTGGTGTCACTTCTGACAGTGCCTGAAATCCCTCATTTGTGCCATTTCACCCTTACAATGAGATACCAGATTTCAGTGTCACTCTACAGGATTTACCACCTCCCTTCTTCCCTTTCTACCTCTGAATTTCTCTTCAGATCATGTGGTGTGCTTTAATTTGGTGCTGTAGGATTCCAGTCCTGCCCCTTGCCAGTCAAGCACACTTATTCCTTAGATCCATTTAGGCTTGTTCTAGTCTGCTGCGTGTCTTGACTTGCCTTCTGGTGTATTGCCTGCGCAACAGCTCAGCTTTGCAAGGGATGTGGACTACTCTCTAAAGCAAATCTATATGATGTCATTTGGAAGGTGTTTTGTTCAAATGATATAAAGAACTGATACAATACACTGGGAGGTGAAAACAGGATAAAGTCATCCAGGCAGACGATAGAGATGCTGTCCAAGTGTGCAAGAACGGTGTCACAAAAGCCAGCACCTATCTGGAGTTGAATCTGTCAAGAGACACAAAGGAAAATAAAGTCTTCTACAGGTCTATCAGCAGCAAAAGGCAGATAAGGGAAAGCTGGGCTCACTACTGCAGTGACCTGGTGACACAGAACATGAAAAAGGCTGTTACACAACATTGTTTTCACCTCAGTTTACAGGTAAGCTTTCCCCTCAAGAGTCCCAGGCCCCTGAGACCTATGGGAAAGCCTGGAGCAGTGAAGACTTATCCTTGGTAGAGGAGGATCAGGTTAGCAAATATTTCAAAAAATGGGATGTGCACATGTGCATGGGGTCTGATGGGGATGCACTTCCGAGACCTGAGGGAACTGGCCATTGTGAGGTTCATCTTGGAAAGATCATGGCAATCTGAGACATTCAGAGCTATGAATATTGTTTATTTTGGCTTTAACAAGGCTTCTAGCAGTCAAATGCAAAGGGAAATGCAAAGTCCTGCACCTGGGAAATTATTAACTCAGGCAACTCTATTCAATATTGCTGAGGCCATTTCTGAAGTGCTGTGTCCTCGTCTGGGCTCCCCAGTACAAGGGAACCATGGACACACTGAAATGAAGGGCCACAGAGATGATTAAAAAACTGGGGCATCTGTCATAGGAGAGAGGTAGCATTGTCTATCCAAGAAAAGAAGAGAAGGTTTGGGAGAATCTCTTCAGTGTGTTTAAATACCTGGTGGGGGTGGTGGGGGAGAGTGGATCTAAATTGATTTGGGAAATAAAGTGGGAATGGAACTCTTTCCGCTAACAGGAATGGAAGCAGTGGGTGCAAACTGAAATACAAAAAATTCCATCTAAATGAAAAGCTTTTTCACTGAGATGGTGCTTAAATACTGGAACAGGTTTCCCAGAAAGATCGTAGAGTCTATGTCCTTGGATATAATCAAAATCTGATGGGATATGGCCCTGGGCAACCTGGTCTAGTTGACTGTGCTTTGAGCAGAAGTGTTAGACTAGGTGATCCCCAGAAGTCCTTTCCAAATGTAAGTAGCCTGTGACTCTCTGATTCTGAGTTATTTAGCCATGGCCTACACAGGAGTTTAAGTACCTTTGTTATCATGTACGCAAATACCTCCATGATGTACACACAACCTTTCCAAAAAAATCACGTAAAGGCTTTATTGTCAGTGCTTGTTAGCAGCATTTAATTTGTTTTTCTTTGGTTTGTAAAGACAAAATAGCAATATCACATTATTCAACAGCATATACGGCTAAGCTGGGGTTGTAACACTATGCAATTGAAGTCCAGAATTAAAGGGTGTAAAGAGGACTTCCTGAAATACTCCTATATAGAGAGCTGAGCACAGAAAATGGTGAATCTATGCTGTTGGTGTCTTAATTCATCTGCATGCATCTACAAAGTAATGATGGTTGTTTTTTCCTCTCCTAATTTTGTTACTTCTTTAACATTTGTATGTCAGTTATTTAAAATAAAGCAAAGGTTAATATTTTTTTCCTCAGTAAAATTATCTAAAGTTTAAAAAAAGAAGGGGCTTACCATGTTCAGCAAAAAGGGAAGGTTTGGTGTTCCTAATCCTTTATTTGGTTTGGATAAAAATGTTCTTGTCATTAATGGTCATAATATATAATCTTTTTGTCTATAATAAAGAAACCAGAATACTCCAGTATTCTTCATGGTCTAGACTTCAGCGGAATTGGCAGGGGAACCTTCTCCAGCGGCAGAGAAATAAGCACACTGCTTTCATTCTTATTCTTGACAGTTGTCCTTAAAGGTACTTTAAAATCTTCTGACATGTGCCTTGTCTCTGGAAAGTTGGCTGGCCAACACCTTACAAGGAAATACTGAAGATGACAGTGTATAATGCCAGTTGTGGCTGTGGCAGTCAGAAATACGAAGACACCTAAACTCAGAGAAGCTGCACTAACTTTAGGATGAGTAGACGGCATGTGAAAGACAAGCATAGAAAACCTATTTTCAGGCAACCAGCAATTTTAGATGCCTTCAAAGCCAGAAGTCCCAATATGCTGTCTCTTTTAAAAGCCTGATTATTGGAGCATGCGCTTGTAGGGATTTACAGATCTTTCAGACTAGCACTCAACTTTGCTGGTCAGAGACAGCCTCCTGACCTGGGTATCAGGTTTCAGATTAAATATACGGAAGCAATAATTCTGCACCATTAAAATAAGAGCTGGAGTGTCTAGATTCTGCTTTTTTTCCTGAACATAAATACTGTACTTCAGCCATCTTGCTTATATTTTAGCCACACTACTTGTCTTTGTTAGTCTTTAATCTTCTGTTCTCATAAGCTTATTCTGGAACACTTTATCAACTTTAAATCACTGGGAATTTTTAGTTCTCATACACCTGACCACAGAATGAGACTTAAAAAAATATGTATTGTTTTTGAATCACTGGAAATTAAGTACCTGGTGCTTATGAAAATCTGACCTTCACCTGCCTGCACCTTTAAAAACCTGGACTTCTGTTTTTAATGGAAACTGGGAATCTCATGTAATCACACATTGAGCTGATGCTTTTAAAAGGGTATTTAGTATATTAAGATCTGAAGCAGGGGCAGAAATTATCTTTAATGGAGAATTAGCTGAAGTTGTTTGGCATTTATGGATTCTCAGTTCCCACTTCAAACTGAGCTTTGGAGTTGTATGTCAGCCTTCAAGATGCAAGTTTGAATATGACGACCTTTGAGTTAATTATTTAGTTCATCTGGGATACCTGAGGATTTAGGTGGGTATTAATTAACACAAGTTAATTTTGTGACTTAGACTTAAATCTTCTTAGATTTTCAACACCCTCATTTTCATTATCCCTCAGTTTGTGATTGCCTAAAACAGTCTTGTGGAGATTCACAGCTCTCATTTTAAAACAAACATAATCCTGCAGCAGACTTGTTTTTATGGAAAACATTTAGTGCTTATTAATCTACAGAAGTAGTTCATGGTCTTTTGGGGATATGCAGAGCCCTGAAAAGTCCATTTGTCTTAGTTGTGCAGTGAAAGTCCATGGTTTTCACCTAAAGCCACTCTCAGGGTAGGGTTGGCCTTCAGCCCCTCTAAACTTCAGGTGTGAACAAACCAAAATTCAAATTGTGCAACTGTTGTCTTAGTGGAACATCTTGTACTAGCACAATGATTTGCACAATTCTTTCTGTCTTGCTTTTTTTTTTTTTTGATTGGTTGTTTAGTTTTTGCTTTACTCCCCCAAACCCTAAATTAATGCCTAAAGAGAAAAGCAAAATGTAAATTTCCTTGGAAGTATTCAATGATACTGATCCTGCGAGTGGCAAGCATGATAAATGGGATGTATTTAGCTCATACTCTCCTCCATGCATTCTCCTTCTCTTTTAATGCTTTCATGAAGATAAATTGACTGGGTCTTTATTTCATGGTATATGCCAGAATTACATTCTAGGAGATGACTTTGTCAGGCTGCATTTTGAATGCAGTCCATCCTTGTGACCACTTTATCAGAAACTATAGAGATTATATTAAAAAAACAGATTAGCCCCTGCCATTTTTTCAAATTGCCTACATAGCATAAAAAGTGAAATAGTTGTTAAAACCTTACTCATGTTTTCTCTTTTTTTCTCCTTCTACTTAGTACTACAACTTGCTTAAGATATATAGATGAGCAAGCAAGTTAAACTTCCACAGTAACGTAGAGTTTCTCTCCTCTTTGCATTAGCTTGATGCAATCTGCTGTGTGCTTAAGGAATTCCTTTAAATCCCTTTATGCATTTACTTCTGCTCAGAGGATCTTGCAACCAAGGCCTAGTTAACTTCGTTTAAATTCTGCTTTTGTCTGTTGACATTACTACATGACACAATAGCTCTTTTTCTGAATGACAACCTCTAAGTGAGTTTGTTAAGTAGCACAGTGGGATCCTGTTTCCTAAGTGAAACCTCTTGAGTCTTCTGACAGTATGAATAACAGCACAAATAATCTTTTCATTAAATATTTATGCTTCCATTCTCTGGAAACATTTTATTCTTCTTAGGCTTTATAAAGCTTTATTTTGGGGAAAGTATGTACTATGAGTAACACTTTCATGTGGATTTGTACCAGAGGCCTATATTCTTTGTTTTAAGAGAGTACATCTTACTTTTTCACCAGGTAAATTAGCACTGTTCAATTACTGGTATAATGAGATTGACGCTTGTTAGAAAATCTGCCTGGCCTCTCTCTTTTTAGCGAGAAGAACAGCCAGTAGCTGTGCGTGTGGGTGCATGTTACTGCAGAAGAGAGAGACAGCTCCCTGGTGTGTGTGTGCTGGTGGCTGTGCTTGGGGCTGGCCTTGGAGGGGGTGGCCAGGGCTCAGTAAGGGAGGTCAGGCGAGTGTGGGGTTCACTGGACTCAGTCACTGGAGAGACATCTGCTCACAGCCCTGATGGAGCTAGAGAATGGCACTGGACATACACATGCCAGTGAATCCCTCCTGTTGAAGACCTGCTGAAGCATCATGGCAGGGATGTCTGGGATGCTGAAACAGCAGTGCTGTAATACCAAGAGTGAGCCTGCGTCTCTTGGGGCTGGGCTTCTGTAGACATCTGTGCTGGTGCAGGCACTGTCCTCACAGAAGATGATGGTGTAGTTTTTCTGATCATTATCTTGCAACTGCCTGAACTCCTGGGTATTTTGGCTGGTGTGTTGGTTCAGGCTGGGGTTAATAGGAAACTGCCACCCAGCTTCATATGCCTAAAAGCTTTAGAAGTGTCTGAGTAAAAGTTTCTAAAGGACCCAGAAGCACGTGGATCACTTAGGCCAGAAAACACAACAGTGTAAGTGCAGTAGTTCTACTACACTGCTGCTATTACGGTAGAAATGCTGAACTGTGTAGTACAATGATACCTTCCTGGGTTAACAGCTTGCAAGATATTTGTGTGTCAGTTGTTTCACATTTTTGTGTGCAAGATGCTCAGACTAATTCTTGTGTTTTCATGGATCATTGATTTTAAGATTATGTTAATTACCTGGGCAGTCTCCCGGAGTCCAGGACTGAAAACTTAATGTCGGCAGCATTATAAAAAGTGATCTTTAAGGTTTATGAACATAGATAATCTATGCACAAGATTTTGAATGACAGCAGGGAAAAAAAGATTTTGGTTAGGGCAGGTGAAAAGAGGTATGAGACAATAATCTTCACATTGGGCTAATGGATCCAAAGTTTCAAGTTCTCAATTTGACAAAGCAGTCAAGTATATGTTCAGTTTTAAACTGAGGTTTAAGGGGTTTGCTGGACAAAATTCCCATTCAAGGTATTTATCCTATGTATTTGCTATTAATCAGTCTTTAGTATAAAATATCAACCTGATCCTAAGTTTATTTTGTCAAAATCTGAGTTTTCTGTTTCAAGCATCAAGACCATAAACATTTATTTTTTAAATTATTCAAAAGCGAGCAGTGATGTTTGTCTACCTCCAATTCTGTCACTTTCTGGGCTCAATATAGTTGCATAAATAGGGATGTAGATAGACCATCTGAGATATCTTAAGAGTGTCCCACAGGGCCTTAAGCTGCTAGTCCAGAAGAAACATGAATCTTCCAGGTCCATGTCATATCTGACAGCATTGTTTCAGAATCCTCACATACTTCAAGCTGTTTCAAATTGCACTTTGACTGCCTCTGTTTAGGCAACTGAATCAAAGCCCTGTTGGATCTACTGGTGAAGTTCAGAAGAGGTGACACTTCAGCTGGCTTCACATGGGGAATGCAGCATCTTTGTAAACAGCTTTTTTCTCATAGCCTCAATTTTGACACTTGCGTGCAAGCCAGCTCTGTCCAGTGTGCATGCAAGGGGAATCTCCTTCAGTTCTCGCCTCACCAAAGATTTATTTACTCAGGGAGAAAATGTCCAAGCCATTTTATAGATACAGTTGCAGAAAATCAGTGAACATTAGTGTAAGCTGCTGGAACAAAATGGTGGGAAAATAGACTATTTTTTACAACTATTTTGTCTTCTTTTGTAAGCTGCCCAGAGACTTGCCAGTGGAAATGGAGCTCTTTCAGATCTAGCTGGAAGAGTTTCAAGGTAATTGCTGCTCCTCAGCTGGAAGATACTTCTGTCACAGCACAGCCAACAGGGCACCTGTGGTTTTGTCATTACTTCAAGGCAAAACCAGTCAGTTTAGTTTAAACAGGCCTAAGGAAATTAGGGGGATTACTGTAAGCCTACTGGCTGGTCACTGGAGACTTGTACTATGAAGGGTTTTACTTGTTTGTTTTGGGACAGTGAGGCCAGGAGAGGGACAGCAGCAAACAGTAGGAAGTGATTTGGTACAAGGCATCTTACTTAACTTAGCCCAGGTGTTTCCCACATGGGCATCTGACTGTGGCATAAGTGAGGTACAGACCCTCTGGTAACTAGTGTCCAAATTGCAGCCATGTACACTCCAAAAGTGATGATAGCTGGGTTTTCTTCTTCTAACACTGCTGCAAAAGTATTTTCCTATTCCTAGTGACACTTTTTGTGATGGTGAAAATAGTATTTTCCCTCTGTTTCATTTTATAAAAAATTGTGTGTGATTTTCAATATCTGTCTCAGTGAGGTCTGTTAGTCTAATCCTACAAATAAAATAAATTAGGCATTGCTTTATTTTAAATATTTTAGTAATAAATGTAAAATCTAAATTTTATGACATTTTAATCTTGGTAGTTTCTTTATCCTTGCTGTTTATCCTGAGCTTCCGTGTAAGTCTGAACCCTATATAAATGTTAACCTCTATAGCTGTTAATATAACTTTTCTGCCTTTTTATTTAACTGCTTTCCCACTATCTAGGAAAAACAAAAGGCTTTTGATCTTCATTTAAAGCTGCAGTTTTTATCCACTGTATTGCAGCAGGTGAGAAAGCTTTGTTTTGTTTGTGTCTTCTTACATCTCTTATGTAGTAAGAGATGCCATAACGTGATATTGAGGGTTTCCACATTTCCCAATCAACATTCTCAAATTCAAAATGTTTTCCTGGAAATACCAGGCCTGAAAAATCATACCTTCTGGCCACAAGCAATAACCATTGCAGAAAATTCTTTTATAATCACAGTTAACATGTGGAGCAGACTGGCTCCCTTGTTTGGCCATGGGATGAAAATTTGGTTTTCTCCGTAAAGAAGAACAGAAGACAAAGATAAGGTGTATGAACTTTCTATTCTCATATACTCATCTATATTAAGAAATTTGGAAGGAAGCTTTCTGACCATAGTGGTCTTCAAAAATCTTTCTAAGTTCTCAATTTAAAAAATAATCAAAACCCTTAATTCATTGTAGAATTTGTACAGTAAGTAGATATTTTCTCACTTTGCTGCTAGTGACTGTTGCTTATCATTCTTCTAGGCGGAAAGAGATTTCATATTCTGTGCTATTTGAGTCTCAGCTTATGAGGATCACATATTAAAAAAGATTTTCATTATATTCCCCAAGCAAATATATGCTTATCTTATATTTTAAAATACTTGCTATTTTTAGTATGTCATACATCATTCTCTCTGTCATAAAAGAAGAATCCCTTTTTTGTGTGTCAGAAGTTGATGCTTAACTTAGCAAGACACTTCTCCTCTCAACTTTTTCTTTTTTCCTTGCTCTTATTTTTGTCTTATGAGTTTTAATCATCTTTTAATTGTCTTGATTTTATTTAGTAAAAATATCAGTGGTGACTTTAAAGAAAAAGTATTCTTCCAGTTGTGTAATGTCATCAGTCTGTGTCCGTTGTAGATCAGAATCCTGTGTGGATTTTAAGATGTAAATATTTTCATTTCCGACTTAGACTGTAATATTTTGCCTCTTGGAAAATCACTTCCTTTCTCATGATTATAGGCAACTTGTCTCTAGAAATAAGGCATTAAAAATTGATAGGCATAACATCTGTAACTATATTAGGACAGTAGATTGAATTAGTAAAAATGTAATATTCAGAATTACCTAGCACAGTCAAAAAGAGACTATTTCTCTGTGTTATACTTTGGAGACTGTCAGTAGAATAATAACTCTCAGTCTGTAAGATAATTTTGCTCATTTGCATAAATGAGGATATTGATGTTAAAGTTTAAGGCAGGAAGTCCTTAACTTGAACAGAAGAGTAATTCCTTAATATCACCATTTATCAGAATATACTTGTCTGCCATCAAACAGCCAAATTTAGCCTTTTTTTCCCCACAATCTTCGTGGTAATGAGTGGTTAGGGCTCACTTTTGGGCCAAAGATCTTTTGAAGGTCAGGGTTGATGATTGTCACAAATAGTTGGGCATTGATGGCTCTTTTCTTCCAACCCTGTGACTTGTGTCCCAGATTTTGCTGGCCTGTGAAGGACTTTTGCTGGGCTTTTCAGGGCCTTCTCGAAACTCTACAATGGACTCCCATAGGGTGGGGAGATGAGGGAGACAGGTTTGGGGTTTGCTTTTGTTTTCACCCAGCTTGGATTCAGTCAGGTTACCCTGACAGGATCAGTTAATCAGTGGAAAAGCAAAACTTATCTTTTCCCCAGCTCCCCTTAACTCCCTACAAAAAACCGAGGGATATCGACTGTGACTCAGTGCATGATATAACGCCTTGACACTGGAGCTAAAAATGATTGCACCACAAGTCATCAAGGATGTGGTCAATACTGCCAGAACTGCTAGTGATGGAAAGGTGTTCTTGCTCTACTTCTTGATCTAGCTGCTGATGTCATTGTTCTCTGTTGAATTGCATGTCACCCCCTCCCATGCCAGTTTAAAAGAGCCTAATGATGACATCGTAGTGGCAGAAAAAAAGAAAATGCTAATGGCTGACCACAATGGGCAGAAAAAAATAGTGCTAGTGATAGAGAACTTAACTATTTTAAGAACATCAAAAATAAAAGCAATAATGTTCACGCAAAGGAAATGACGTGAAGATGTCACAAGCTGCTGAGATGCATACAAAGACTTAAAGCTCACCTGCTCTAAGCAGTTTGGATAGTTAATATTGCTTCAGTTTTATCATCCTGTTTTCCTTCTGTTAATTGTGCAAGAATGCAAATAATGGTCTATAAAGCACCTTCCAGTGTAGCGTGCTTGAGTTAAACAACACAAGATATATTGTCAACATCAACAGGAAAAGGAAAGAGAGACAGCAGAAGGAAAGGGAAGTGGCTAGCAGCAAGAGGTATCTTAGACCACTGAAACATAATCTTCTCAAAACAGGAATACTTTCCATCTGGCAACAGAAATGCCAGTAAAGAAGTTTTACAGGATATTTGTTATATTCAGTGCATACATGTATGTATGTATGCTTGCATACACACACATTTTTAGCAGTTCGTTTAAGACTCAGCCACAAAGAACTCAGAGAAATCGGGCGTGTTCTTTTGACTGTGTCTTTAACATATTTGTGACCATGGATATTAATTATCATAAAAAGGATAAATGCACATTTTCCTCATTCCATTAAATGCTTAGTCTCAAATTCAGTAAAAAAATAAGGTTCTCATAACTAGTAGAAACATTCATACTTGGGTCTGCTGCATGGGTTTGATTTGAGAGTGGTGGTGTTAATTCAGAAGTAGGGTAGCACAGTTGAAATCAGGATGCATCCCAGTGTTTCGAGAAGAGTGGTTGCACTTAGCTTTCCTGTGCTAGATATTTGTACCAGAGATTGCTTTCGACATCTACCACATCCATTTTAGTTCTTTGACTTGCTTGACAAGACAGAGCCTGCATCACGGCATGACAGCTGTCTCTGTGAATCACTTAGAGGTGTAAGCAATGACCTTTCCTGCAAGGGCAAGATAAATTAGACAACCAAGAGGTGTTTAGAGCAATTTGAAATCCACCTACCAGGATGATCTTGATATGTGTGTGTCTGTGAATTTCAGGTGATTTTTATATGACCTTGTAAATCCCGAGTTTGACATGGGTAGTTGGGGAGAGGTTTGTGAAGCACAAAAACCCTGTGACACATTTTCTTCTTTTATTATGAGTTTTTAAATTTATTTTGGGTTTTTCCCATTACACATGTTAAATGATTATATCTAGAGTGCCTCACTAGATTTGCAAACCAATCATTTTGGAACATGAGCTGTTTTAACAGCTTCTGACAGTTGCTCAAAACCTAGGGTAAAACATATGGAAAACCATTGAGTATCCAGTTTTTTACAAATCACATTTCTGCACCTACAGAGGATTAGATTGGACATTAGGAAGCATTTCTTCACTGTGGGGTTGCTCAAACCCTGGCTTCCTGGAGAGGTGGTCAATGCCCAACCCTGTCAGTGTATAAGAGCCATTTGGGCAATGTCCTTAACAATGTGCTTTAGCTTTTGGTCAGCCCTGAACTGGTCAGGTAGCTGGACTAGGTGGTCATTAATCATATTCCAAATGAAAATACATTCTATTCTATTCTATTCTATTCTATTCTATTCTATTCTATTCTATTCTATTCTATTCTATTCTATTCTATTCTATTCTATTCTATTCTATTCTATTCTATTCTATTCTATTCTATTCTATTCTATTCTTTCCTGTTGAATTTCTTTTCCTCTAGCCATTACCTATTGAGAAGCTAGGGTATTTTTCACTCAAAATCTTGATTTCACAAAGGTTTCTATCACAGACCACATTACCTGGAAAACAGAAAAATTATTTTATAGTAATTGGTCTGTGAAAAATGCCAATATGGATTCTCATACTGTGGTATAAAAATAACTTTTTCTAGTTCAATTTAATCTTTTTTTGAATTTCATCATTAACTACAAAGGATAATTTAAAAAATTAAGAAATAAGGAACACTAAAGTGAGGCTACAGTTCTTGACACAGAAAACACACCAGTGAACATGATGAAGAATATGTAGTGTCTGGCCTTCATTCTTTTTTGTTCACTGCTCACAGAATATAAGAACTAGGTACTTGTGGAAGCAAATAATAAAAGAAAGTAGCATTGATTTGTCTCTTCTTTCCTATAAAATTATTGATCTGTTTTTAACCTAATTGGCACTTGTGAAAATAATTGGAAAAAACAGTAGGCTATTCATGGGGTTCAAGTATTTGTTCTCAGTAAGAGAGTCCCAGGCCTGCTTGTTTGGGGCTGTGTTGGCTGTCCTAACAAGCTAAAGATCTGAGTGCTGCAGCATACTGTATTTGCTTTGTTCTTCTTCTCTTTAATCTCTCATTCTAATTATTTCTTGTAATTCAGAGGAGTAACAGTGCTTCAGATGCCTTAATGTATTGATACATAACAATTGAGTATGTACTGCTAAAAATGTAGCTTTTCAGTAAAAGTCTTATCTAACATAAGAATGGATAGCTGATTAAAGGAAAGAGATAATGGAAGTAGGTTTCCAGTTTAACCCATCAGAATTTATGGGAATCAAAAGAACATTATTTCTCCTATATCCTGCCTTTAAACATTTTTAATCAGTTATACTCTCCTGCACCACAGAATTTCCTGTATCGAATCCAAAGACTGTTCTATTTCCTCAGTATTGATCTGCAGGTATTTTGTTTGTGAGATAATTTAGAGACAGGTGAGCCCCTAATTCACATGCATAAGTATTTGCAGGTTTGAGGAATGAATTAAATTTTGGTCTAAGTTTTTCCACACTTTCTTTTAGGCAAAGCAACACTAAAGGTATTGCACATATATGCAGTGACAGCATTTTTATTGGCTTCAACAAGCTTTGGCTCAATCTCCAAGCTGTATAGTTTGGATGTTGAGCTTGGTGCTTGAAGGTACAAGTGAAATTTTATTCCTCCATCAGAGGAGTTGTCCTGAAGCTTAAAGCTGTATGAGAATCATAAGAATCAGGACAATGATTTATAATTATATGATTATTATATGATTTATAATTTGTAAAATCAGTTAATTACAAGTTACAAGTAAGGAACACTGATAAAAACGTTTTCAGTTGTTTTTAAAAAATTGATAAAACTGCATGCTTTTCCTTGGTATCTGATATAATTTATTCCATATTAAAAAAATACGTAAACTGAAATTAAAAAAAAAAAAGGATACAAGTTTTTCCACACTTATAGCTCAGTCTTTGTTTATTTGGGGTGATCATTTAATTCATAGTAAGTGTTTTAGTAAAATGTTGTCCTTAGAGGGTTGCTGAAGATTGCTTTCCCATGTTTGCATCCACAACGAAATGGCTCCTGTGGATACAGACAGAGATGACTGCACATCTCTTTGCCAGTATCCAAAAAGGAATATTGTGTTTTAAAACATGTTTAAAACACTTTTGCAAAACCAGCTTTATGTATCTCACTTAGAGTTTAAAGCTGGATATTTGTATGCTCCTTTGGGATAAGATTTGGACCATCCCTCCAGTAGAACTGTGCCGTAGAATTGCATGTGTATGTTATTCTGCATGCTGTAGCACCGTGGATGTGTGGAAAGGGCGGGGAGGAAAAGATAAGTAAACTCCAATGCCATTCCATGGTTCTTGCCATGGTCTGTTTGCAGCACATAGCCATGGATATGGTTTTAGCATGGCTAAAGCTGTGGCTAGTAGAAGGTGATTTATCTCTTACCCCTCTGTGCTAATTTAATGCTGTTGTTTTCTCTGTTCTTGTAACAAAATAGAAGTACTCTGCTGTCTCTCTCTGCAACATATCTACAGAAGTCCTGAAAGTCATCAATGCCACTGAAGAACTGATAGCAGAATCCACCGATCCCTGTGAGATCCCAGATGACAGTCAGGACAGAGGAAGAGGAACCCTCCCGCTGGGCACAGATCCTGTCAGACTCGATGAGCAGCTCACTACACTGGAAGAAAATGTAAGGACATGAATCAGTATGTGAAAGAGTCACACATGTGAGTGAGTGCACCTGTGCGTGTGCACCAGCTCAGAAGGGAAAGCACATGGGCAGCATCGGTGGATGTTCAAAATTAATTTGGGGTTTTTAAACAAATACACAAACAGAACAAAAAATCGTGTTTCAGCAGTGCTTAGCTGTGTTGGTGGGGTTTTTTTAATATGTACTTGAAAATATTGAGGGGGGGGGGAGTTGGATAGTTTGGGGTTTACAACTAAATTTAGAAACTCTATCTCAAAAGCTCACTTATGCCCTCCAAACCCCTGTGGCTCTGTGGCTACGCCACGCCTGGCTGAAACCACACATCTCCCAGTCTCAGCACAGCCTCATCTGTCCAAGGATAGGTGGGGAAGGCATGTCCCCAGTCACACAGAGAAGTGGAGAAGCTCTTCCTCCCCCCACACATCCCCAGCACACTGTGCTGAGCACCCAGGGAGCTGGAGCTGCCTCCTGCACTGTTAGAAAGAGCAGGCTGGAGAATCTGAATTAAACAAACATTTCTTTGTCCGTGTCCAAATCATCCATCTTTTTTCATGAGTACCTGTCATCTGCAGGAGAAAGTACAATGCTGAATCATAGAGGGAAGTCACTACTCGTTGGAAATTTTTGTGAATCCACTTAATGGAGTTGGTACACCTGTAACTTTTGATTTTCTTTTCTTTCCACATTTAAGTGATTACATTTCAGTGATCTTTCCCTTCATTAGGAGCTCTTAAAGATCTCTTAAGAATCTGCACTGTCTCATTGTAACACCCTGATCAATTCAAGAAAACAAATCCTGGTTTTCTTTAGCTCCAGAAAATTTTCAGACAGAATCTCCTCTTAGGAGATAAAATTAGTTTCCTTCACAGAAACACATTTCTACAGCAGCCTCAGGCTAGGAACTGAGTGGAAGATATTCTATGGCACTAAAAGCCAGTCCTGGCACTGGACTCTCTCTCATGAAATACTAAAGTGTTCTAGCTCCAAACACCACATAATTCATCTGGTAGGAGAATGAATATGGAATAAAAATCCAAGTCCAGGCTGGACCACATCTTCAGAAGAACTAAGAAATTCTGCAGGACAGAGAGCAATTTGGGGAAATCTGCTCCTACAGTTTTTTTTTGTGGAGAGCTGTGTTGTAAACTACCTAAGGTGCATGTTTTTTCCCCGATTGCACTCCGATAATCCCTCCCAGTGGTGTGGTGCTTTGGCATCTGTGGTGTTGTGGCCTCCAATCGTTCATTTGGGCCAAGCATTTCTCACTGAGCAGACACTGGGCACAGAGGCAGAGCATTTCTTGCTTTGTCATCGCCCTTGCTGCAGCGTCTCTGGTTTAGCTTCGCACGGTTCTCTGCAGAATTCACAAGATATCCAGCTCAGCCTTGCTGTGTCCCCACAGTGCATCTTTCTCTGTCCCACACAGGACATGAAGTAGGTGGCAAAAACTTCACAGTTTCAAGATGCCCTCGCCATTACACTCCATGGTAAAGAGCCTTTAGAAATCCAGGAAACTATAACTTTTCTCATCACAGCTGGGGCCATATTTGCATGAACCACATCCTCTTTGCAGCAGCTTCTGCAAGAGGATCTGGGTGTTTATAAACACTTTGTTCATTTTTGCTCTCTCTAGCCTTTTGAGGACTGGTCATGCAGCAGTGTGGAGAATGCAGGGCCATCTGTACCAGCAAAAGGTTAGGGTTTTGTGGAAGCTGTACATACCTAAATGATGGTAAAATAAGTCTCCACAATCTAAATGTGAATGTATGAATAAGGGCATCATTTAGAGGAGACCTGCAAGGACACCATTGCTGTCTGGAAGTGTAGCAATCGTTCAGGTAAAGAGAATATTCTTCAGAAAAATATTTTCTTCAGATCCAGCTGGAAAATGTTCATTCACATTTCACAAATGTAGGGGCTGATTGAGTTACAGAAATATTGATGACCTTCCTTTCTCACATTTTTCTATCTATCCCATTTTCTTGAGATTTATTTTTCACTTCTTTGAAAGGACATCCTACTGTGCAGTTTTTTGCCACAGCACATAAATGCTTCTTTTCTTTCACTTTCTAAAGATGCTTCTGTTCAAAATGTTCTATTTATTCTTCCTCTAAGCTTTTAGATGTGACAGGGAAATCTAAAAAAATTGCGTTTTAATCTGAACTTGCTGTGGTATGTCATACTTAAAAGATGCATCATTTAAATGAATGGAAAGAATAATTAAACCCCACAAAAACAGAAGCATTTCTATTTAAATCATCATGTTAACTTTATGGACCACCTGTGTCTCCAGGTACTTCAGCAAAGATGTTACATCAGATCACTTACTTCTTCTAGATATGTTTTTCAAAGATTTCATTCCTGCAGTTAGAATGTGTTCTTACAAGATGCAATTTGTACAGATGTAGTGATTTTGTTTCTTAGCAAAGTCACATGCATGAAAAAAACCTATCTACAACTGACACAAAGAAAAGAGAAAACAATTGCAAGCAATTTTGAAACAATAATGAAATAGAAAAATAATAAAAAGTAAACTATTAAATTTAAATTTGGTCATTCTCCACCATTTTGATTCATGAAGTCACAGCATTGCCATAAATTATTTGAATAACTCTTATGTCACAGGACTGAATGATCCAGGAATTGTAGGCACATATAATGACTAGAGTGGAAGACGTATGAAATGAAGTTATTGGCTCAAGGATCTGCTTCAGATCCTGTTTGCTTGCCCCTTGAACCATGAAGTCAGCCACAGCCATGTTTAATGCATGCTAGGTTTGTAGCAACACGGTCTTTACTGGTATTACAGTGGGGAAAATCAGAATATATATTTCATTTCCACTGTGCTGTTACCAGCATTGTGGAAACAAGTCTCTTGGCTAACAAGTAAATAGGCAGAAAGTGTAGTATTTTCATGTGGTTCTGCACAATTTTAAGCACGGATGTCAAAAGCTAATGCTTGAAAATTACCCTTTTCTATAAACCAGTGACCTCCATCCAGCCGTGTACCTTAGGATGTTTTGTGAAATAAAAGAAACAATAATACACGGTGTATTTCTAATTACTGCTCTGAGGGGCTGAATGGGAGTGAAACATTTAGCTGTAGTTATAGATATCAGAGATGAGCCGAAACAGTAAGAGTTGTTCATTTTTAGGGAAGAACTCTGAATTATAAAGTCAGTAATTCTCTCTTACGTGTCCCAAATAAGCCTATTGATCCTCCACAGATTCACTTAAAGGGCCAGGAGGTGGGAAGGTTTTGCCTGTTGTTTATTTGGGCAAGAGCTGGATGGGATGGAAAATCATTATACATATAAGCACATTTACTCCATAGGAAGTTAATAACTATTTGCTGCTGAGCAGTTATTCATGCAGTTTTTACTGCCAGAAGTCATTAAGTGGGTTTAAAGAAACACAGATTTGTATGAGGCATAATCCGTTGACTTCCCTTTGTAGATCAGGCTGTTATGCGATTGAATATCAATAATAAAAAAGCAAACTTTTCAATGTTTTCTTTGCTGATCAATCTGGAACAAATCTGGTTTGGAATACCATTGTAGCACCTATGAAAACTGTAATGCAGCCACCTCATTCGCCCCTTCTCTTTGTGGATGTGTTTTTCCCATTATTTCCCCATGACTTTCCTCTGCCAGGTAAATCTCCCTGTGGTGGGCTAGCAGGCAGGGAAGCTTGCAGGTATGATGGAAAATGCAGTCTGCTCAAACCTGCATGCCCACAAACCGGAAATCCCTGACACCTGTCCCTGCCTTGGCCCTGCAGGTGTACCTGACAGCCAGCACAGTGTATGGGCTGGAGGGGCAGCTGACCAACCTGGAAGATGCCGCACGCAAGATCAACAGTGTTACTGAGGAATCTGAGCTGGCCGATCTGGAGGATCAGGTGGCCACAGCAGCTGCCCAGGTTCATCATGCAGAGCTTCAGGTGAGGACAGCAGCTCCTCCCCATCTGCAGGTTTCACACTGCCTTGCCTAACACCCACCTCACCGTACACACTTCGAATATTCTTTTGTACAGCTGTAGTCTGATGATCTAAGGATGCTGACAGCATCACACAAGCTGAGGAGAGTGTAACTGAGCTGCGTAGCTCAGCCCACACAGACGTACTGTGTTTGTTCCTTCCCTCAGCTTGGTTTTGGACATGGGAGTGCAGCAGCCTCTTACTGCAATACTGATGCTGCCCTGCTCCTTGCTGCCAGGCAGCTCCCATGGTGCGCTCTGTGTCACGTGCGTGGCCCTGGTCAGACTGCAAATAGAGTCTGAGGCAGTTTATCTAATCAGCAACTTGTAAAGCACTTCCCAAAAGATGCCAGTGTTGGCAGCTTTCTACCAGCAAAGGCCAACGGCAGCCAGAGGCTGAGCCAAGCACAGAGCCTAGGGCTTGCATGCCCGCCATGGGATTTAGGTGCTAAGCAGCACACATCCCAGCCAAAGGCAAGAAATCTTGGGCACTGTGATCTAGCACCACTCTAGCGGCCTCCACAAAGTCTGGGTCTCAGAACACGTTGTGATCTGGTGATAAAAGCTGAACAAGATAACGCTGCCAGAACTCAAGGGGCTGGCATGGCTTGCAGCTCACTGCCCAGTCTGTACCAAGCAGGACACCCTGACCTGTCTGTGTCAGGGTTTAATGGGAAGTACCTGGTGATTTTACTCAGTGGAAGCATGCTCAACTCAGCACTGAGCGAAGATCTAAGAGCCTGACATGTCTCTGATGTCAGAAATGCATTGTTGCACTACTTGGCAAACTGGCAGTGGTGTTTTGTTGGCTTTGGTCATTATTTTAGGATAAATCTGTTAATGGGGGTGACAGGGAGAAGGAAAGAGGCCTAAGCTATGCAAGGAAGCCAATGGAAGATCTTCTGCAGAGTGAAGCCAACTGTGGCTTCAAGTGTCATTGTGAATCAGGAGTTGGGTTGTATGTCTGACTTCTCTGACTCTTCTTTCTCTTTGTCAACACTTGTCTCCACTACTCTCAATATCAGACACTTTCCCCTGGCGATTTGTTTTCCATCAGTATTTTTATATAGTGTGTGCCTGCATTTATGCATGCTTGTGTTTAATATGCATATACATTTGAACTATAAGTACTTAAGATCAAATGTTTAGATTTTGTTACAGAGGATGTACTTTGAGTGTGTATGAAATAAATTTTTAGTTAGGAAATGTGTCCCACAAAGTCATTCTTTGAATGTAGCCTTTTAAAAACACAGCTTGAATGAATTTGGGGTTATGCAGCTAAAGGTAATTGGGAGATAGCAGATGCAGGTTTTCTCTGCTCCTTTCTTTTTTCCCTCAAAAGGAGCAAAATGCCTCTTCCTTGGAGTTACAAGGTAGGTTGGATTGTTCTTTTACTCCATCTTTACTAACAAATTAAGCCCCTTTTAATGTCAGGACTAAAGAACGCAGGAAAGTGTCAGAATTGCTGAAGAAGTTAGCCATCTGTTTATATTTTCTTATTAAAGAGGATTTTACTGGGGGAGGGTTATATTTTAGTAGTGGCATCCACAGTAATTTTAAAACTTCTTTTCCCCCCTCCCCATCTGTCTGTCTCTCTCTTTTATTTTCTTTGAAGATTTCAGATATTGAGAGCAGAATATCAGCTCTCACTGTTGCAGGCTTGAACGTGGCTCCCTGTGTTCGCCTGACAAGGAAACGGGATCAAAAGCAAACAAACCAGGTGCCAGAACATTATGTTCAAAAATACATTGGGGAAATCTTGCCTCTTTCTCTATAATGGAGTTGAGTAATGCATATGTGTTGTTTACAGATGCATACAATAGACACATCAAGACAGCAGAGGAGAAAACTTCCAGCTCCACCAATAAAAGGTGCGCTTAAATTGTTATGTGAATTAGAGAGAGAGAGACTCTCTTTATAAGATTTAATATAATGTACAGGTCAGCAAAGTAGGGAAAAGTTTAAGTTACGAAATGAACAGAGGAAGCCTAATAGACCGTCCCATCCTCCTCGTTTTCCACGTACTTGCATTATATAAAATACCCGTTTGTCACATTAAGAAGCATCACCACTTTCTCTTCAGTGAAAGTTGTGACAGTGACAAGTAAACAAGAGCAGAGGCAGAAGGCTGAGGAATGTTGAATACTTGCCCTGCAAGAGGGGTGCTGCTGCTGCGTGGCTGGGGTTACTTTGTGAGACCCAAGTGGTCATAGTGTTTTATTTACCAAAAGCCAGTTGACACCCTCCACAACCCACCACTTCCTTAACATCTATATTTGCTGATTTCAGCCCATATGAAATGGCTCAGCAATGCTCCTGGTATGCCAGACAAAGGCTGTGAAATGTCTTTATAAAATCAAGTGGGTTTTTTTATTTCATGGTTTTTTGTAGGTTTTTATTGGTTTTTTTTAACTCTGCAGCGCGTTATCTCTGACAATTCCAGGGCTTGGTTCACTGCACTATTCTTTTGTAATTCCACTGATTGACATGGCCTCAAACTTTAATAAATTTGGAGTACCACAGCCTGCTGGTTTTAATTTAAATTAAATCCAGCTTTCCTCGTACATCTTAGGGAAAGTTTTATCTCTCTAGAAGCTGTGACTCTTCAGAAGTATTTTTATATCTGCTGCAATCTCTTCTGAGAAAAATCTCCCCTTTTGTATTTTACCCAGGTGAAAAAATAGATAGTTCTCCAGTTACCACTGTCAGAACGTTTAACAGAAACTTCATGCTTCAAGGATCTCTAACACAAAGAACTAAAGAAAGGAAAAGCACTGCCAAGGACTTAATGGTAAAGAAATGTTTTCAAAACTCTGTTAAAAGCTGTTAAATAGAGAGATAGCACTATCTATGTAGGCAGCTGTATTTCAGCATCTTCAGAAATCTTTTTTTTTTGATAGTTTGAGGAAAAAAAAATAGAGACTGCTGAGGCAACTCTAGAACAAATATGAGAAGTGTCGTGGAAGATGTCTGACTATATACCGTAGAATAGCAGCTCCTGAATGTCAGCCTGTGATAATGTATCATGGCTGCCAGGTCTCCAGGAACGTGCTACCCTTATTTTTTAAAGAATAAATTAACTTATCATCCCCTGCGTTTCAGACTTCTGAACCAGACCCTCATAGAACCAGCAGCACATTGTAACTTGGCAGGTGAGAGTCACCTTGAATTTCACTAATTGTTGAGAAATGTTCAGAGGTTATCTAAATGGAATTTAAGGGGTAGAGAGGTCACACATTGGCTCTGCAGGGTTTGAACAAAGAGGCTTCAATCAGGACACCCAGGACAGCTCTCAGTCATTTCTTCTACAGCAGCCATAGAGGGATAAGGAAAAAAGCTGACTGTCCCAAAGCAGTCTGCCACAGGATATGTGGGAAATACGTGGGGAGGTGAAAAGGGAAAGGACCTGGCTCTGTTCTTCAGCAGACTTGTTTAGTCCTTCACTCATGTTTTTTTTCTTTCCTGTCCCTTTCTGTTCTAGGAACCTGCTATAGGATCTGCTGTGATGTACTAAACTTACACTTCCCTACTGCCAATAACACACTGCCTAAGGCTGTACACTAGAGTGCCTTTTCTTAACAGCCATTGTGTATGTCCAGCTGAAAATGGACCCTCAAGAACCCACAGAGCCTCAGTTACAGGGCTTCATTTGGATACCTCACTGAGAAAGCTGTCCAAGTCTTCAGCATTGTGGTCTGCTACAGGAAACTCTGCCTTAAAGTTCTCAGAGGACTCTAGACAGGATGCTATGTTTCAAAAGCAAGGCTCCACATTTAAAGATGCACTTTTTCTCCCTATCGATTGTACTAAAGTATGTCGTCTTTAAACTGCAGTATGTTTTTGTACACTCAATCAGTCATAATTATGGGCCAATTAATCTGCCAAAGCAGACCTGTGATCCATATTTGCTGGCCTCTTAGTAGTCACATGGGCATCTGTCTTGTCGAGCAATAAGAACAACTCTGTGCAGTGTGTGCTGCTTTTCAGCTGTGTGGAGGGAGAGGAGAATCCATGTACCTCACTCTGCTCCCAGGGAGTCAGTGGAAGTCTGGGGAGGGTTAGCAGGAGGAGGAAGACTTCTCTGTTCACTGAGAGTATGTTTCGCAGATTGAATGTTCTAGCTCCAGAGCTAGGGATATTGCTCTAAGGCAGCAGGGGTGTCATGCTGAACCAGAAGCTGGTGGCCACACATGTGGACCAGATGTCTGCTGAGTTACAATCCCAGTGTCTGGAAACATCTGAACACTGTTAAAGAAACCAACACCTTCGTATGTCTCGTTCTTCTTGGCAGCATTGTCCACTTGGTGGTGGCTGACCATGCTGTAGTTCAGAATAAATTCTGTCCAAACTTTTAAGATTGGTAAAGGAAGTGAAAGCATTGGGGATGAGGTCTCTGCTCACTGACTGGTGGTTGTAGGGTGGCTGCAGCTTGCAAGAGATTCCTTTCCAACTTGCACTGGTGTTTCTGAGGAGGTAAATGTAGCCCAGACATCAGTTCCTATACTAGTCTGGAGCCCCCAGAGAGTAGCTGGGGCCTGTTGCTTGTGCCACATGCACCCCACTACCATTGGACCACTCTGAATTGGATTGTGAATAGTAATATTCTTTCTTTCATTTCTTGAGACCCTTAACAGGTGAGTCAAACTAGAAGGCCCTTTGGCAGATGCCCAGGAGGGAAGATGCTGCGTACGGGGTGTGCCTCTCACCCTTTTGTGGGAGAACATTGCCCATTTGTGGTATTTTTTGCTCTGAAGAATACAAAGAAGGTAGTCAGAGGAGGTGATAAGCCAGTGAATCCCTTACCTTCCACACCATTTGCAGAGCAGGTACCCAAGTGCAGATGGGGTTCATGTGAAACGTGCTACGAAGGAAGGCATAGGCTGGCAAGTTCCCCCTCAGCATTAAGGAGTGGTGAGCTCTCCCAAGAGCTGTGGGTACCAGAAGGAGGAGAGTTCCTTCTTTCCCTGGGCTCCCAGTGAATACCCACGAGCAGAGTGACACACGTTACCTGCCATGCAGCAGGAAAGCAGTTCCCTGGGACACCAGGCCATGAAATGTCTGTGGTTGGGCAAATACAAGCAAAACTGGGCAAATTTCCTGACTAGGCTGGATTTAGGGGGATGAGTGGGGAAGACAAGGAATGGCTGGATGGGTTGATTGAAAAAACAGTGCCAGTTGCAAATCTGCCATCCACATTTGACATCTAGCTTGTCAGTCCTCTGATGTCCAGCTGCATGTGAGGAACCCTTGGAATAAATACAACCATCTTCCCACTTGTGTCACTCCATCCCTTCAAGGAATTTCCATCTGCCCAAGATCTGACCCAATGTGTTTATTCTGGGTGAAATTAGGCCTTCTTTTACTCTCACACAATACTAGTTCTCTGAAATTGGTTTGCACAGATGTGAGGGAAGAATTTGGCCCACTCTGTTTAATATAGAAATATATATATAAAACAAATAGATTTTATTTATATATGCAGTCCAGTAAAGGAGATTAAACAGAGTAGGATGCCTAGTAATTTTTTTTTTGTTACTCAATTTCCTCCTCCATTGACTGTTCTCGTGTATGTATACAATACATTCCCAGGTTCTGGTTTATGCAGGTATGCGTGTTATGAAATGTCATTAATGGTGGTTGGTCTGCATATTCGTCTAATAAATAATAACTAATATTGTGTATGTAATATCAATACAGAAATGACTAATTTTAATAGAATAACTCTTTGACTTTTTGTTCTGTTAGTGTGATTTAAACAAGCCAACAAAGTTTGGAGTAGGTTGTTTTCCTTAAGAGGCATGAAAAGCAACTATTATCGTGTTACAATGTTAAAATATTCAGTCTTCTTTGACAGACAAATGTGTACTGTGTAGGCATTGCAAAAAAAAAAAAACTTAAAAAAAAATCCCACCTGCTCTAAGGCATTTGAATTTTTACAAATGTTTATCGTGCCAAATATGTGCAAAGATATAATTTACTGTTTTAAAAAAATCATAAAAGCATATGTTATAGCACACAAAGAATTATTTTGTCATCAAGTGATTTCAATCTTTAGTGTTTATATTTAGATTAATTTTTATAAATGAAAATATTTTAATGGGTAAAATGAAGACTATATGACCTATTTGATTAAGTCTGAGTGAATATTAAGCTTGCCTTGTTGTTGTTATCTGCATACTCACCAAGAATTATTGTCAAGAGAAATTATAAAAGAGTAAAAGCGATTTATGAAAAGAATGCCTTTTCAATGACTTGATTCATAAAGAAAACCAAAAAGTTCTTCTCTGTCGTTTGGATTTATGTGCACTTTGGCCCGGAAGCGTGCAGAACCCACAGCCACACACAGTGCTGAGGCACTGCCTGTCCATAAGTGACACCGTCACAGCTGGGACATGGGCATCTCCACAGAGGTGCTGGGGTTTGCCAAGGGCAAGGGGACACGTTCAGTTCACACCTCCTCCTCCTCTAGGGCTGCGGTGGGAGGAATCCTGGTAGGAACATTTGCTGGTGGGTCGTCTCCAAGCCATCGAGTCTGTTGGGTGAAATACCATCTCAAGCACAGTTTCTCAGGCAGAATTTCTTGATTTCTCACTGGGATTGCTACAGAAACTGATCAAGAACCCTGCCAATAATCTTAGTCTCACTCTTCCAAAGTTCCTTGCAATGGATTCAGATCAAAATATTTATCAGCGTATCTTCTCCAGCATGAAAGCATTCAGTAAAATTAGTATGTTTTAAGTAATTCTTTGGGTCAGCAGATATGTTGTATTGATGCCTTGATGGGGCTACCTAAAAACAGAGGCTAGACAAAATTAAGAGAATAAAAGCGGATATATTTATTGAAGGGCCTTTAGGCACACTTAGGGCAGTCAGAGCCCCAGGGGCTACACCCAAAATGGACAACAGGTCACAGGCTTTCATACTTTTGTAAGTTTGGTCCATTTTCTTATCAGGGTTAATTCTCCAATTACAGCTTCAGGTAATGCAGTCATTTACCCCAAGTTTGCCCCCCNGAATGGGAGAACAGTAGCTAACAGGCTATATGGAGTTTTTAGAATTATACACTGAAGAATTACAGGATATGAAAAATGTAAAAGCTAAAATCCTAAGGCTTTAGTATTATAAATGGTAGTAACTCCCTTATTATAATAAAAACCCATCCCTTGCTGACAGGCCATTTGCAAAAAGAGAAAGAAGGGTTAAAATGTCTTCAGTGGTTAATTCAACCATTATTCAATTTTAGTAGTAATTCTCACAAAGCAAAATAAGTGGAAGTCCATTCAACTTTATCCTTTGCAGAATGATTCATGGCCTGGATTTAAACATCATTTATTTCCGAAATTGTAAACTATCTTTTTTGGATATAAGTCGTAGATTAAACTGTATTATTCCTGATAATACTTATTAATCAAGATGAAATACATTGTAAGTAACACTTCTTATAAAACCAGTATAACAGTTATATTAACATGAGTAAATATGGGTATTGAGCTGCACCTTCAGGCTTATTGATGTGGACTAATGTAGTAGATGGTACATGGCTTTTGATCTTTAAAGAGTGACTTTAGCTTGCTCAGACAACGTACTTGGAAATAATGACATTGCTTTAAAGAGAATCAGCTCGTTCAGGCCTTTGCCCCTTTTGGATAATGGTGCATGATTATATGCAGTGGGCACAAAACTACTCCAAGGAGTTCAGTTAGCCATTTTTTTTTCTTCAGTGCAGAGAAAATACTTATCTTTGATAGGAGCTCCTCTTTGTTCATTAATATATCTCTCCAGCAGTACAGGAAGAATCATGAAGGGCCACTGGGTACTTAAGGGAGACACTCTTAGGAGTGGATGTTAACAATCTCTATAAAAGCTACACACAGAGAACCAGCATTTCATGCCATTAATGCAGGTACATTAAAAATTGGTAAGAGCCTTTTTTCTTTCTTCTAACCATTGCTTTTTATTTTTACATATCAACAGCCATTGACTTTGAAATGTGACAGGAGGGTTTAAATATAAATGATACATTCAACACTGCACAGTTTAAATCCCAGCCCAAAAGCTGTGTGGCTTTTGGATAAACCTAACAGTGAACCTAGCAGCAAACAGGATCAGGAGATTGATGGGGATGCACAATGAAGAAACATTTTTAAAAGCAGTGGTGGCACTCAGTGCTGGTGTCCATGCATTGTCTTTTACCTACACCCTGAACATGTTTCTTTTTGAAGGTACTTGCACAAGAAGCAGAAAGAAGAGTAGCGTGGGATTGCTAGGCAAAAGCAGAATTGTAGGTCTGAGGTGCAGGGGAGGGCACAATTCAAAGAACAGAGGTTGGGTCGCCACCTTGGGGAACAGAGATCACCAGTCATTGTCCTCTGTGTCCAATAATTTTTGCTCCCACAAAGTATTCAAGATGAAATCCAGGTGTCTGCTCACAGGCCTCAGGCTGCTTCTCAGCTGCCTCTTCCCAAAACGACCGATGGGGCGAACACCACGGCCCACATACCAAAAAGGGTCGATCTCAGGACCTAGAATTCAAAGCAGTCAGTGAGGGTGTGCCACCGCACTTTGGTGCGGCGTTTCCTGAACATCCCGAGGATGTTAGACAGCTTACTTGTAGCCCAGGAGAAAAAAAAAGGGAAAGGCCACAGCCAGACACACAGCTTACTGGTGCCTTTGAGGGTTACTTTCCATGTGTAGAGCCCAAAGGAAGAGGACTCAGACGCAAAATTAATTTTCATCCATCTGGGCTGCAACCTGCATTTCTAACATAAGCCAAAGGGCCCATCAAAATTTTCTGCAGTAGTTACCAGGTACACTATTTCTACAGGCTAACAAATCCACTGGATGGCAGAGGGGCTTCCTACATGAGAGGTAAACATGAAAAGTTCATTCTTGTTCACTTAGGAAGTTGTTTTCATGGATGACTATTTTTTTTCTTTTAGAACTCTAACACACAACTTACTTTTGTGGTCTAGTGCAGTTTTAGGGCAGGTGTGCAGAGGGTTATAGTTGTATTAAAAGACTATAATATTAAAAAGAACATTTAAAAAGTATTAAAGACTGTATATTAAAAATACAGCAGCAGGGAAGTTCTAAAACACACTGTAGATGATACCACCCTAAGGAAATGCCAAATCGTTCCAGAGCCAGATAGCTGTCAGGAACAGGAATAAATTACAATTTAAGTGCATTATATATCATCCCAGTCACATGAAAGTCTCAGTCAAGGCAGAAGGATTTTCCCCTGTGCATTTTGATGCTTCAACAGAGGAAAAAATTCACTTTATCATTAAATTTCTCTATAAGTACATCTTTTAAGTCTTTCAGCACAGTGTTTAACAGCCTTCCTACTCAACAAAACCCAAGAAACTTCCTTGTTTCACCTGCGTACCTAAAACCTGAGGTTCCCAACATCTCTAGTCCTCTTTAATGGGGAGAGATGTGGCACTGAGCCCACACACCTTACTCTCCACAACCCCTCTCTCCCACTCCACCTACAATTATCAGCCTATGCTCCTTGGGAGATTTCTTGATAAGATTTTTTCAAAAATCTTTTGGATTGTGTGCTCGTTTTAACTTGGAATACATGGTATCATCCCTCACCTGGATACCCTTAGTTCTTCACAGCATCTCTGGAGATAGCTGGATAGTGGATTCAGCCACTTGTATTTGGACTTTCAGACAAGTTGCAGTCCCAGACAGAATTGAAGATGTCTGTAAAGTGAACTTCAGCTTCTTGCTTAGGGCCCTTGCTTTCTTCTCATTATATAGAAGTAGTTGTGTAGGTGTACAGAATACAGCCGAAAATTTGGTGCTTAAATATTTGATGTATATCACTTTACATTTTCTTGTCTATCCTTTGCCCATTAGTGTCTTCTCTGATATTTATCAAAAATAATGCAATTTGCCTTGGCTAATTAAGGGCTGTGAGAAGGACATGAGGTTCTGTATATGCATTGAAAAGTGCAAATGGGAGCACAGGGCTTCATACCAAGGTTTCACCATAGAAACACCTGCATGATTTGTTGCTGAACTTTGCCTGACAGCCCAGCCCTGATCCCTCAGTGCAGCAGAGACTGGGGGGGTCACCATATCAGGTGAGACTCATACTTACTTCTGTTGTCTATCTGATGTTTAAATGGCCTGCTCTGTCCCGAAGCAAAGCTGAGCGACACCAAGAGCATCAGGACGTAGACAGTGACCAACTTAAGGTGGTTTGGTGGCCACTGGGCACATGGTGTCCAGGAGATTGGATGCCACATGACGGAGCAGTGGAGGGAAGGCTGTAAGGAGAAGAGTGAACATGGGGAACATGTATGAGTTAAAGCTCTCAAGGTGAAGGAACATGTCAACTGCAATGGTATGTTCCTGTCCATCAGATCCATTTCGGGGCTCTAAGTCCTGTGGAACACTGATGCTGGGGATGTCCTGGGCATTTCTGTTTGAAGGCAAAGGCTATGAAGTGAGCCATCCACTGTGATAAAAACTGGAGACTTTTTCTCTCCAGCAGTGAAAGCCGTCACAGGACACTCGAGTCCTGGCCCTGAGCTCACTGCTGATTCTGTATGACTCTCTGTATGACCACAGGTGTTGGGCACCAAAGTGTGTATTAGCCACTATCACCAGCATCCTTTCCTTGCTTGTAAAACGTGTCTAACATTTGTGTTTTACATGCTCTTTTTACAACTAAATGCATTTCAGTATGAATGTCAATGCTCCTTCTGTGCCATCACACCCTTTTTTTGCCAGTGTGCAAAATTATGATTTCCAATTACAGTTTCCCGTGGTAGATGTCCCAATCCTGTAAAGGCACCCAGATGCAACAGAATGAGAGATCCCTCCCAATTCCCACAGGATAGGTTGGGCAGAACAGAAGGTGCTGAGCTGGGAAAATTTCATCCAGGAAGGGGAGGGAGCCAGGCTCTGGTTACCACTGTCTCTGGCATTCTGTACAAACTTCCTCACAGCAGCACTCCCAGCTGTCACGCCAGGATAGTCTGTCTTGTGACATGCAAGGTCTGTCTCTACATTTGACATCCTGGAGCCTCTGCCTATAGAGCAGGAGCCTATTAGCTTAAGCATCATGTAAGTGATATAGATATACAGGCACAGAGGCTGTAGGAAATCCTCTCAGCTGTGTCTACACAGAGGCTTCTCTTTGTGTATAGGTGGAATTTTTCCCCAGCTGCTGCCAAAATCTTAGCCTGCCTTCAGTACAGACAGAGGAGGAATGAAAATCTTTGATGCAAGATGCTCCCAAACAGGCAACACAGCAATAACACATGAATAATTTGGTTGTGTCTTTCACTAAAATGTAGCCAAAAGCTCCTTCACCCCTAGTATTCAGTGAAAGTTTCTCAAGGGCTTTTTCCCACGCTGACAGTTGCTTACCAGGCAGTTTAGAGAAAAGTGATTTTAACTCATGATTTCAGAACTTCAGATTAACTTTTTCTAACTTGAACATCTTATGACAATCAGGACTAAATTATCTTACTATGTAGAACCACATGGGATGAATTCTGCCTTCACTTTCGGCTGGGGTACCTCTCCTGTTGCTCCATTTTTAGCAAAACCTTAGGTTCAGTGAGACAAAAATAAGGTATTTTGAGGCATCTCTCTGGTGCACTTACAGGGCTGCTGACAGGTTTTCCAAGTTACTTGCTCCCTGGTTTTGTGTCTTGGGGTTTTTTTGGGAGCCAGGTTACAGAAATAAAGAGCTTGCCTTGAGCTCATTGTTGATGAAAGACAAAAATACAGGAAAAAGCTTTTAGCACACACTTTTTCCTAAGCACTGCTGTGTCTCAGTCCCCACCAGCTGGTCCTGTGCCTGAATCAGCCACTGCAGCCACTTTCTACAGCACTGATATGTATTGAATTTTTTGTTCATACCCTTGTCCTGGCTAGGCTTTCTGTGAAGAGCATCACTCCCACTGCTCCTCAATAAGTAATATGCCACCCCAAAATAATCACAGGGCTCAGCATCTCTAATCCTCCTTAATTTTTCCTACACTTAATTGTCCCACCACTGCTTATATGGGAAGAAACAGAGACTGAGGTACTGCCACAAACTTGACCCTGAGCATTCTAACACCCAGCTCCATCTTGGCACTAAGCAAAAAGCCTGGTTACCCATGCACAGTCCTTTCAAGAGTCATGTGGCTGAGATGGTCTCTGATCTCCTCAGGTCCAGACCTGCAGCTTTCTTCCAAAAGGAAAATAGAAAAAAAAAAACCCCCAAGACCTCACACAGTCAATCTGTGTGCCTCCATTTTCAACTATTAAATAATCATAAAAATTTTAAAAACTGACTAGTTGCAACAAAACTTGACACAATTAAAAGTTTCAGGAATAATTTTGCTCCTGGAGCTCAGCAAAATTCAGTGCCACTGTCATTTGATCAACTTGCCACTTCTGCTTGGTGCCCAAGCAGAGTCCTTAAATTTTGGCTGAGGGACCTATATGACAGCAGTCACAACAGCATTAACTTCAATCGACATGAGAGAGGGAAGTTAAAGCCACAAATGAAGTTACAGTGAAGCACCAGTATCACAGCTTGCCATGGGTCTGCCTCACGAGGAGTCGGAGACCAGCCTGGCTCTCTCCCTCTGGGCACACAGGGGCTCTTACCATACCAAACTCAAGCTCTGCTGCGGATCCATCAGCTATAACCCTACCACGGGTGTCCTCGGAAGACAAGGGGCTCTTAACTCTTTACACCCTCAACCAGCATCTTCCTTGAGATCAGCAGCTGTGTACACCCCCGCGATGCAAACATGAAAAGCTTTCCTGTTCGAAAGCAGCGTTGGAAGCACCACCGAGGGATAAGACCCCAGGTGAGCGCAGGCCCGGGACCAGGCTCGTTTCAGCGCCGAGCGGCAGGAGCGGTGCAGGGCTGCGCTGCGGGGTCCCGCCTGTGCTCTCCCTGCAGGGCGCAGCACTGCCCGCGGGGTCAGCCACCCTGCCTGGCCACGGTCTGCTTCGCTAACAAAAACTGGGCAAAAGTTACTGAGCACAGGGCTCAGCTCTGTATGTTAACGTTTTGGGCTAAAGCCCAAAAGGAAAAGAGGAAATTCATCAAGAAAGAGTCTGGACAAGCGCTGAAGCAGATAGGGGAAGGCACTCACCTGGGTGCACCAAAGCTGCTTCTCAGGTAGTCGCTGCTCCAAGCAGAAGCAGGGCAGCTGATGGGGGCATGTGCCTTTTATACCGGAGGGAAGTGGACTTGAAGCAGGGAGGGGGAGTCAAGAGGTGGGCCAGCAGGACGTCAGCAGTACTAGTGAGCAGGATTTAAATTTACAAAAGGAGGGGTAGTAGAACGGAGGCTCTATTGAAAAGCCATTGATCAGGGCAGGGGGCAGGGAGCAGGAGTTGAGAGCGGCGCCAAGAGATTTTGGGGGGGAGTGGGGCATGGCAGGACACATGACTGAGGGCCCCAGGCCCACCAGGAAGAGAGCAGGGGGAAGGGGGCTGCTGCCGTGTCCCTGTG